>LUCM01009700.1:0-23393 GCA_008360955.1 Fasciolopsis buskii | reverse complement strand
GTTTCGAATGAACGTGACAGTTCACCGTATACCCTAACGCGACCATAGGTATGCGAGTACAATGCTCGCAACAGGTTCACAAACTTTGTTGGCATACCCTTCCGGTGGAGAGCACTGAGTAGTGCCGGTCGATCCACGGAGTCGAAAGCACCTTTCAAGTCGAGGAAGACTACGATCATCAAAAGGGTAACAGTCGTCAATGTTTCGGATATCCTTGCTTAAGAATAAAAGCTAACTCGCTAGAGAAGTTGGATGCGCTTGTGGCAATGCGAGGGGAACGTATCACCACATCACTGCCGTCCCGTCAAGTGATATTGAAAAAAGCTTCGGCAGCGTGCCAAATTCGTGATGTTTTTCAAAATCAAGCTGTCGAGCCACTCATGGCAACCGAAACGGCTTATTACAGACATTCCCGATCATACTGCATATTTATATTTCAAATATTTCAGGTAACTAAATTAAGTACCTCCCTCGATTCGGTTTTTTGCAGTCCCATGAATCCATGCCCAAATACCTATTTGGTACGGATTTCAAACGTCTAGTCTAACTACAACTTCATGGTTCTACGATCTGGCTAAATTAAACCATGTCAAGCGCCTCACAGAAACTTGAGAAGTACTTCCGACGAATAATGGGCGTACTTCCTGAGTCGTTTGTATCTGCTGAACCTACTAGGTAATGCTTTTTTCTTACTAATCAATCACGCAAAGTTTGCTGTTCGTCTTTTTCGGTACAATTGGACTTGATCTTTTATCTAAGCTGTCACCAGCGGATGTTGATGAATTCACTGAGTGGGTCTATGACCACCAAATACGTGCCCGTAAAGGTTTGTTTATTGAGTGACTTCAGCGTTTCACTGTAGGTTTTAATAAAAGTTGTGGATTTCGTGGATCTTCGTACTTGGTAGGAAGCACAGCTGTTCAGCAAACGGTAAGCAAATTGCTTTATTTTATGTTCAGTTTGAGATTCAGTTTAACTGCTTCAGGCATTATTCTTACATCGACATGGCTTGATTTTGAATACTAATTTACGGCATTTACCAGTCGGTAGTTAGGTGATTGTGGGAGGTTAAGAGAAAACTTTTATGGCAAAACTGACGGATTTGAATTTGCGATAAGCTGCTGACAGACCTTTATATATATAAAGCTCTGTCAGAAGCTGGAAACGCTAAGTAAATGATCCACAGCTTCTTCCAAATTTCGATATATATATATATATACATCAAGTTAGAGAATGGTGTTCTTTCTCGTAGCTCAGGTCCAACAGAATGGCATTAGTTTGTTCGCTGAGCTGAGCAATTTCAATGCAAACGTCTCATCACCAGCCGAGATGAAATTGTTGGTGCTGTGATATAGTGGCGAGCATCTGGTTGCCGCTGTCTGCCTCAGTGGGTCACCTAGTCCTTTAGTCGGTGTTGATTGGCTGCTCTTGGTGAGCTAGTAGGGTAGAGGTGCTGCCCAGTTGCTTTGTTCACCTTCATCTGTTGTTGGCATGTTGTGGGTTGAATCAGTGTCCGTTTCGAATGGCTTGTGCTGATTGGTCCCTAGGTCGGATAGATAAATATACATGGTCCAGATCAACGTGTCTGTTTACCGATCTTTACAAGCAGTGCCAGAGTTTCGAGAAATTCCTTCGAATGCTCTGTTCTACCTTGGGCAACGATCCTCAGGTTCCCGAAGTTGAACTTGTGGTCTTACCATCATTAGCAGCAGCAGCATCGCCATCGTTCAGCGATAAACAGCAAGGCAAGCCTCCCTGACCGCTGCCTTTCCCCAGAGTTACACGTTTATATAAAAAAAGAGTGAATACCAAAGGGGAACAGGGAGTGGACATACACAGGCGGGAAAACATAAGATGCTGCTGCAGCCAACACACGNAACACAGTCTAACTGTACAAACGCACGTGTTACCAATCATTCTGATTCAATAGAAAATGACAACATGATCGCCACTGTTCACGGTTCGCTGTCATATCCTTCAGTGTCTCCAGCCAGCTAGTTGACGAGTCTTTCGGACACCAACCACGAAGACGTGATATACCTGCTTTACCTAAGTTCGCTGCATATTTTATCATCCCACGTTGCCACACCATCTGTTTGCCTCCACATGGCTTCTTCCATTCATTGGCAATAACACAAAATAGAGCACGGTATGGTAGGCGAGTGTTCGTCATGCGCAACACGTGACTCAACCAGCGTAGCCTACTAAGTTTCGTGGGCTAAAACAAGCTGTTCTCAGAAGTGGCACCAAATACCAGATTCCTAACTTCAATATTACTCACCCGGTCACTCCATCCAATCCTAGCCATACAACGTAAACATCGGTATTGATCGAAAACCTCCAACCGACGGACATCCCCCACACGCATACTCCATGTCTCGCAACCGTACAACAGAACTGAACGCACTGCAGCACAGTACACACGACCTTTCAACTTTAGTGAAATATCAGCCCGACGCTTCAAATGCTTCAATCCAGCCGTGAAAATACGCGTGTTTACCTCTACTACCGAGCTACCATTGTTAGACACGCAGCTACCAAGGTAGGTGACACGGTCCACAATCGCTATTTCCTCTCAATCTAGCACCAAATGCGGCACTGCTGTCATCCAGTCCTGCAACGGCACTTTGCACTTTGAAGGTGCAAAGCACATAACGAAGCGAGCAACCGATCTAGGGAGTCTATGTAGTGCGCGTGGTCCGTGGTCCTCAGACTCGAACAGGCACAGAACGTCGTCTGCGCAATCTAGGTCACGTAGCTTCCCCCCATTTCCCAGTTCGACTCCTACGTTCTGGTGACCTCCTAAAGCATCTTCCATGTTGAAGTTAAAATAAAATAGAGAAATAGGACACCCCTGTCGAATGCCGCTAGTCGTTTCGATTGAACTTGATAGTTCGCCGTATACCCTAACGCCATCAACTGTATGCGAGCGCAATGCGAACTACGTTAACATACCACTCCGCTGAATAGCACTGAATAGTGCTGGTCGATCCACTGAGTCGAAGTCGATTTTTACGTCTAGACAAAGTACGATCGTAGGGTGGCGGCGTGTGCGTGTGTGGGGTGTTTCGAGTTTTTGGCGAAGAGTAACTATCTGGTCGATGCAACTTCGACCTGGCCGAAATCTGGCCTAGTGTTCGCGGATATTGCTCTCGCAATATCGACACTGGCACATTAGTAACTACCGGAATTAAACATCCCACGATGATTGCTAGAGTCACTCAGTGTGTCCTTCTTGAAAACGGGTACAATCAGTGACGCACCCCACGACAACAGAATACGTTCCTCGTCCCAAATATCACGAAGCAAGAAGTTGAGTGATTTCATCAGAGCTTCCCCACCCAATTTGAAAAGAACTGGGAAGCGTTCGTCGGGACCGGCTGCCGTTCTCCGCTTCATCAGTCGAATATTCGACTCCACTTCCAATGCCGTTGCGGGTAGACAGACCTCCCAAGGATTCGCAGCTATAGACGTCGGCCTAAGTACGTTAGCGTGTGGCCAGCTAAACTGATCCTTGAAGTGCTCAACCCAACGGTCCAACCTTTGTTGTCTACCATGAATGAGCTCTCTATTTATATCGCACACGACCTCACTAACCGGAGCCCGCCGCCCGCCGGTGTCGAGTATAGGCTTTCACTATTACCTGAAGTGACTGCTAATTCCATTTCTTCGGCTGCCTAAACTCACCACATTTTACGGTCATTCTTAAGGCTTATCATCAATTGACGTTGCAGCTGTTGGCGCATCCTATTCACCTTGCAGTTAAAGAGCTCGCGTTTCTGCTGCATTAGACCCAGCGATCCTTGCAAGATCCAGAGTCTTTCGTGAACGCTAGGTCTAGGACCACAGGCGAGATCTGCTACCAAAAGCATCGCTTGCGTGAGTT
Source organism: Fasciolopsis buskii (assembly GCA_008360955.1). Taxonomy (NCBI): domain Eukaryota; kingdom Metazoa; phylum Platyhelminthes; class Trematoda; order Plagiorchiida; family Fasciolidae; genus Fasciolopsis; species Fasciolopsis buskii. Next base: position 19,507 of record LUCM01009700.1, on the reverse strand, counting down.
CGTCCCAAGGACCGTTTAAGTTGCTGCTCGTTGAACTTCTCAGTTCCTCGGATAGTTTCTCCTCGTACCTGTTACGAACAGCCGAATCTCACACGTTCGACGGCCAATCGGGTTTGTGGTCTGTATCGACGGCTGTTGAGCTGCAGCCAAAATCGTCCTAAAATTAACGCATAGTCCGATAATATGTACGTGGTCCAGTACGATCTACATTTCTAGACAGAGCTCAGCCAGAGGTAGGTTACTGCGATATGGTCGGTGTGACTCAGACTACTTGTCAAGTTAGAGCGCCATGTCGCTGTGGGACGCGAACCGTGTCGGAAATTCGTACTAGATAGGAACAAGTTATTGTCCGCACAGAATTAGACAAGCCGTTCTCCGTTATCTGTTTGCTGGGCAAGCAAGGCGCATCGCCCACCTAAACAGGCTTCCGTTACACTTAGTTTTCTAACTTGTGCGTTAAAATCACCTGCCACAACTACATTTTCAGGGCAGGGTCTTTGCTCTCCCAAAAAAGAGTGACGAGTTAGTCATAAAAATCGTCTTTCGCCACATCAGTGCTGCAGTCTGTTGGAGCGCATGCCGAGATGACAAACAAACTGCACTTAACACAAATATCCTTCTGAACACCGACGGATCCATGCAGTCTTACGGCGCACAAACGACTGTTAACTGGGATCTAGTCTAGAAGGGCTGCTTCAGCTTTCTCAGTCAAGATCATTCTTACACCACGTTGACTTACAGCTTAAGCTGCTTCGTCTCCGGAAGTGTGCACGAAAAATCTTGAGTTAGTTCAGTTACTCTAGTCGAATCCTGAATTCGTATTTCACTCACGCAGCAGTTATCAGAGCTAGACACGCCTGCTGGCCAGCCTGCGTGAGAGTGCGCACATTGGAGAAACCGAGATTCAGAGGCTGACGAGGCTTGAGGAAATGTGAGCACATCTCGACCATGTCATGGCCTTGTCGCGACTCTTCGTGGTGCGAAAGGAAAATTTGGTTCGGGTGATTAGAACGTATCCGTGATCTTGAATATTCCGCAGGAACTAAACTCATACAATCCGTTGCGGATTTGCACGAAAATTTTTAGGAGAGCAAGGCAAATCTTTTCCTCGCAGCTTTCGGACACAAAGGAGGCCGGTCTGTATCCATGGGAGCTCCCTGTCTATTTTCGTCCCAGTCATGTATCTGATGTAGTCTGCCGTGGGGCATACGCCGATATCAATAGGATCCCTAAACCGGGTACGACAAACTTACAGGCTCTGGAAGTCATCATTGCAACTGGCAACTCCGGGATCTCAGTTGTAGGTGTGTGCTGAAGCCCGGGGTCGAGGCCAGTAGACAACGTGGAACTGTTTCATTTTCTCAGTGCGGTTCTAGAGTCCGTGGGCGAACTTCATAAATTGGAAGTTTTGGTGCTCCTATGGGTTGAGTGAGTATACCAAGCAGTTCTGGAAGACACTTTCGGGCATCGACTGTTGGTGTTCGTGCACGCAAGTGGAATGATTCAGCTAGCTACCCAGTCGACTCAATTGAGATTTGGCGAAGCATCTTCAGTCCTTGACTTGGTGATAACGAGAACACCGAACGACATAGAGAGTCTTGAGTTGGAAGAACCATTAGGCGGGAGCGATCATGCCGTAATCGGTATACGGCTGGCTCACCAGGGACTGGTAGCTATCGTATTTAGTCCGACGTCTGGAGCTGTGAATCCTTGGGAGGTGTCACTTGATCCCTCAACGGAATTGAAATTGCAGTCGAATATTCGACTTCTGAAGAGTGGAAAAGCTGCCGGTCCCAACGACCTTCCCCCAGTTCTTTTCAAAATGAGTGGAGAAGTGCTGATGAAATCACTTACCTCCTTGCTTCGTGATATTTGGAACGATTAGCGTATCCCGCTATCGTGGGGTGAGTCACTGATTATGCCCATCTTCAAGAAGGGTACACGGAGTGACTGCAGCAATCATCGTGGGATTAGTTTAATTCCGATAGTTACTAAGGTGTTAGCCTCGGTAATGCTGCGCCGTTTGACACCGAATCGCGAGAGTGATATCCGGGAACAACAGGCCGGATTTCGGCCAGGTCGACGTTGCATCGACCAGACATTAACTCTTTGACAGATACTCGAAACGCGCCACACGCACCGCAGCCCTACGATCGTAATCTTCCTCGACTGGAAAGGTGCTTTCGACTCCGTGGATCGACCGGCACTACTCAGTGCTCTCCACCGGAAGGGTATGCCAACAAAGTTTGTAAACCTGTTGCGAGCATTGTACTCGCATACCTATGGTCGCGTTAGGGTATACGGTGAACTGTCACGTTCATTCGAAACAACTAGTGGCGTTCGACAAGGGTGCCCCATCTCTCCATTCTTGTTCAACTTCGTCATAGACGAGGTGATGGAAGATGCTTTAGGTCTCTAGGATGTAGGAGTGGAAATGGGAAGCGGAGGGATGCTGTGCGACCTAGATTACGCAGACGACGTCGTGTGCCTGTTCGTGTCTGCGGACCATGCACAACGGGCACTAGATAAACTGTCGAGATCGGTTGCTCGGTTCGGCATGTGCTTTGCACCTTCGAAGTGCAAAGTACTGTTACAGGACTGGACGACAGCAGCGCCGAACTTGATGCTGGATGGAGATGAACTCACCACTGTGGACCGTTTCACCTACCTTGGTAGCTGCGTGTCTAACAATGGTAGCTCGGGATTGGAGGTAATTATGCGTATATCCAAAGCTCGGGCAGCTTACGCTGGATTGAAGCACTTGTGGCGTCGGCCTGATATTTCACTGAAGTTGAAAGGTCTTGTGTACTGTGCTGCAGTGCGTTCAGTTCTGTTGTACGGTTGCGAGACGTGGAATATGCGTGTGGGGGATGTTCGTCGGTTGGAGGTTTTCGATCAACACCGATGTGTACGTAGTATGGCTAGGATTGGATGGAGTGACCGGGTGAGTAATATTGAGGTTAGGAATCTGGTATTTGGTGCCACTTCTGAGAACAGCTTGTTTCAGCGTATGAAACAGTAGACTACGCTGGTTGAGTCACGTGTTGCGTATGACGAACACTCGTCTACCCTACCGTGCCTTATTTTGTGTTCCTCCTAAGGAATGGAAGAAGCCATGTGGAGGCCAACAGATGACTTGGCAACGTGGAATGAGAAAATGTACAGTGAAGTTAGGTAAAGTGGGTGTCTCACGTCTTCGTGGTTGGTGTCCGAAAGGCTCGTCGACTTGCTGGCTGGAGACACTGAAGGATATGGCAGTGAACCGTGAACAGTTGCGATCATGTTGTCATTTTCTATTGAATCAGAATGATTGGTAACACGTGCGTTTGTACAGTTAGACTGTGTTCCGTGTGTTGGCTGCAGCAGCATCTTATGTTTTCCCGCCTGTGTATGTCCACTCCCTGTTCCCCTTTGGTATTCACTCTTTTTTATATAAATGTGTAACTCTGGGGAAAGGCAGCGGTCAGTGAGGCTTGCCTTGCTGTTCATCGCTGAACGAGGATGATGATGTGTCGTGTATCGTAGACACCTATCCACGATTCCCTCTCTGTCGGTCGACTGGCGCTTTGCACCAGCCTTTCTAAAGTTTCATTTTTTCTTCTATGGTGACTATGAGGCTTCGTCCTCTGGGCTTGGTGACACGTTGCTGCTATGATATTGAAGCCATAAACTGGGAACAGCGAAGATGTTTGGTGGGATAAAGTAGGTGTAATGGAGGGGTTCAAAATTCTCTGCCTTTGTTTTTTGTATTTAAACCTGTCTATCTTGGTAAACTAAACAAGGGCGGACAAACTATCATAAGCCCATGTTTTGGCGTAAGTAATTCACTGGCATTCAGAAAGGAAAACAGCTATTTTAATTCCTATTGAGACATGCAGTACATTTTTCGGCGGAATCCTGCGGTGGAATATTGCCAGTACAAAAGGAGTATACTTAGATGTTGATATGGAGAATAGATTATTTGCGGAAGAATGTAATGTTCCATCACAGTAACTAAAAGTGCTGCGGACGTTAATTTGGCTATCTGGTAATTTCAGTCATGGATACATAGCAAGTGGTAACTCATTAAATGGGTTCGAAAGGTGCATTCACTGAAGGGGATTTCTCTGGAAAGTTGTCTCAGGTTCTTGCTTTTCCAAGCTGTTCACTTTGGTCCGTTTGCGAACGGTTATGAACGCTTCTTGTGACTTTTTGTATTTATACTCTCATGGCCTCCCTTTAAATGGTGAAAATTAGCTAACTTTTATTCCGACATATCGGAATAATTGGAGTTAGACGCGCGATAGTATGACCCATCCAGCAATAATTAATGGCTGTGAGCGGATGACAGAAATTCATGGCTTCACAATTCGATGATTTAGTCTTGCGTCCGGAAAACAGGACTGGCTGATGCGCCTTTTTGGCATCAGGTGACTAACGCACGGGGCAGGAATCCGGTCGATGGTGATCCGGAAAGCAAAGTCAGAATCAGTCATTTTCCCCGATACGCGCATAGAGTGAAGATGATCTGATTTTCATAACCCATTCCGGAGGGATGGGGCCGAAATGAATGCCGGAGTGGGTACTGAACCTAAAAGGCTGGAAGCAATCGCCTCATGAGCTTCGACCTGAGCATTCTTTCATAAGTTTTTCATGTTAAATAAAAGACTTTCCTATTGACCGCACGATTAAACAAAGCGGGATTTAACTATAGCTGAGATATACTCAATTGCAGCTGTTAGAGGTGACGGTTACGAAAATCCGATTCCAAAAAAACCTACATCTTAATGTGAAGTAAATACTGCAATTATATTGTCAAAAGAAAGAACTTTTATGAAAAGTTTCCATCACCGATGACATTCTTGTGAACCTTTAAATGGTGTTCACTCATCAGCAAAGCAAGTCACACGCTGATATGAAATCTCAAACGCTTAAATGAAATCTGCAATTACGCTTCCTTGTAAAGCATTTCATTCATGGTTCACATCAGATAACAACCGGCGCATTCCGCACGTACTCGTTGCTTCCTATGGTTAAGTTTGTTATTTATATGGTATATCCTACTGGTGGACTGACTAGTCACGGAGATTTTTACTCGTAAAAAAACAAAAATATTTTGACTTGCTGCGGCCCCTGTCGAGAAAGGCCACCCTTGATGAACTTTTGTGAAATGGCGGTTCTCTACTACAAGGCGTTGGAGAATATTTATGATAAAATATTAAACTGTTTAGGTGCTTATATTCTGATACTTGTCTCACCAGAGCATCAGTGCCACAGAAACAATACGGTAGTTCAACAGAGCCCCCAGCTTACTTTGGGCTCAGCGCCCACGTTGCTGTTAAGCAGAATTTACTCTTAGTTAAGACTGCTATTCGTTCAGAGTTGCCATTTAACCGTAGTTAACAGTTTTCCAAGTTAATGGAGAAAATACTTGACATGGTCAACCCAGTAAAATTTTGCCTGGAAACGCGAATTAAAAAAATCGAGTAACTGATAAAATTTGTCGCCTTGAATATTACCTAAAACAAGTCGATACATGTTATTTTAGATTTCGGCAGGTCTGTACTTTCCATCTGATGGCCTTACCATGATAACTAAGGACACGCGTATTTAGCTAATTTTATGTGTGGACCCATGCAAAACTCGTGCTACCTTCGTTTTCCTCCGTTGTCCGCATGCATCACCATCAAATAAGCTGTAATGGGTTCGTTGTAGAGAAAATTTTGTCTGCTGAGGTTCTAGTATCTATCGCCACAACACTGGTTTTAAATTTTGACATACTGTACCGCATTTTGCCGGTTTTTAAGGCCTTTTGATCGCTGTAATTGGATTTTTAGTCACAGGCAATTCACCAGCAGTTAGTGTGACATCGTCAGCACTTTAGCCTCGTGTTTCGAACTTTTAGGTTAATCGCTTTTAGACTAGATAAAGGGGAACTGATTCGTATTCGCATCCGAAAATGGGAATTAGAGCGTTAAGTTCATATTTGGCTTCTTTTTATCACAATTTTCTGTGTACTTTACTTTTGTGCACAAAATTGTCTGTGATGAGTGATTTATTTCTCATGTTCGACTTAGGTATTGCCACCGTTTTTCTTAAATTTAACCATTACATTCAGAACTCCGCTTACGACTGTAGCCATGTGACCATGGTATACAACGCGCTTTGCATCCTGTTAACCTTGGGCGACGACCTTTCCCGGGTGGATCGTGCCAGTGTGTTGCAAGGAATCTCGGCTCTACAATGCGACGATGAACCCGGACTATTTCGGGCCAGCCTGTTAAGTCCAGAGCGGGATATGCGTTTCGTCTACTCCGCTGTGGCCAGTTGCTACATTCTAGATGGATTAAATGTGATTGATCGGGACGCTATAATATCGTTCATCGATCGCTCTTGTGTAAGTGTTAGCTTTTTACAGTCTGTCAGGTAAGAATTTTACACCCATTAGAGGGTTAAATTTCAGCTCAAACGCATTGAACGTATGAAAGCCACATAAGGAAAAAATATATGGACTGGCACACATTGGTGTGAAATGGTAGACCGTAATGGAAGGATAATGAAAAAGAATAAAGGGGCCAAGCTGTAAGACCATTTATCGCCTGTTCGCGATTTAAGTGTAAAAGAACCAGATAGTGAGTAAGGCTGTCGGTGTACGTTGAGGTTTGAGAGTTGAAGAGGATAGATGCTGGGCGAGCTGAGGAATAGGAAAAAGGCTTGGAAACTGTTGTATGATGGCAGTGGTAAGTGTTGGATTGCAAACATTTGTCACAAGCAGTGAGATGTTTTTGGATGAAATTCGCAAATATACTTTTTAATTCCACTGGGATTTGCAAGTATTTTCAGAATTGTAACTGGGAAAGAATCCTGGACCACAAGTTGGAGTTTGATTTGAGCTGTTAACGCAGTCGGAAAAAGATGAGTGGAAGCATAATTCATTCCACTAGAGGAGCTTCCGCTCAGACACTTTCCTTTGTCTTGCGGCCGGGTTCTTCTTAGAATCAAAGGCTTTAGTTGAAAATCTTAATCATTCTCGTGCTTAGCGGCTGGTACCCTAGCAGTACCCGTCTACCACTTCCCGCAAGTTTCAACTCTACGAAGTGTTCCATACTCCATCGGCATTGACTCGAGAACATCGGAACAGGTCTACCATTTGGGTTGAATGGCTGCCTTTTGTGCCCAACCGTCTATATTTTTCCCGTCCGCTTACCCATGATGTCCCCACTGATAATATGCCAGGTACTTGTAACGGCTCATCATCAAAAAAAAATGTCGCAACTGAATTTCACTCTGGTAGCTCGCATCGTCTAAAGCTGTGCCAGCCTCTCCATCTTGGTTCCTTCAATGTGCCTACTCTCATGCAGGTTTGTCAACAGGTATGTTTAGTACTCACAATAGACTCATTAGCTGTTGGTGTATGTTGTTAGTGAAACCAGAATTCAAGGTTCATCTAACGTAATGCAGCTAACTGAGCCTAATATTTCATCAATATATTTCTTGCATACATCAGGGAACGAAGCAGCTCAGGCTGCGGGTCAGCGTTATTTAGGGCTAATTGTGGTCGTCAAAGCTAAAGCGGCCTTCTTAGATTAGATCTCGGTTAATAATCGTGTGCAGTCAGACTCCAGGGACCAGTTAACCATGTTAAACGCAACTTGTTTGCTGCCTCGGCATATGTTCCAATAAGCTGTGGCGTCAACACCCAAAGGGACGAATTTCATGACGAAGTCGTTACTCTCGTTTGCAGGACCGAGAGCTCTGAAATCGTATTGTCAGCGGATGATTTTAATGCAAAAGTTGAAGCTTGTTTAGGTGGTGCTGTGCCCTGCCTGCTCAGCTTGCAGACAGTAGGGATTGACTACTCCAGTTTAGTGGAGACAACTTTTTTTTACTTAGTATCAGTTTCTGACAGTTCGCGTCGCACAGAGACACGGTGCTGTAACCCGACAGATGGTCTAATTCAGATCAACCATACCCTAGTTAGCTACCGCTGGCGCAGTTCTGTCAAAAACTGCAATTTCTACTGTTGCACCTATGTAGAATCGGACGACGCTTTAATTTTCGCTCTGTCGACGCAAACCCGGTTAGCCGTGCAACATCTGTGTGGTCTGTGTTCACACCAGTTACGAGCAGAAACTATCAAACGAGGTAGGAACTCCGACGAACAACGGTGTAGATGGGCTTTAGGATCAAATCAAACGAGTGATACTCTTGGCAGCAGTTTCATCTAGTAATGTTACTGAATTCCGTCAGTTTCATTGTTTCTCAAGATTGGCTAATTCTGATGGAGCAAAACGCCATCTCCCTAACTGTAAGGAGCTGACTGGGAAACGAAGCAGTCTACGACACCAAATAACGGTAAGCCTCAATAAGGAACAGCTAGCCGTAGCTTGCTCAGATCGAGAATGTTTCGGCCAATTTTTCTACCCCTCGTCGCTGCACACACCGACGTCCAACAACCATAGTTCTTAATTTGAAAGGTGCACTCGACTAAACGGACCGAACAGCGTTATTGGATCCTTTCCACCGAAAGGGTGTGCCATGGAAGTTCATGAACTTGGAAGCATCATACTCGCACCCTTATGGTCGCGTGGTGGTGTGTGATGATCTAACAAGAGCCTTCGAAACGACGAACGACTTTCGACAATGTGGTCCCAACTGCATTTTTGTCTGACTTGAACGAGGTAATGGGGACTGTTTTAGAAGGTCTCCATGACTTCGCTTCTAACTGGCAAATGGAAAGCAGCTGTGGCCTAGACTATGCTTGTTCGAATCTGAGAACCATACGCAAGCTGCGCTACACAGACTCATAAGGACTGTGGCTCCATTCGGCATGTGCCTTGTACCTTCAAAGTGCAGGGTAATGTTACAAGACGGGACGACAGTAGTACCAAACTTGATTGCCGACGAGTAAGAACTAACCGTTGTTAATCACTTACCAAAGCAGCTGTTTGATGAACGATGGTAGCAGCGTAGTACGAAGTACGCGTATATCCGAAGTTCGAACGGTATATGCTGGACTGAAACACCTGTGACGTCGACTTGATGTTTCATTTAAGTTTAAAGGTCTTGTTTGCTGTTTCGCAGTATGCTCAATTCTAGTATATGGTTTGGAGACGCCGAACCTGCATGCTGATAATGTTCGTTGCCTGGAAGTTCTGATTATCAATGTCTGTGCAGTATTTCCAGCATTGTATGGAGTGGTGGAGTGATCAGCGTGCATGTTAGGTATCGAATATTGGGTACCGATTAGAGTATTGTCTTGTTTTTATCTTTTACTTCCTTCAATAACGGAATAACAGTGCAGATCATTTTTCAGGAGAGGAGCCGCGGCCAACAAAGGACTGCCAAGTGGGAAAATTTACCAGTGGTGAGAGGACTCGAACTCGCGACTTTATTCGCTCGGCCACATCATATGGTGGCTAAGAAACTTTGTTGGTTGGGTTACGTGCTGCGCACCGCGAACACTCGTTCGGCATATCGTTCCCTGTTTTCCGTTCCTCCCACGGTGTGATCAACAGATGACCTGGCAACGTGAAATATAAAAATGTACAGCGAACTTAGGTGTCTAACGTCTTCATGGTTGGTGTCCGAAATTCCCGTCAGCCAAGTGGCTAGAAACACTGTAGGTAATGGGAGCGGACCGCAAACAGTGAAGGTCATCTTGTAACTTGGTTTGAAAACAATGATTGGAAAAAGCGCGTCTGTTCAGTTAGATTGTAATCTACATATTGGCTGCTTTAGTGTTCTTTTATTTTCCCTCCCCTGTCCACTTTGCATATTCATTTTTTTGTTGGAACGTATAACACGGCGAGGAAGAAAGCGGTTGTGAATCTCGCCTTGCTGCTTCCGACTGGGCGATCCCGATGCTGCGGGCAGTGATGTTGTCTGTCTTTACTTCAGGTTTGCATGGCGGACGTTGTTTTACCACGTTAAATGTCGCACTTTTGATTGCAAAGGGTTTTAACAGCCGAACCTCTTTTTTATGTCGCAGACCTTTCTTCACCAGTGAGAGTAACGTCGTCAATGTGTGTTCGTTTCCCCCCGACTAGTACTGAAATGTCTGCGATGTAAACACCAATATAAACGACCAGAACCCTAATGAAAGGTAGGAACCTAGTCAATGACCAGATCGAACATTCAAATCCATTGAGATTTTTGTTCGTTTTTTAAACAAACAGTGATTATCAGCCCATCTGTTTGCTTCTGTTAGTTCTAGGTTATCCATTTCAATCGAGTTGTTCGCAAATCATAGTGGGAATTTTTTTTAACCTCACTAGATTCTGTTCGACTTCGCATTGTTTCTAGACTTACGAAGGAGGATTTGGTCAGCTCCCTGGCCTGGAAGCTCACGCCGGTGCCACGTATTGCGCTGTTGCCAGTCTAGCTCTCCTTGATGCCCTTCACATTATATTGCCGCTCACATCGCGCAGACGGGACCGCCTAATCAAGTGGCTTATTTCGCTTCAGGGCAAAGGATTTCACGGACGAATGCATAAACCAGATGACACTTGCTACACTTTCTGGGTCTGTGCTAGTCTGCGGGTAAATGTCAATCGATTGGTACCGAAAGTTTTTTGAACAGCTTTAATCACCTATGGTTGAGATTTAAGTTATTTGGGAGTGGACATCAGCAACCCATTTCGATGGTAATGGAAGTTTTTTCTTTTAATCTTGATGGCATTGGCGGAACTGTTTGACTTCTAATAAGTCCTGTGGAACGTATTCCGATCTTCGTTGGCCACGCCTCATTTTTTGTGTCCTAACTTTTTGGTAAATGATCTCCGGAAGCTTGATGCACATTTTCTCCAATTTTTCTTTTTTTGGCCACGATAGGTTAATCGTCATGGGATTTCCGTCTCGAATGGCCTCTACTCCTAGTTCGATGGCCTCCAACCTTTTCCAACAGTCGCGACCTAAAACTTAATGATTGCATTTCGGACATCTCATACCGCAAAAGCGGGCATCTCGTTTATTGCGCCGGTAATCGCAGTTTCTGCAAACAAATGTTTTCATTCCAGCGTAGATCTTGAGTGCCACAAGCATCTTGATATTGTTAACAGATGGACAGAGAGCATCAGGCAACAGAAAAATTTATAGTATTTTTTGCGTCAGTGTTTGGAATGTTATTATTAGTCAAGTATCTACCTTGGGAAGATCATTTTAAATCAGCAAATTATTCAACGTTACCGCATTGTTTAGGGTTTATCTCAGAACACCTCAACTCCTGATTACATACTGCGTTTCGACGTTAAACTGTGCTATCTGGATGTGTCAAATAAGTTGCTTCGACCGGAATGGTTAGATCATACCCGGTTGCACTGCCGAAACGTGCTTAAAATTCGTTCGCAGTTAATGCATTTATTTGTTCATCCTATTCACTTTTCTTCGTATTCTTAACATACAGCTACTTGGATGCGAATCATTTGTCGATCGGACGGAATTGCTCAAGTTTGCCGCATCCGCTTGGGACGATATGCTGGGTGGTATCCGGAAATATCCCGATCCCGCTTATCCCCCAGGTGTGAAACCACGACTTCCTCTTTGTTCATCGACTTTCTCGGAAGTACAAGGTTCAGTTGCCTTCTTGAATGTAATTTATAACAATCAAGACGGATTTCATGCCATATGAAAGCAAAGCCGACTAAGTGTAGGTACCATCCTAGTCACGTTTTGGCGTGAATCCATGTCCCATCTATTGACACAACCAGTCTACTTATTTAAGCCACAGGTAAATCTGACCGCAACTGTTATGTAAGCATATGATCCAAATAGTGTTCTCCGATATTCTGTTTCAGATCCTCTGCACACCTACCTGTGTCTCTCCGGACTGGCGTGTTTGAAATCTTCTCGTCTGTTCGACCCGGGAAACTTATCTATAACCATGACCGTGCCTGCTGGAGATGGAAACACGTCAGGTGACTTGCCCACTTCCCAGGCCGGTCATGCCTTAACACACTTCGAATGCTTTCAGACCCTGTTCACTCAAACGCTGCGTCCCGTCCGTCCGGAACTGAATGTGACGGAATCAACGTACAATCGACTAAAAGAATTGCACAGAAAGTGGCGCGTTCATGAGAAACAACCAATGGCAAATAAACTAGCGTTGGCAAACTTTGATTAATGGGTTTATCCTTTTACTTTTTAAATGCCCACCCTCTCCCAAAAAAATGTGCTGCCAAAAGTCTCGTGTCCTTTCTTCCCTAGCTGTGACGATCATCCGACGTCATCACGTCATCTCACAAGTTGGATAGTAGATGCCGTCCCCACTCTCCTATCGGTTCGTTTTGTGTAACATTTGCTTTGCCATTTGTTTGGTACAAAACATACTGTTTACCCATTTCGCTGCCGTGATCCAAACTGTGCGGATCAAATTCTGTTTTAAACCCAATTAACAGTAAATATACTGGTTGGCTTGTTACCTGTGCCTTTTTATTCATACGGAGTCGTGATTTTCTGTTTCTTGCTTCCATAGAGGACATTCGACTGCAGTTTTGTTCTGACCGTTTACAAATGCACTTTTATTTTGGTTGCTACCGCGAGCCGAAGAGAGCTAAGTATAGTGGCTGGAAAAACAAGCTAATACACCGAGGAATTAGTTTAGTGAGAGAATTTTTGTACCAGAGGCCCTAGTCGTGTCGCATGTTTTCAACGTTGCATTGGTGAAATCTCCGGCATCAGACTGGACGTAATAGTTCCAGTTACTTGGTTACTACTCGCATACATTTCCAGCTTCGTAAACCGAAACGTCACTTAACTGCTGCCAAGCTCGGAGAACAACGTTCACCGAGAAAGCCGATCTACGAAACCAGTAATATCAGTGAAGGCGGAGCCACACCGTCTACAGGCCGCAGTCATTTTTGTTCTTATTATCATTAACTCGGAGTTGATCTTCTACTATTTATTGTTCCTGTTAGATAACAACCAAAGCGAGGGCATATTGATTGCACAAACGGCTGTTTTGTTTGGTTGGGTTGTTTAACTGAACAGTCCCTCATGGTCCTCAGAATAGATCTGCGTGCTACCGGGCGCATCCCTGGGTTGCAGATGAGGGAACGGCCACCATCCAGGTGGTTAGCTGTGAATAAGGTAGGCTCAGGCCCACCGAAAAAGCGACCGGGGACAGGCAGCGGGAGTGTCGATGGGATGGTCGGTTTTCGCCACGAAAGCCCGCTGATGGCACCTCGACAGTCCACAACGCACAAAACCATGAATATGGCTGATCTCTACACGAAAGTCCCTAGCTGTACTCTCGGTTACACAAGTTTCTTGAGTGCCCTTTTAAAACAGCTACATTCAAAGTGCGAATACTGATGCTTGCTAGTGAACAGGGGTGTTCAGCTCGCATACTGGAGACCCCAGCCATCGATGTCTTGTATCCAAGAAACTTGCATTCAAGACAGCTGTATTATCCGTACGTTGCAATGTCGATTAGATTGCAATAATGGTAAGTCTGAATTATGGCATTGTTTGCTGAGAAACGGAGCAAGCGGGGGGGGGGGAGGTGTGAGTCCCCAGTGATTTGTACCTTCATACGTTAGGTCGGGTTAGCGCTTATGGCTAGCTGTCGCCACCCTTCGTTGTCTCCAGTGGAGTACGGCAGGGCTGTCTTATATCACTATTTCTTTTCAGCTTTGTCATAGGGGTTGTCCTACCGAACGCCATGTTTGGTCTTTGCACTGTGGATTTGAACTCCTCCCAGGGAACACCTTTTAATTTGGAGTATGCCGGTGACATCGCCTTGGTGAGTGATAATGCACAGGCAATTCTAGGAGCGTTCGACGTCTTAGCAATTGATGTCTGTAGGTACGGTATGTGCTTTCCACCTTCAAGATGGAAGATACTTCCTCAAGACTGGCAACAGCCTGTGCCTGCATTCACCGTTTGTGATCGGTTAGAAGTAACCACACACCTGGCGCACGTGGGTGAGGCGGAAGTCTCATCACGAATTTCGAAAGCAAGAGCAGCTTTCGCGAACCTGCGACACTTGCGGAACCGCCATGACATCCGGTTTTTCGCCAACGGTATGATATACAATGCTCGACGACTTTCTGTTTTTCGACCATCAGTGTCTCGGAAGCCATAGTTTGCGTCTGGTGGGGACATCGGGTGAGTAATGACTAGGCGCGCGTTCGTATTTTAGGTGCAGACAATCGTCCTCTAGGTCGCCTTCGGTGACTTGGGCACGTATTGCGTATGCCTTCTAATCGTCTATCTTCTCATACTCTTTTTGCACGTACTGGAAGAAGCGACATGGATTTAACACTGACTTGCCGTAGAGTTATGAAGAAGTTAGCTTCGCCTTTGGCCTCAGCTGATGCTTCCCACCTTCCTGGCTGGGGCTCACGAGATGAAGACTGTTGTTGACTGAAGATGCCGAGAGATATGGCTCAGAACTGAAGTCGGCGGCGTAAGTGCTGTATTCTGTCCGTAGAACTCATCCCCCTTAAAAATGATCCGAAAACAACAAAAAAAAAATCACAGAACGTGTACGGTGAAAACGCAAAAAAGACAACTGGTTTGCTGTGGTTTATTATTCCTCGCTCCGTTATTTGACTACCTTCAGTGAAGTTCCATTCAAATGTCTGTACGTTGGTACCACGCCTGTTTTCAAGGCGGCTATATTAGAGGTTAGTAGGGGTAAACTGAGTTATAACATTTATTGTGACGTTTCGATCCAGACTAGGACTCGTTGGCAAACGTGAATGAGTAATTGAACAGGATCGCTAGTTCCGTTTCTTTTGGTGCACTGTCCGTCTATCTCTTTATTCTGCATCGTGAGTCTTGTTAAATTGACGTCATGTTTATTAATTTCGACATGTCCACTGAGCGAGTTATTCGAGTGGGAGGCTTCGAGAATCAGTCGCCCTCCCTTTCTGTTTGCCCGGCTGACTACTTTTGCGTTGTTGATGTTGATCTCATGGCCTATTTGTACTTAGTGGTTCCATATCTGCGAGTGCGGGTCAGCGCGTAGCTGGGCTAAGCTACGTTCGTGCAAGTGTGTGCGTAACTGCTTGCGTTTCTCATCGACATATTGTTTACCACGCCCGAGGCATGGAATGGTATTACCTACTCCTGATTGGTTGTGCTGGTCGACGTGATCTTTTCTGTTGAATAGAGTGGATCTCAGGGTGCCGGTTGGTTTGTGGCCGATTGTAATATCCAGTAGACGCAGAATGCATTCCACCGTTTCTGAAGCACCACGATCGACTTAGTCATCTTGATATTTGCCCTGTTTTCTGCGAATACAGCCGTTGGTGAAAGATTTTGGATATCCCTTGGTCGCAAATAACTTAACTTAAATTACTTGTTTTCGTATTTGTTGCGTACTGCAGTGTATGTCAGCCCGATGGGACAGGGTGGCAGGTTGGATGGTTGCTTTTGAAATTGAGTATGCGGTCCGCCATCGTCGGTTTTTCGTAGACAATTGCCTCTATGCTCCCGTTTGGTTTTCTCATAATTAGGACGTCCGTGAATGTTATGCTGGGTACTCGTGTTTAGGTGTTGATGGAATTGGTCCATTTCTGTTCTTTCTAACATAAACGTATCATCAACATCAGATCCACAAGCGTGGGCGGTTTGTTTCAAATACTTTTGCCTCGAAATATTTCATGGTTGCGTCAGCTAACAAGTCTGATGGTAATGATCCCATTGGTGTTCTTATTTGTTGGTACACTGTCCCATGCATGTTTCCATGCACGATCCTCTCAAGTTCATGATATCATCCATAGGCACTGCTGTTCTGTCCGATATGTTGAAGTCCTTCTCCATAATCCGGTGGATGCCGTTCAATCCCATTTGCCTTGGAATATTTGTGAACAATGATGTGATGTCGAATAGTTTCGTTCGCCTCCAACTTGAGGTCTTTGGTTTGTTCCAGGGATGTGGTAGAACTCGTGTCGTTTTGGTCCCGTGGTAGGCATGGACGTGGGAGACGAAAAAGTTGCTCTGGTAGCTGACAGTTTGGTGCTGCTGTTGATGCGACAATCAGTCTAACATTATGGAATTTATGAAGTCCTGGGGACGGGTCCCTCTGCAGTCTTTATTTGGTTACACTATTCATTGCTGATTTTCTTGCTTTTTCGCGAAGAGTTCAGTTTTTTGTTGATTTTGACTCTAAGTTCTTTGATTGGATTTCGCGTCACTGGCTGGTAGGTTTCGTTGTCATCCATTAATGCCTTCACCTTCTCGTGGTATTCAGTGCTGTCAAGGACTGCTATTGTGCTACCCTTGTCTGCCGGGAGTGTGACTATTCCTGGATTTTTTCGAAGTGCCTTTACGGTTTTTATTTCGTTATCGGGTAGGTGATATTTTCACCTAGGATGCGCGAGTTGTTGACAGGTTTTCGCTCGTATGTCTTGGCGCGTCTCCTCCGTTAGTGCGTAGTACCGATTCAGTGGGGGCAAATAACTTGGGGTGTTTGGCGTTGGTGTGATTGACTGTTAATCCTTTCAGTAGTACGGACTTTTCGCTTGGCAGCAGCTGGTGTTTCGAATAAATGTGGATTGGTTCGGCATGCTGAAGCTTCGTTTGATTGAGCGTGGCGTAATTCTTTGTGAATCTGCCCCTGACCTTTGAGCGGTTTGTGTTCGATGCGATTTCCATAACTATTTTTATTCTTCCCATTCATCTAGCAACAAATGTTTGAGGCGTCCCTTTCAAATCCATTTTGATGGTTTTCGTATACGGATTTCCTGCGCTGCGCGTCGTTAACCCCTTCATGATGCATTTGTTTGCAGTATGAGTGTGCAATCCTATCAACAGGTTGTCAGTTCACGGGCAGGTGACATCTATATATATATATATATATATATATATATATATATATATATATCAATAATTCACGTTTGACAACGAGTTATACTTTGGATTGAAACGTCATAACTCAGTGTGCGCCTCCTCAACTCTTAAATATGCAAACTGAGCTGCAGATATTTTCACTCATATATATATATACATATATATATTTATATATACTTGAGTTTGGAAGACTTCCAGTGATGAAGCTGAAGTCTGATTGCATGGAACTTCATGTTCATATACAGGAATAAATATTGTATGGAAAAGTCTCTTTATCGTTTGACACTTTGACGGAGGATAAACAAGCCGGCACGGTGTTGTTCACTGGTAGTGCAATTATTCGTTTTCGCTCAAATGAGAATGGTCCTGTTGCTTGTGTTTCCTTTGATTTGAATGTGATTTTCCAAAAGCAGCTTTTTTGGAAAACCGATGTACTTTATGACTGTATGAATTCGTGGATTCTTTTGCTAATCATTGTTCGTTTATATTCCAGTTTCCAAGCACCTATCTTAAACACGTTCTGTCACCGCAGTTCCGGCCTATTCTGGCCAATCCGAGAGTTTCGACTGAATGTTACCGTAACCGTCGACCGCCGGATCCACCAGAACCGGGCTTTTGTTGTGGCACAGGGTGTGAAAATTGCGTTTGGCTGAACTATGCGGACGCCGTATTCGACTATTATTTGTCGCAATTCCCTCAGAAGACGGATAGTGGACAAATATCGCGGATTTTTCTAAAGATTCGCGGCGAACTTGCAAAAGCAGCAGATCCGGCTGTTCGATCACTGTTATTGATGGAACTGGCTAAGAAATACGAGAAAGCTCAAAGAGGAATCAATAAGCCAAAATTGTGAAATGGTCTTAGCAGTCCCTTAGTGACATTTTCCCTTCAGTATTACAGAATTGAATCAGTCCAATCAAATACACAAAAACCAATTCTTTTTGAAAGACAAGATTCGTGCTACCCATTGGTATTACCGATTCTACAGAATCGTAATCGTCGATTCTTTCTCAGTAGTCTAGCATCAATGTACCTCATTTTTCCCATCTGCCGCTTTGAAGAGTAAAGCAGTGCTCAACGCGATAGGGCAGTAGTTTTGACTAGTTGATGATCGAAACACGCTACTGTACAAGGGAACTGATTGGTTTTTTTGAAAACAAATAGAGGCAGAATCGCTATACAAGTTCTCGAAAGATCACAAGTGATCATCCAACAGATGATTATAACCACTGTTCCGTAGGCATCATGGCTATATCGAGCAAACGCCATGCGGCCCATGGATGAAATTCCGACTGATCGCGACACAATGCCCACACGTGTGTAACGCGGAGTACTTTATGGGGATCGCCCTCGCGCACCGTACCGGTCTTGTCTCGAATGCAGTTGATCTGTTGAGCTTGGAAGGTAATCACCAGAACGGGCCCTTGTTCCATCATTTTGCCCATTTGAATCTGCGAATTACAGGTCGCACGTATTAGTATAGGTTTTTGATGGCAGGAGCCAAACAAATCTGATTTCTCGGCGACAAAAGAGAGCAAGCTACTTAAGCCAGCGGACGAACTTAGTTTTGCGGGTGTGAACATGATAATTTATCTGACATTGTAGACATTGAAAATTCTAGTCTGCAACTCTGCACCGAAATGCTTGTACCAAAGTGGAAATTAATAATAATCCAACGATTTCACGCGACGTTTTTATAAATGTCCAATAAATGGGAAAATATCATTTCAACCATTAAGAAAAGTTACCACTCAGGATCACATTACCGGGCAGGCTTCCGACTGGTCAAGTAGAAAGACGAGGAGAGATGCAGCGGATCACAGTCTGTTTCTTCTTTAGATCATATTTTCCTGATGGTCAATTAACAAACGGCCGAAGACCGCGTAGTTCTACTCAAACTCGTCTGAAGAGCTGGCCCCGCTAATAACCACTTAACTGTCAATTTAGAACTAAAGTAGTTCTCATTAGGCTAATAAAACAAGGAAATTTAGAGGTAAAGTAGTCAGGGCATCCTCCGTAGGAGAGAAGCGGTCGTTATCGCATAATTCACAAAGCATTGCTTACGTTAACAGTTTGTCCTGACCTCACAGCTCTCGTTTCGGGGAAAACAGGATTCAATGAACATGACGACTGATCGGCGTACAAAATATTACATAATTCACAGTTCGTTTTACGCAAGCGGTTGAAAACTAATAGGAAATGTTAACATCCTGCAGTGTTAATCTTCTTTCCCTATAACATAAAAAACATTTGGAGTAAAATTCGTAATAACCTCTTCGTTCCATCATTTATTTGGTAACACGACACGGAACACCACTACTGTTTGTTCACAAAGAATTTCACATTGCATCGGCCGTCGCGCAGGATAATCAGGACCGCGCTGCCCATTGCATCGAGCGCAGGTGGGGTGAGTAGTGATAAGTATGCTTTTGCTCAGAGTTCCCTCTCTTTTATTCAACCTGTCTCTTCTGTCTCCAACCCAATCTGTTTGCCTCTTCTGCCTACCCCTAGTGTCACCACTGATAAC
This sequence comes from Fasciolopsis buskii, assembly GCA_008360955.1. Lineage (NCBI taxonomy): Eukaryota > Metazoa > Platyhelminthes > Trematoda > Plagiorchiida > Fasciolidae > Fasciolopsis > Fasciolopsis buskii. Next base: position 204 of record LUCM01009700.1, on the reverse strand, counting down.
ACGTCCGATACTCGCAACGGTTCATCGTCAAGTAGTGTAGTAGGTAATTTTCAGTCTGTTAGCTCACATCTTCTCATGCCTCGTCAGCCTCTGAATCTGGGTTCCTTCAATGTGCGCACTTTAATGCAGGCTGGTCAACAGGCGTCTTTAGCTCTGACAGCAGACCCAATTCGATTGGTGTTTGCTGCGTGAGTGAAACACGAA
>LUCM01009699.1:66168-133566 GCA_008360955.1 Fasciolopsis buskii | reverse complement strand
GGGAGCACAGACGGCTCACGTACCTGACACAATAGATTGATTGGAAGACAAGTGTACGGATGTGCAAATTGAGATGATCTTATCGTGAGTTGTTTTAGCCAATCTGGATGAGCAGTCCGGACTCAACAACAAAACGACGCGACATTCGTCAATCGAGATGAACAAGGCGCGAGCATGACTGTCGGCTAAATAATGGGACTCCCTGTTCAAAAGTGCAAGCGAAAGAGCCTATAAATATGCGACTTTTTCCCCTAGCAGAACGATTGTCCCATTGTGGCCAGGTTCTTCTCGCTTCAGTTAATGGTTAACAGACTATACTGGTCAAGAGGCAGAAATGGTTGATTGATGAGGAAACAGTCGGAACAGCAAGCACACGTTACCCAACAACTCTCCTTATAGCTTTCAGTTTTATTTGATGTGATATCCACAAACACTGTGTTCCCAAATAGTCTCTGTTAGTTTTTCACCGAAATGAACAGATTTATGAGTTGTTTTAAGCGGGGTTTGTCATTAATGATTTCGATGCCTTTGGATAAATGGTATGAACACAGACAAACCGCGTCTTATCTCACTAAGCTCGCATACAAATGAGAAGACCTAACTGTGATGTAGAGCACAAATTCAGCAACAATAAGTGTGTAATTGGACGATGCCTACGTTCTTACAAGATTCAGCTGCTCAGTGATAAAAGTGATCATGTGTTGACTGCTGTGGTCAAAGTCAAAGAACAACACCTACCGTATCCATGTTGTACGCGAAGTCTCCGACGTGCATTATGACATCAAAACTCTGCAAATGAATTGTTTCACGTTGGAGTTCTGGAAGTGCCTTTCCGTTAATAACTCCCATGTCTCCAAAGATAGCTAGTCGAGGAGACCAGCTGGTGTGATTTGGAAGAGCGCGAAAGTAGAATACGCGGGACCAGTCTTTGCCACATCCACACTGATAATCTGAATACCTCAATGATGGAAGTGATCCACTTGATAAGTTTAACGGTCAAAACATGAATATAAGAAATTCGAGAGTTTTCACTAGCAGAACTTTTGAATGGTGGTTAAAATCTACACATTAAAGAAAGCCGAATTCAGACAATTCATGCACACTACTTTGTGGATTTACACAGTGCACATCCCAAATGTTTGTGATGCGATAAACCTTCGTACCCATTTGGATAACACTTCTGGGAATGCTTAGCAGCCAATAAGAACATATGAATCGTAACCCACTAACGGTAACTAAATGCTATTTCTTTGGAATGCTCTGGTGAGCAAATATGTTCCTCTTGCATAATCGGTAATGAGCCTGTAATCTACTACTTCTGGTGGCATGCTCAAGTAAAACCAAGAGTGGTACTTCAACACAAAATCCAATCAAGCCGAACGCATAAACTAAAGACATTTGAAATATCTTGTCTACGCGCTCTTTTGGTTGCGCTGACAACCATGAAGTTCAGTTACCTGTTCTACATACCTTGGTGGATGAATAAACCATTTCGGTGTGAAATAATATCCTTTATTTAGACGTTTCTTTCGGGATGANCCCTAGCAGAACGATTGTCCCATTGTGGCCAGGTTCTTCTCGCTTCAGTTAATGGTTAACAGACTATACTGGTCAAGAGGCAGAAATGGTTGATTGATGAGGAAACAGTCGGAACAGCAAGCACACGTTACCCAACAACTCTCCTTATAGCTTTCAGTTTTATTTGATGTGATATCCACAAACACTGTGTTCCCAAATAGTCTCTGTTAGTTTTTCACCGAAATGAACAGATTTATGAGTTGTTTTAAGCGGGGTTTGTCATTAATGATTTCGATGCCTTTGGATAAATGGTATGAACACAGACAAACCGCGTCTTATCTCACTAAGCTCGCATACAAATGAGAAGACCTAACTGTGATGTAGAGCACAAATTCAGCAACAATAAGTGTGTAATTGGACGATGCCTACGTTCTTACAAGATTCAGCTGCTCAGTGATAAAAGTGATCATGTGTTGACTGCTGTGGTCAAAGTCAAAGAACAACACCTACCGTATCCATGTTGTACGCGAAGTCTCCGACGTGCATTATGACATCAAAACTCTGCAAATGAATTGTTTCACGTTGGAGTTCTGGAAGTGCCTTTCCGTTAATAACTCCCATGTCTCCAAAGATAGCTAGTCGAGGAGACCAGCTGGTGTGATTTGGAAGAGCGCGAAAGTAGAATACGCGGGACCAGTCTTTGCCACATCCACACTGATAATCTGAATACCTCAATGATGGAAGTGATCCACTTGATAAGTTTAACGGTCAAAACATGAATATAAGAAATTCGAGAGTTTTCACTAGCAGAACTTTTGAATGGTGGTTAAAATCTACACATTAAAGAAAGCCGAATTCAGACAATTCATGCACACTACTTTGTGGATTTACACAGTGCACATCCCAAATGTTTGTGATGCGATAAACCTTCGTACCCATTTGGATAACACTTCTGGGAATGCTTAGCAGCCAATAAGAACATATGAATCGTAACCCACTAACGGTAACTAAATGCTATTTCTTTGGAATGCTCTGGTGAGCAAATATGTTCCTCTTGCATAATCGGTAATGAGCCTGTAATCTACTACTTCTGGTGGCATGCTCAAGTAAAACCAAGAGTGGTACTTCAACACAAAATCCAATCAAACTGAGATTCGGTTCTTGGTGCACTAGCGAACCGGCCGCGCGATTTGCTTCAAATTTACAAGCCAGTAAAAAGACAGACATTTACTATGGAATGCATCAAAACGAAGTGTGATTCAAATGCTTAGTCAGTGTACCTTTCTTATTTATTTTCTACGGGGAACTCACGGTACATTGCTCCAGCTGTCAGGTTAGTTATTGCCACTCGATGGATGATGAAACGCCTTTGCTCGGAGCCGCCATCCAGGAAGGATTCTTGAATTCCAGTTTGTCTATGATCCATTAGACGGTAGCCATATCTCACAACGGACTCTGTTGTTTTATTCTCCGTTACCCATGTGACCACGACAATGGAGGGGTCACCTGGAATTAGCAGGAAAGTATTTATTCGGAAGTAATATGACGAGAAAATGTACTTTATTCACTCCAAACAAAGTTTGGTTGAAATAGCAGTTTTATTCACGGGTTTCAAAATGCTGCCTTGTTTCACTAAGTTATTTCAAGTTTGGAAAATAAAACAGAGCCTACCGCAGTTTTGTATTTGTATACAGACAGATAATGAGAACCAAACCCCAGGTTTTCCGCTACGCCTCAAACGGATTAGTTCAAGACGGAGTAATATGGCTTTATCAGATGCATGTGTCATTTTTACAATTGCTGTCGGATGAGAAGCCGTACAGGTTTTTCCCGGCTTTTATTTCATATTAGCTTAAAGGTGAGGAATTACGAACAGTGGTATCATTAATGAAAAAATGACGCCGTCATTTTTTGAAAGCATTTTAAGCTGCATGAGTTTGTGAATATCGACACCGAACGACAGTAGGTGGTGTATCAAAAAATGATGTGCCAGTTCAAAGTACAGACACACACAGACATACACAAACACACACCGACAACTTAGGATCCGTTGGCATGCGAACGTTCCCTCAGCTTGCATTGTGAAACTTGCATTGAGAAAGACCGCCCACGGTAGTCGAAACTTTGGCGAAGTACAACTAGCAACAAGTCTGAGCATGAGTCTGTTTACTGCATTTCGGTACAGCTAAGCCCAATGGGTCACCATTTCAGTTCTAGGTGTACTGGCGATTTACTGTCTCTGACATATTTTTGACATTTAAACATCCTACACTAGCAGACCGCTGGTCAATGTGAATCAAATGGGAACTAGAATGACAAATACTGATTTTGCTTCCAACGTACCACTCGCCCAGTAAATTCCGCGCCTACTTTTTGACGTAACATTTTCACACGGTTTGTGGACTGACGAAATCCGCTAAACTCCGTACAGCCAGTGAGCTTAAGTGATAGCACGAGTTAATCAATGGGATCATTCAATAGGGAACAGTCTAACATCAGCCTCAAGAAAGGAAGGAAAATTTATTACGGTAAAAGTGTGTTTTGATATCCAAAGCCTAGTTTGGTTTCGAGACTCAATTTTCAGAAGAATTATCAAGAGGTTAATAAGAGAGCAAAGCACGAAAAGGGAAACGTCTAAAAGCATTACGATATAATTCAGCTGAATCTTTCATGCAAGTAAACCTTCCTGTTAACATTTTTTCCGCTGCTATCGGGCTTTCATATTAGGCACAGGTGAATGGGGCAATAGTTGCTCAATGGGTCATTCTGAAAACCACCATAAACCATTTTACCTCTAAGCAAAGTAGGTCTAGAAATGAGCTCACAACTAAGTATCCCTTATTCTCGAAGATTCAAAGAATTTTCGGCGTTAATCTCAGGTATCATTTTGCCTTAATATTACTTATTTGCAAATACACCCCAGACAATATCGTTAATTCTTCCGTGGGTTTTTCCCCCTAAATTTCCGAGTTGTATTGGAATCACTGAAGTGGTCTATATCTGTCAATTTTATTTGTCCTATGTGTCAAATGAGCCATTGTTAAAGCACAAATTGGGTTCTTCTGGTCATTAACCTCTAGGAGTAGACTTATATACTGACACGTGAGACCTTAAGGTATCCCCAAGTATGCAGTAAGCACCAATGAATGCTCAAATAGCAGCCAATCAAGAGACAGGATCAGTGAATATCGATCGTTTGCCATATGATGACTATATAACGAGGGCAACGGAAAATTCATCAACAAGAAGGCGCTATTTATTAAGTGTTTATGCTACTGTCTCTATAACAATCATGCGATGTGAGCGAATTACGGCCACAGAAAGACAGGTGTGCAGTTCCGCAATGGGGGATACTGCTGCTATAGTCCTGATATTTGATTTCGTTGGACGCTTAAGTTACGCACCAGTGAACACTGGAAATATCGTTGATTCCATCTCCATTCAAATTCCATTACCAGGATTATCACATGGCATTCTAATCCAGCTGAGTGCAAGAAATTGTTGAGATAATTGCTTTTTTCAGCGCATGCACGAAAATGGTAAGACTGCAGGATAACTTAAGCGGCCCTAGTTTTGATAATTATCGATGCTCATCCGTTTATGGTGGATTAGAACTCGAGTCCCGAGTGCAATATAAAAATCAAGCTGCACTAGCTGACCCTGAACAGTTCAGTTAGCTTCAGTGCTTCCTCATGGTGTTTGATAAAAAGCATGATATGATATGCAAGATGATTAGTTTCATTGCCTATTTAAATCTGCTAACAATAAATGAGGTCTAATTGCACTGCAGTTTTATGTGAACAAGGATGGTTTGGATAAAGCTGGCCCTTGGAGATAGAATTCCTAATGAATAAAACGAGTGTTGTGTGATAAGGTAATTTGTTGGTTAGTATCGTTTTACCATACGTCATGCTAAGTGCTGGGTCGATAGTGCAAGCTGGACGGAAAACTAGCATGCTATGCAACTAACCGTCAAAGTTAATATGCGTATTGGCTGAGACGTAATTAACAAACGGATGGAAACAAGACAGAACGAATTGTCAGAAGGGTCTTCGGCCTGATCACCTAAGAGCGGTTTATGGAGACAAAGACAACGAGAAAGTTCTGTTACGACTTTTAGCAACCCATTAGTGGCCAAGATTTGTTTTCAGGAAGTAACTGGTTGCTGTCATTTGCCCTGTCGTGAAGCAATCGGCCAATGCTGAGGTCGGCAACTGTGAGCACAAGCAAACATATGTAACTACATAGATCGCACTCTGTTACTGTTTGATTGCGGTTGTTTTCTTTTCTCCAGACTTTCCTTAAAGTGCCTAACATAGTTCAATGGTCTAAAATGGATTCGATCTGCTTTTCCCCTACGATGCGCAGTGCGATCATGCTCCATAGCAGGCAAACCGAAGTTATGCATGCTAACCACAAATAGAAAGATGTTGGTCAGTTTCTTCTCGCACACCAAATTAATTAAGCAGTTTTTAGGGCTGGAACGCTTTTTTGCTATGGACGAGGACCTACCCAATAGGCATATAATCGAACGCCAACTGCAAGTCACGCCCGCTTCCGGACACCTATGTAAGCCTGATTTAGTTATTGATATAATGTGAAGAAATTGGAACGATTGTGGTTTCAAGAGGCCGAATCGAAATAAGTCTGGACTGTATCAAAAAGGCAACGGTCATTATTTCAAAGGTCACTAACTTGGCGCTGTCGGTAAGGCCTGTAACATTTCGGCTACCACGGGTGACCTTTGTCAAGGTGGGTCTTTACTCAAGTGATCGTGGGTCGCAGGTATAAACTGACTGGTATACAGGACTGCCCCCATTTCTGTTCACAGGTAGTTAAGAGAGTACTCATGTGAATGGGTGTAAGTAAACATGTTATGCTGCACTGCGATGTATAGGAGCAGTAAGTAGTGTTTCCTTTCTTATTATCAGTAGCAACCGAAGCTCACAATTTATTGCGATTACCAATGAGCTTTTTACCTGCAACAATAGTCGGATTCAAATGCTGAGAATTTCTACTCCGTGGGTCAGAATGATGTATTTAGGGAGGGGCTGATTCCTAAAGCTTTCGTGTGCAAGTGCTCAGTGAATGTTTGGAATCTCCCCTTGAATAAATTTTGTTTCTTCCTAGGTTATAACCTCTATCCGGGATTATTTGATCAATTCATCACTTGAAAGAGATTACTCAAGGCAGCAGAGACTTTGGTCATTTACACTCCCCACCTTCTTTGCTGTTACTAACATTTGAAATAGAACATGTGAAATAGAGATCTCTTCTTAATATGACATTGCGATTTTCGATGATTTTCTCTAAAGACATTATTAATGATGTTATGGGAGCACTGAACTGCAGACGCAGTTACCTGCCTTGTCACAATGAAAGCAAAGTACCGCCGGTGGTCAAGTGGTTTAAGCCCTTGTGACCCCAAAATGGTAGGAAATTCGAATCTGAGGTCCGTCGGCTAGTATGGTGGTAGACAGTAATTCACTGTTGTTCGACTCGTTGCCACAGGTGACTTAGTGGAAACTTACGCCGTTCTGTCACACCATGATTTAGGGTCATGACTGCTCGTTCTTCCTGCGTTAGTGCATTGGACTCTATTCACTAAGGAACGTGCTTCTTCCATTACACCCTTGTTTCATGCATATCGTTATTGCGCCACCTGGTTTTACACATTTTACAGTGTCGATAACGATGGCAAAGCTATATCTCAGCCATATCGGAGTCATACATTTGAACTACTCATTTAGATATATTTAGCTCTGAATTAGAATTAATAAAAACAGATGCAGCGAAATCCTAGCCCAAAGCAGATTAATGCTATAGAACCCGAAGTCGAATGTACCTTTGCTGCCATCAAGACAGAGAAGTGCATTGTCTTCTAGAATTCATGCGAGAAATTTAAACGCACAGTTATCCTCCAACTTAGGAGTCAGAACTTTGCAAGTGGTATAGCGGTATTTGTTGCTACTTACTCTTTTGTATTTAATGTTTTGGCAACACACGTCGGTTTGGACAAACAAAGATCAGGCACAAGCAAACATTTACCAGGATAAGAAGAAGAAATACGTTTCTGGAGGCAAGTGCTTCACTTCCTCTTTGGACTACAAACGTAAATAGTGACAATTTGTAACTAGTGATTTTTGACAGATCCAGTGAATTCAGCTTCCAAAGGCCTCATCACAGTTCGAGATGAGTGTATCAAGCTCCAAGTCGATTACTTACATTGAGAGGCTCTCAAAATGCTCCCAAATTACCCTGGATCAGAAATAACCTCCGCTGAGGTGCCTCCTTAAGGGTTGGAGAACAAGAGTATTTGGTAGGCCCTTTCCATCGAGTTCAATGGTAAGAGGTAATCAGTCTAGGGAACATAGATAAATTTGGGATGCTTCGCGCACCAAGCATGACCAGCTCCATCCGATTGGCGTGTAAACTGAGCAACCAATCACCGGTCCCTAATGCGCTATGGGACTCGTAATTCGTCCCACTGCCTAGTGAGTTAGATTTGATCAAAGCCTCAGTGTAGTGTCTCATATATCAACCCTCTACTTCGGTTTGAGCAACAGGGTGGTGCTCAACCGTAACGAAATATTGGATCTCGATGGATAGCCAATGACGCGGAAATGACGAATACTAGAAATAACATGGAGCGTGAATTCTGCCTATTGTTCCTTTCTATTCTCTTCTTTTCGTCCATCGATTTCGTCCTTCGTCATGATTCCGACGGCAAACGGTCGATACGCAGGTTTGTGCAGTGACAGCGAAGCAGTCAACTATCCAAAATCAGAAGCTTTTGTGCACAATTTTTAATTGATGACCTTGGCCTTACTGGACAACAGCAGGTTAACTTCCGTGTTTTGCAATGTTACTTCGAAATATCAGGTCAGATAAACTTCATTAGGAGTTTTATAGTCATTTGATGTGGCAGGAGCCTCTGGATGTCACACTTAAGGTTCTGCATCCCAAGGTTAACACAGTGGATTTCTCACATTCCCACCTGTGTAAAGAATCTCCAACGGTTATCATTTCAAATCAGGAAGCTTTAGCAATACAAGGCGAAACAAAGTACCATCTCCCGGTTTGTATACCAATGTGTTTTCCGATCATTCTTTACTATTTTGCTGTTATTTTTCCAGGATTACTTAAAAAAGACTTTAAAATTCTTCTCCGGGGCTTATCAATTATTAGTCATGTTTCTTTCATACCAATAACTGAATTGTCCCTTAATCTATGTAATCAGTACTTATCAACATGTGAAAAATTAGCCCTTAAAATTCTTTCACTTCCTACGCATCCTCTGTACAACGGTCTTTCAAAGTGTCACTCTCATATTTCTACACGATCCGCTTTTCGCTCCATACCCTCTAGAATCAATATCTACAGGATCTCCACTATCCCATATTTAGCAGGAATTTTGTCCAGCGGTAACCGGCTTTCACCTGAATGCCTGAGCAGCTTATCATAATTGGCTATGGTTATTCCTCGATGAATTTTTAAATTTTTCACGAGACGATGAGTGTATTTTTATTCTATTGATTTATCTTTATTCTATTTTACTTTTACCCTCATATTTTTTGACTAAAATGCGACATTATTCATTGCACGCAAAAGTCTGTACAATACAATAAAATACAATACTCACACCAGAATGGTTGTTTTTCTCAGACGAGTGCTGTTACGAAGACGAATGATTGATATAACGTATTCCTCTAAAGACGTTGAACCAGCTAATATGACCCCTTGGCTACTCCGTAAACTGATTCTTGGGGGTTATGTTGCAAGAAATAAACGATTTTTCCACTGCACCAGTTATCGAGATTGCCGGGGACGATAAGTTGAACCAACTAACAGTAAAATATCACAAATAAAGAGAAAATCACGGTCCAGGGGATCTCAGAACAGCGCTGCAGAGAACTAATTTTCCGCCAATCCAAATAATGCATTCAAGGGATATACAAATAGGTGATTAAAAGTATTAACTTACTTCCAACCGTTGTATTCTTTTTTCTTTACAAAGCGGCTAGCAAAAGATTACTTACTGAGGCGATAAAAGTGAGTAATTGCTTAAGACGACACCGTGGATCTGGGATTACAGTTTTCAGCTTTGACAACAAATTGGACGACTCTGATATAATATGATCAAGTTGAGCCCAATAAATTTGGAGGCCAAATTTGTTTCACTTTCCAAAAACTCGGCAAATAGACGAAAGAGATTTGTCGCTAGGCTCTGTAATAATTTGTGTTATATATTTCTTTCCTTATTCTCCCACTGTGTATCGGCATACGGTAGGTGATCAATAGAGGCAGTATTACGTAGCACTAAAGTAGAGGATTTACAAAAGGATCGCGGCCTTAGACCCGATCAGTTGATTAACCGCAAACACGACAAACAACAGAATTACCAGGTGCGAATTAAGTATGCGGCGTTCACTCACGTCCGATTGACAGATGTACTTGATCCGGTGTGCTGCTTGCAAAAGAAGCCGCTTTTGGAACAAGAGAAGCCCAGACAAAAATGGACAAGGCAACACCAACTCGTGTCATTCTACACCATTTGCACTCGTGTACCATGGACATTCCAAAGGCGATTCCGTTTAAACTGGACCACAATCTATCTGTGTTTATCAATGGTGTAACGACCTTGAATTATGAATTTGTTTTGTTTATAGCCCAATCAGATGATTAGACAAAACTGGTCCCCACACGCGCACGCTCACGAAACACGTACAATCGAGCAGATAAAAACGGTCAACCTTCAAAATAATACTAGGTCGTTCGATGTTTACTGCCTAAGTCGTCACAACTTCAAACCAAAATATTCTCCGCATGTTTTGTGTATGCGCCAACGAATCCACAAACCTTTATGCTGATAATCTCACAAACATTTTCCGTTTTGCATGGCTAGACTGTACAAAGATCAAGTCGCTAATTGTTTATGTCCTAAATTGCCAAATACCTAGGTGCAGCTGGCAGTACTTATTCTCCCAGGAGGTCAACTACGAGAGGCTTAGTTCAGCCTGGTACCAAGGGGAGCTAGTTTGTGTACGCGTTAGATGCTAACGCTCTGTTTTCATCATTTGTCTCCTTACCAATTTCGTTTTATTGTTGCACGTTTTCTGCAAAATTCAATGCCTGTGGAAGGCCGCCCGTGAAATTATACTTAGGAATTATTCACCACAATATTAAGTACAACACAGATGACCAGGTCCACCGAAGAATTCTGTGCCAGATTATAGTGGGAAGCAAAAGCTTGTTTTTGACAAAACCCCAGTTTTTAGTAGAATTTTTAGTACTGAACTTTGCTTGATGCATGCACTGGATGATAACAGTCGTTAAATATATGTCACCTTGTTTAGTGTTACCGGAATCGGGCAAGACGTCACGTGTGGTCAACTGCCAAGCCTATTACGTTGGTTATTGTGTCTTGTGTCGACGGCTGTGGACTTAGGTATCTTCTTTGCTTTAAGTACGCTCGTATCCATGTCTTTGAAGTAGATCTGCCCATCTAGTTTGATCTCATTCAGGAGAACACTATAAAGTTATTTTACTTGACGGAATGCGGGGTCCATGCAGATGACAGATTACGACCTCAAGCATGCAAGTTTCTGACCTTGTTTGCCTCTCATCGTGATCGAATTAAAAACAAGTGCTCGCGTTTGTTTCCATTTCCTACATCGTGACAGCAGTATCAGTCACAGACGTAAACAATGCCCGCAAAAAACAATCAGTTTTTATTGAATAACAAGGCTTTTTGACTTAGGTTGAAATACGAGCGGGTTTTCATACACGTGCCTCCCAAACGTCTTTGCAAATCCTGAGCGACGGAGCTCAGTACTGTCCCCGGAATTATTTAAGCCGCCATTGCAATCTACATTTAAACTGAAATTCCTCAATGGAAATGATACATCACCCAGTTACCTCAAAGCCTGCGAAATAGATTTTGATGTATCATTGCCAATATCACAACAAATTTTCTTTTTAACTATTACTAAGTAAATCGCCGCCAAACTGTGAGCATGGTCTCTGGATCAAGCCGTACAATGCAACAGTAACGATGGATTTCATCTACGTACGTGTGCGTTTGCAAACTCGGTTATCGTCCGGATCAATTATCGTGGATAGCCACTTACCAATTTCATGCATACCTTAGCGGTAGCACATGACTTATCGTTGTCTGATTGTGTTTCAGTGTTGATTTAAATCGTTACGCTAGTCGTCATATCCGGTTTTATGGAAAGCTGGAAGTGGGTGTGCAGTTTTCAAGGTGCACGTTAAGCAGTTGGTTGATTTCAACTTACCACAAAAAATAATAATACTTAATGCAAATCTTCGATGCAGAAAGTGATGAAATTTAGGCAATCGCCTGCAAGGTAGCACATTCTTGAAATCTTTATGCAGAAAATATTCTTGGGAGCAATAAATCCTTCGTGATAACCCAGGGAGCATGCCGGATCCAGTCCGGATGCGGATCCCGTTACGAAACAGTCCAGAATAAATCTGATAAAAGTCCGGTGAAATCCGGTGAATCTAGGCACTACATACGAAAAAATCCGGAAACGCAACTGGTTTTCATCCGGTACCGGCTGGGCGAATGCTGGGATCATCACCGGACAAAAACTTTTAACGCTCCTAACGCTTAGACGGAGGCAATGGCATCGCCTGCAGTAAACTGCTGAGCATTCCTAAGTAAGCAGCACCCATCCTGCAAACCTTTTTCAGCGACAAAATCAAAAACAAGGTATATTCCTGCGCAGCGATTTACAACGACTCAGTCGGAGCTGGACTGCATCAAAAAAACAGAGAGCACAAGAAGAAGGAATACAAAATTAATTTATCACGATGGATATAAAAAGTAACATCTGGTTCCGAGTGCAGTAAGTATATTCAAACGGTTTCTCTCCGAGACCTGAAAAGGAATGAAAGAAAACGCCGTCAGTTGAAACAGTTAGCGTATACAGATTTCCTAGGCTGCCTCACTGAATATGATCGCTCATCCCAGGAAAACATTTAATGGGTCTCATGCATTAGCTTTGGCCTGGTTATGTAAGCAGCAAAACTGACGATGAGTCGAAATGTCTACTGGGAAATCAATCACATAATAACAACAGTAACAAGCACACTATTTAAATTGAATGAAAACAGTACGTGGCAATAAGCGTACCTGCGCGCTCTCCTCCCGTAACTTTGGTCTCGAGCATCCGTGAACCAATGTACGGTGATTCTCTTAATATCCAGCAAGCTTATCACACTGAAGTCCACGTTGAATGCAACAATCAGAGTCGAAGTAACCCGTCGGTACCTTCACTTGTCGAATGAAAGCCTTTGTGGATATATCACAGACCACGGAAGAAAGAGTGCACCACACAGATTTGGTGCCAACTTGTGTGGCATTCCTGAGCACAATATTCCGTTCAGATATGCATTTGCTAAGAAAATCTGAAACTGAGGGGGCTTGCCTTAGCTGCAATAGTATCCGATGCTGAACGCCGGTGTACAGCATGGATCTATGACCCTTCCAAGTATGGGCTACAGCTGCACACTTGATGAAAGTAAAACTGTCGTGCCCTCACAATTGAGTTGTATTCTCGCGGTTTCCGGCATTGGATCCGTCTTAGAAAGCTGCCTTTGAATGCTACTTTCCAAACCAAAATGAATACACTGTTCACTGGACAGTTCCACAGATGGGCTTGTTCTAGGCGTGCAGAGCAACGTCCTAGGGTCACGACAAATGTTCGGCACGTAGGGCTGTATGGCTTCCGAAAATTCCCCCTCGCTGCACCGTCGTCAGTTTGAAACGGATGAAGGGAATCCAACAGAGAACCTGTGCTTTGCTAACTGCCTCTGGCCCCATGGTACTCCGTGATTTTTTTCTGTATCAGGGCACGCGATTAGATGCAGTAAAGTTACACACCCTGAAACGGTATGGCGTTAGTTACCAACTGCTCCTCGCTGTGAACCACAGGTACTACAAACGTCCTTAAATTCCTTTGTTCTGATATTGATATGTCTGCAATGGTGGAATAGCCAGGGGTAGGTGATGGTGGAACTGAAACAATCACGTTGGCCATCACTTCAGCATCACAGGAGCTCGATAGAATGTTAGCGACTGACACTCCTAAATTAAATTTTACAACGAAATTCAGTGCACTCACTTGGCTGGTCTAATTTCGGATACCTAACGCGATGCTCCCACAGCGTAGCTTCCCCACAAACAGCACACTGTAAGGCACTAGGCGCTTCCTTTCTTGCACGGTATCTCTGCCACCTCTTGATGTCACGCGTGACTGAAATGTACGTTGATTCAGGCAACTATAGATAAAAATGAGCCTGTTATACACGGCCAAGTGCGCTGTACGCGATACCATGAAAAACATCATGCAATCACTTAGGAAATTCATTGTGAAAGACCGATTGATGCAAACATGAAACTGTCATAACCTATAGTTGCTTGGCGGTATTAAATGGCAAACAGGAACCCACTATGAAGTTACTTGTCAGATAAAATTAAACCGTCACTACAATGCACAAGTTGTGACCCCATTGATGAGTACATCAGATTAACCTTACTGGAAATGTAAACAAGGGCTCTTTCGATATAACAGCACCTTTGACTAAGGGGAAATCCGGAAAAATACCAAAAATCTTTGCAAACTGTCATCACGCAAAAATTTGCAAAAAATAATTAGTCAAACAACGAAGGAATTACGAAGCAACGCCTGATGTCACAAACCGTTACTCAACTCACCGGCAAAAATAAAGAGTGACCAAGATGGCAGCCCGCAGGGAGAAACCGACCACTTAAACAAATGGACCCCAAACTGGATTGAATAAATTGCAGCAAACAAATAGGTTTTCAGATAGCAGTTTTAACAGACAACATGGTTTTTCTTGCATATTTATGTGCCCATCTGTTGCTCAAACGTTACTGGGACCTTAACGGTGGGCACCTTGCTACTTGGGAACATACAGTAATGTACACGAACGACCATTTTAAGTTTCAACTCCTTGGACGTGGCAGCATACTTTTCGGATTTTCGTGATAGTTCCATTAGTGTGATGAGACAATGGTGGAATGATATGATAGACTGGAGGCATTTCATTGGTCTCAAAATAAGGATCGTCTGGTTACTGGCAAAAAATTGAGAACGGTTATTCATAAGCGAGAATAAGCATCCATTTTGGGAAATGACAAATAAAGTAGGATTTCATTCTCCTGAGGTGAGTGACAAGTTACGGAAGTAATTCTTAACCATCAAAATATGGGAAAACAAGAAATTCAGACCAGCAGAATTTGTAGTTCACTAAAAGACCGATGATAAGGCGAAATGGGTACTTGATTGCTGGAGTATTTTTGATATGTGAAATACGAACCTTGGCGAAAGAAAAAAATCGGCTGAGGAAGCAGGTGATAATAAACAGAAGCAAAATCAGATGTAACGCAACTTACCATTATCAACTGGAGTTTTCCATAGGATATCCACGAGCAAATGAAAATAATGGTTGGTTCAAATCGGAGACTTATATTCCGACCAGAAGTTCCGATCTATAGTAATATTGCGGCCCACATAAGGCTGGATTGGGCTGATTCAGTAAAATAGTATACCTGAAGTATTACTGTGAGCAAATTTATCTGAACCAAGAAAGCAGAGCAGCTCTGCACACAAAAGACACAGATTGACCAGGTTTCATTTCGAGTATGAGTCAAGTGCGTACTGACCTCAGAATATTTGGAACCAAATTTAATTCATTGGACCTGGTGAGTCGTCTACTGCGTAAACCCAATAAACAAACTGCAGGTTCTATGAGCTACTCGAAAAGGAATTCGCAGGTGTCTTCAGATCTTCAGGAACCACGGTGATACATTTAAACAGAAAATTTGGTGGCACTGACGCCGACAGGATTTTCCGTCTGACTAGAACGATATATGGGTTGCACGGACGCAACGGATTGGGTTAAAGATGGGAAAAGATCTACGACGTTTGTAACCCATGCGTGAGTTCACGCATTGGCGCTCTTATGAACCACTCTTCTCATTGTGTTGTTAATATCCCCAAAGTCACTGATGTCAAGAAGAGTTGCAGTATACCGTTGATAGGGATATTTTGTTTTCGTTTTCATCAGAAGATCTTAGTACTTTTAGCGGTGGAGCTCCTTCGATTCTTGTAAGTCTGCTATTTTACCTCACTGGGCAACTTCGGATATGTAGGGAAGAACTAAGTCGGTCAGATTGGTACTATCGTACAGAGGAGGCAGCTTTTGTTAAAAAGCATTAGTAGCCTGCCAGTTGTTCCAGGTGTGCTGAAACAATGGGCTGCTAAAACAATAAATTCAGATTTTGTAATCACATGCTTCAGTGCTGTCAGACTCTCTGTGATGCATTGCCGTTGTGCAAATCCCGCACCCAAAATTATGGGTGTGCCGTAAAATTCCTCTGAATAGGTCCTCAGAAAAGCGATCTGAGGTAGGGATAGTTAACCTCTGTTGAAGAAACAGTACTTCAGCATGGTTAACAAAAAGAGAATTCATTTGAGCTTTACTTCCTCCACGTTTTAAAAAATTATCGTGTTTTTCAGTCAAAGGCAGTTAGGATAACCTAGGTTCTCATGGGAGAATGCAGCGGCACCAATGAAAATCCAACGTTATATACACTGCGTTGGTTTCATTGTGAATACGTAATCAACCGTTTATACAATGAAATATGTACACAACAAACCATTATTGACTATAACTAATAAACCAAAAAAGGATGCACCTGTACTACAATAAGTTGATGTCACTTCACTTGCAGTCCTAGACTTAAAGTCAGATTCTGAGTAAAAACTTGTTAAGTATATTCCATTTACCATAGCATTCACATCGTAACTAGATTCGAACCACCGTCAGTTGAAGAGATTTAAAAGTAGTAAATAACGGCAACTATATACTTACATACTATCACCTGCGATGCAATCGATAACACCCGTCCTGATCTGGATACTTGCCCGATGCATTTTCTGGCACTGATTTCTCTGGTAATGACATTCTAACGCTCTTTGTGATGGCCATCCGTTTGTTGCTCTGGCGTGAATGTCGCCATAAATGCATGTGAACTGGTCAACCAGGCTTAGAGAAAAAAGTAGAGGGTTCACTTTTTTCTGGTCCTCACTGACTGTTTTCAGTGACTGATCTGTTAGTTGCCTGGAAGCGCAGCTTTATAACTTGGCGCGTGCGATTCATGACTGAATTAGCTCTACAGAACACGCTACGAAATAGGCGGTCTTCACTGTGATTGTTGCTTCTCCAATTCTAAATACCATTCAAGTTATTTACTTTCTACGAGGATCCTTCTAACCACTTGAACTCGTATGGCATTAACTTGTGCTTATTTTCTAATTACGGGATAATACATCTTACTAGTTGTAGAAGATCAGACATGCCCTCTTGCTTTTCGCTTGAGTACTACTAAAGTTGAGCAGATAATCCATCTCTGGCAAACGTTAAACATTTATTAGTCAAAATAATTTTATTTAAACAAGTATTCTTTCTGAGTCTTTGAAAGCGAAATCCGTTGGCCTAAATAACTGACGTTTAGATTGTGCATTCCGCCATTTATTTGTTTCTAAAACTTTCGCTTGCTATTCATCTTTCTGTTGTTGTTAAACAGGCCTGGTTCTATTCAAGACCCATTAAGTGGATCCCGACAGTGTATATGATCAGTTCCCATTTTCGCAGTTTATCCTCTGTGGGCACCAAGTCTAAAACTAAAGAACTTACCGGTCACAGGAAATACCGTTTCATATGCTGCATTCAATCTCGGTATTCAACTCAAAATTCTTGATTATATTGCAACCGTAAATTACGATTCTCGTTTCGCTTTTCCAGGAAGGAATGGCAGTTTGATTTTCCAACGGTTTGACCATTTACGAGTCATCAATAGTCAGTAGTCTGATTGTCACCACAGTTGCCCACAGTCAAAATACTCGTTAGATTCTGTCGGTATGAGAGCAATAAGACCTTTGGGTTCTTGAGTTTCGTTAACATGTTTAATACATACCATTCCAATTAATCACTGAATTAGATATTTTAAAACACAGTGGATCAATTACTCTTAATAAGATGATGAGGAATTTTAGTGTGAACAGTAAAGAAATGAACAATAATATCACGCGGGGATGAATGATACTAGTAAACGTTGAAGCACCATCATCACGTCAGATCAACTGGAACTTTTGCAAGTGATCCAGTCCTTTTTTGCTTTATCCAGATTGGACAGACCAGACCAAAAAGACATCGCAAAAACTAGAAATGTACTAGTTGCAGTACGAAATCAGTTTAACACAAAAGTCGAAGTGCTTTTCATACTTTGAATCAGTTTGGCAGATACTTACTAAAGGGACAGTTGTTCTTTCGCTCTTCCTCTCCACATCGACGAGTTCCATGTTCTTTCTACCATATTGTTGGTCAAACGCAGCGTGGTTGTCGCTCATGTGAAGTTCGTTGAGTCATCTTTCGTTGTGCTGGTGGCAGTTCAACTGAACTTCGTTTCACCGAATTCCATTTCGTACGGATTTCCGTTAGCTTCGATTACAAATTGGGATCCGTTGGTCCTCCTATGCTAGTTTGGAATGTTATTTAAGCAATCTTGATTATTCACTAGGTGTTTGATCACCCGTCAATGACTTAGAATATAATTCTTCTTGGAGGAACTCTTAAATGTGGAATTTTATACATGGAAGTTAAAATCTCAAATGTTTGAAAACTAAAATGACTGCATTAATCCTTTTATTTATGGAAAGGTAGCCAATGCAACCCCATAAAACTTTGATCGGACAAATGTTTCAATGTTTCTTCGTCGGCCAATGCTCATTCGATTGACTTTAAGGCAGTCGATGGAATCCATTCCAATAATCTGATGTGAAAATTCACGCAAAATATTTGATATTCGGCTCTTCAAATTCCAATTCGTGTAGCAAGATTTAAATTTGGGCACTAGACGCAAAGTCAGTTATATGATCTTCTTAGTGTTGATCTTTGGATTCAGGACCCATATTGAAAGCTTTCGTAACTTTATTACCGAACATTTCAGTCCCTTGTACTCGATTGTACTGTATGACATTTTGTGATAAGTTTCCATAAGTTGAGAAATTTATATTTCAGTCAACATCAAAAAACAAATGAACTTGTGTACTTGGCAGAAACAAACATCACAGAGGTTCGGGCAGATAACAGGTGGACATTCAGCGACATATTTTAGCTGCAAATGTTTGAGCGCAATTCTCAAGACTTCTTCCTAATCTGAATGGCCCCAAATACCGAGAAATGGAATTGCGATGAACGTCAATATGACATGAAATCAGTCTACACTTGGGACTAGTTGATGCATGTTAATGGCAGATTGTCAAGTCATTATATAAGGGATGGGTAAGATCATTAAGAATTTTCTCGGAGAGTTTTCCGCAAGCTTTGATGCGCAGTCACATATTTTATCAATAAGAAAGCCAACGGAAGTAGAATAACCTCGACTAATAACAGACACACTTCGGTAAAACAAGTGGAAATTTTTTCCAGTAGGTTTGACTAAATAGCGTTGACAATAGGGTTAGACAAGAAAGATACACAGGTGAACAAAAGAAATAATGATAGTTCACTTTGTTCCAGACTGTCTCAGTCCACTTATGTGCAAAGAGCAGCAACATATTCGTTTGAAGGTGTGAGAGAATCGTCGTAGATTGGTGCGAGCTATGACATCTAGGTGCTTTACTGATTGGGCTCAGGGAACTGAAACGGCGTCAATACTAAATGTTCACCGGGACCTGACCGGCGACAAAGGGTAAAGTGCATTCGAAGAATTTAGGTGTACATAGGTAAAGAAAAGTTTTGAATATTATGCAAGTTTCTTGCAACAGAGATGTGCGAATTCCGTCTGATTAGAGACTGACTGGCGGTGAATTAAGACGTTGCGCAGCTGGACCAGTAAAAACGACTAAGTTAAATAATGTCAAGAGCTGACAAAAGAACAGCACTCTGATGAATACTAGAATCGTTATGCAAAAGATAAGATAGGTGATAACCAAAGGGCTAAAAATTACAGAGAAGACTGGGAATAATCAAAAAAGATAAAGCCGAATAGTTTTACTGAAATGTTTGAACTTCCAGAAACAAAATGCCCGGGTAAGACAAATGTATCCATAGTAGTGCTATTAGGCGTATATTCATGGATCATTGGGGATGCTAAGAAAGGACCACCAACGACAGAGGCCAGCAATTTCAGTTAATTTAAGCGCAGAAAAGGTAATGGTAATGAACCGAAATTGGTTTTATCGAATTCCGTTTTTTTATTTGGGACCAATAAAGGCCGTTGCGGATTTCTATGAAGCTCAGAGGGTACCTGTAACAAAATATTGGTCGACACAAACAGTCATAACACTCAAAAGAGGACTTGCTCCCAGTTTAGGGACAATGGAAGATGGGCCATTCGAACCAACCGCGGAAGCAGTTTTGAAGCTTTAGAGAAGCTTGAATGATTTGTCTGAAGAAAAAGGTTCTACTTCTGGGATAACATAGAGTGCATAAAATGACAAGGTTTCGAAGGACGATTGAATTAATGGAGCATTCAGTGTCGACATCAGAACTGCAAATCGAACACCGAACCACGTCAAATGACTAACTGACGAAAGACAAGTTTAAGCGCTTTGTTTTTTGTTTGACCAATACCGAGTAGCGTTTCACAGGAGCTCGGCCATGAAGTCTATAGGAGGTTTCTTTCACTCTCCTGAACAAATTAAATAAGGGTGGAGCTATCCTGTCGTTGTTATGGAATACCTTTTGAATGGAACTACATAAATCAAAAATTGCACTGAATGTATGTGTGAAGAACTTTGGCATACAGAAGGGGTATTCTAAGAAAAAATATAAAAACGGTGCATAGTGATCTTTAAAGTGGGACGGTCTATGGTGAGACGATTTCTTGTCTTAGCCTGGGTCTGTTTCGTCCTAATAAATAAATGATGTTGTAAGTGTCAGGTCTTACCGAAATGGAATGTTGATCACTGGACGAAGCTGAAACGTGCAATCTTGAATGTAAAAGATCTAGATAACTAGTGACTACTCTGTTTAAAATCGCATTGTCCCTGGTGGGGATAAGACGAGAGTCACCTGTGTCGAAAGCCACTGAGGGACAATTAGGTTGATAGATGATCTGGTAAACGACAGTCGGACAATGGAAGTAGAAGAACGGGCACAAAAGTATCGTAGGACGGACTGATCTCATGCACAAAACAAATGGGAGCTATGCACACAATTCTGTTGTTTGTCCCATGAAAAAGTGGGAAATTTGGGATGGCATTTAGCCATCCGACAGACAATACCGATACTGGAAAAAGTGAATGCAAGGCTGGACTTCTCAAAACGATTGATGTAGGCTGGTAAACCGCGCCCTGTCTTCTTCTTGCGTCGAACTCTGTCTTGACAAAAGCACTTACATTTTTCAAGCTGTGCCAGGCCATCCTTAATACTCTGGCTGAGCCAAGATGCTTGAATGTACTCCACATGTGTGTTTCAGTGAATTACAGATTCAAAAGCATTGGTATTTTCTTAGATAAGAATCTGATGTTATTCATAACCAAAGCCGTAACAGTCATCTTCTGTACCACTAAGGGCTTTCCGCCAGCTGGACGATTTAGACGAACACACAATGCTGGAATGAGGATGGTAGAAGGTAACCATTCTGGATGATGATTTCCTTTGAATAATGAATCCCAGAGGGTAAGATGAGAGTTTGAATAATTCCTGAGTTACTTTGTGGTTCTATGCCGCTCCAAGTAATTATCTGGACTCCTCTATATGTAGCGGACCCTAAGAACTGTTGGATATGTTCCTTCCGTGACACCCGTGTATCAATCATATCATAGAATATATTCCAAAAGACGCTGTTTGAAACCAACGGGTTGCCCAATATTCAGTCAAGTAGGGCGCCAAATTTTTCAGTTATTTTTGTTGTTTTTGAAGATTTTCCACATGCGAAAGCTTCCGCCAGTTAAGCTCTTAATGTTCCATACCGTCCAACCAAGTGAATCTTGAAAACCTTCGGTGGTCGTCGAACCAATTTCAACCTGGCAGCCAGAAATCGTGCAACTGCAGATCGGTGTCCGGTAATTATTAGGTTTTCAGCCTCAGACAGAAATCAACTGGATAACTATACATCTCGCAGTAAATTGTACTTCACGTGCAGTTGTCTGTTTCGACAGTCCACCCATTATATATTTGGTAAGCACATCTTCATTAAATCAGCCTGCAATTCTTCCAGAACTTGTAAGCTAGTGCACTTTGTGAACACTCGTTTTAGTGATGTTTCTCACGACTGGAAAACTCTTTAACAGAAGACTGTTCTAAGGAAGGCCATTTGTATGGATCTTACTCTTACTAATGCACTAGATGCAATTTTATGATTGGTAGTGGTAGCGTTGGGACCAAAATTCCAAGGCTGTGCCTGGCCGATTGTTATTCATACCGTAATGTTCATCTTGGTTGACTCCCTTAGCGATGCCAATGGTCATTCCAGTAATGTTTAGTTTATCCACCGTTTATATTCATGTCCTCTTTTACAACACATTTCTTTTGGAAATGCTTGTGGCGGATGTAGACCACTTTGTTTTAAGGCTAATAGCAACGAACATTCTGTCTAATCAGCCTTGCTTAACGGTTCATGTTAAAAACGACTACGATCCAAAAGATTTAGTTTCTGAGTGTTTTAAACTTCCTTGGGTCAGGAAAGTGCACTGTTTCACTTGAAATTACAAACAGTTCCAAATCTGTCAAAGGTGGCACAATTTCCACGGTCTTCTTGGGTCCGCATTCAATGTCTTGAGTGATTTAGTTGACAAATTAGTTCAGTTACTGGGAGACTCTTCACCGTCAGCTATATCAGTTGTAACCCCAATGAAGTTTGACGGAAAAGCTTTTTGAACTTCTCGTTATTACCAGTGGACCTATGTTTTTGTTTGGGACAGCAGACCTGTACTACTAATAAAGTGCACGATATATGGAAATTAATTATGAAATAATTCACCATGTGATATCATCGCTCAACTCACCATAAAGGAACCATAGAATTAATTAATTGTTTAAAAGTTTTGTAAAAATCATACTTGGAGATTCCTCTGGACTAATCAATCCTTTCAGTAATTAGCGTGAATACGTAATTTGGACTTCACAAACACAGATATCCCTTAATCTTACCAACACTGCTATTTTTCAATAGGTGATGAGACATCTCATGGGAGATATCGGTGGAGTACAGTTCTCCCAGATCGGTGTTATCGTCCGTGGTGTTAGTCCTAATAAACTGCTTCGAAAAATTTATGGTGGCATTTTCCCTACCACTCCAAATAAATGCCCGTTTCGTGTTATCACCTTCCCATGTCCCAGATATTTATTGGAATAAGTTCAAACTTGAATCCAAGCCGTTGGTTGTTGTGTCAGTTGCATCATTAGTGAAGAAATTGTCGAAGCTGGGGTCTGTGTTGGGCGATGGTTGATGTAAAATTTATCCCATTCCATTTTTTAGTGTGGTCCTTGTCCATTTCAGTTATCTTATCAGAAATCTGCTGAGCGAACAGCTCCTAAAGAAAAGCGTCCCCGATTTCTACTCAAAATTTTTTCATTAATTGTTTTTCTCATCCATTTTTCTCTAATACCACCCCTATTTCGATTACTAACACTTTGCAACGGTGAGTATTGCAGAGAAAATTGATTATTTCAAGACATTTTTACTGCCTGGCTGGACGTTTGTCTTTGATTTTGCGACATTTTAAGCCTTATTTGTTTATCGGTTTCTTGGGTTTTTCTTGGACCGCACTTCCAAGAGTTTTCGCTTTCGGATATCGCTCGGCATTTTCTGTTAAAGTTCGCTTTCACGTATATTGTCGTATCGGCAATACCCCTGTGCGACGTTAAATGAAGCGCGCTTCTCGTCTCTGGTCATCAGCGCCTGTCTTTTCCATTCTATGAACTGGAGGAACTTTGCAAATCGATGCTTCACAATCTGATGTGCGATGCTCTCGGGTGATGCATACAGAACATCTTCTGTAACTTCATTTATTGGAATGGGGACAGTCAAAAAACAGGAGGGTAGATCAGTCATTTGTGTGTCACACCGGTTATGTACGGCTCCGCCGGATTATTCACCAAAGCCTCTTGAAGCCTAAACTGTGTATTAGGGACTCGAGCTTCTACGTGATTGTCTTTGTTTGCAATTCCAGGTTATTTCAGCTAAGAAGGATTTGGAATCATGGTCGAACCGAAAAGGTTATTATTTCGGGTGTAGGATGCAGTGGTTCAGAGACGGGAAATCAGTCTTTGCACAAAATCATGCTGTTGTGAACACACTTGCAAAACATTTCACGTATTGATTATTTGCCTTGTACCATCGAATGACTCACTTGAACGTCTCTCTGTTCAGCCTTCACCAGTCAACTTGTGAGATTTTTTGCACCACACTCAATGACTTTTCGTCTATCCTATTATATTTGAGTGGAGATTAAGTCCCAGATGCTAAATTCAAGCTCCCACGTCTCTTGATTTCCTGGTGCTAAACAATTTGAATTCCAACCATTTGGGCATCGACAAGATGCAATGGCTCACCAAACCCTCTTTCCGGTGGCTTAACAGGAACGCATGCGCACGTCAGGTTGCGCACGGTTTACAAGATGGTCTTTACAAACCCCAAAGTATGCCGTCAAGTGGGACGCTAGAGCGAATTATCAAATAAGCTTGGTGGGTGGTTTCTGCTGGTTATTGCAGGCCATCCCTGAGCAGGTACAATCTTATGGTTATCTGAGTCTTATTCATATCGTTTGGAGGTGTTCCTCGTCAGGTCTGCCGTGGAATTTACTATACACGAACCGAGATAAGGGTTCAGCAGACAATATTTACCTTGGGTTTTGCTCTCAGTAAATGGAACTCACTTTATCAAGGCGATGTTTTCCATCTTGCTTAGGCAGAACGTGCGCAAACGCTTATATACTTTTGCCTGACAGCTGTGCTCCGATGGACTGACAGAAAATCCCCAGGATATATTGGAAATTCCCCGGTGTTTGATATTCCATGATCATAACGAATGTGTTGACAGCTGTTTTACTGCGACATTGATATATTCGTCATTCTATTACATATGAGAACAACCCAAAATTTTTAAAGCTATTTCTTTAAGATTAAATTTGGTGTGTATTTATTCTGTTGAAGTGATCTTTTCTCTTGGTAATTACTTGCTTTTGAAAGCTGTTGAGTGGGCGTACCGCGGGCTTGGTATTGATGGGTTTTCTTTACATAACTGTTATGTTGGTCACGTGAGATTCGAAGATTCATGTTTATTTATTCCCAGAACGTATACACATTCCATAACTAAATATATTCCTTCAGACATTGATTTCAACCAAGAGAATTCCAGTAAAATGCTCAGACCGCCCATTCGCGGCGTAAACCAAAAGCAGAATAAAAAACAACAAACTATCATTTAACGCGTAGCCGATATGACGATTTTAATCGGAATGATTCGCAATTCATTTGAATGCGCTTAATGTGCCTTGTGAAACCCTATTTCATAGTTTTGACTGACTTCCCTACATTATTCATGCTCAGCTAGTGTCTGTCGCTTATTTGGGATTCTATTCAACTTACAGACCATTCACTGAGTATTTGATCATTCGTCTTTTGTTCAGAGTATCACTCAAATTCACCAGGCAATCAGTATTTCCTTGGTAATTATTTCTCGTTAGCTTATTTATTCGTTGTTTGGGAAAAACTCTCATTTCACGGGCATTTTGACTAGCCACGACAATCTGCATTTCTTTTGTTGGTGATGCAAGCATTGTTCCCCATATGCAACAGAATTACATAGGGACTGGAGGCATTATCAGTAGTTTTTCACCAATAACCAGCTAATGTTTGAATTCACACTACATGCGTGGTTCCGTTAAGTCGGTTGGGAACTCTGGATTCCTAATTCTGGCATGTCCTTGCTTGAAATAAATGTTCATTAGAGTTCATGCGGTGAGGTCGCACTCACTTATGATTCAGGAATTAGCGAATGTGTTCCCTTCAAATTGATATTCTCATTAGCCACGATAAAATAAGCACCTTTATTGTCTGTTTCTCTACGGATATTCAGTAGTTTCCATGACAAATATTCCAGCGCGGCTTTTGTTGAAGCATACTGGGGTATGCAAATAACATTTGTTGCAATCTAATTGATCCAGGCAAGCTTCTAAAGAATAGGTGATTAGGTGTTGTCCAAGGGCCAAGCAACAGGCTGCCTGTTTGATGAACTATTAGATGATCATGCCTATTTCAATTTTGTCTTATATTGTGGAATGATGTACTCGTTGCTTATCAGCCTTCGCAGCATGAGTCAAGCATTTACTAGCTAGTGAATGCAGACAAATGGCAAGGAAATTCTGTTATGGCATGGGACACTCGCATTTCAAAATTCATTTTACAGGTATACTAATAAATGTTTCTGTCCAAAAACCACAAATCGCCGCACAATTCATCAAAAACATCTATTATCTTTGACGAGAGGTAAAAATTAACCACAGCAAACACCTGAGACATGAATCAGCGAACCATTCGGGTTCGGATGAATTAGTCTTCCCTAACATTGTGGCACTTTATACGCAAACATCGTTGATATTTTTTTACTTTAATCGTCCATTGGCAGGAAAAATGCCAAAATGCATAATATTTACAACTGTGAGTTTACACATGGATGCGTCGTTAACTGCATATGTTGTCACGTGAAGTTCTTGCAACCATTTTACTCATAAGTGAATCAACAGTAATCTCGCAAACCACCGAATTCACGTGAATGTTCATGGTTGTTCATCGCGTCGGTCTCTCAGAATAAAACCGCGGCGGATTTGTCTGTCCACCGTTAGTATCAAATTTTAATGGAGTTTTGGAAAACCCAATATGGTTTAGCTATATTCGGTAAACGCTTTGTTATACTGCATTACATTATATAAATATTATTAATGCTGTTCAGTCTGTTTTGAACCTGGTTTGACTACTGCTATCTGCGATACACTTTAAACGAAAAACCATGCATTGTTCATAGTTTAGTTGTACATGAGAAATTAAATCTTCCCTTGTGATGATCGGATTTGTGAGTACAGTAAATAGCACCGATAATATTGTCGACATTTGGAGCTTACTCCTCCTCGTGCTTCCTACCCTACCGTTTTGTGATGTGTCACTGAAACATGAAACTTTTGCAGATGTGCGCTTTTATTTTCAAAATAAAAGTTTGTTGAACTTTTTACTACCTGTCGCGTTTCACGTTTCTTATTTTGGTCCTACTAAAAGAAACTCACTATCCAGAAATTTTGTAGACCTGATCAAGAAAACATGTACAAAATGGTGGTTAATTTTGCTACCCACAATTGTTTATTCTAAAGCTAGCTTTTATATTTCACTGTATTAGTTTACCTAAGTGGCTAAATTTCTCACATACATGTAGGAATTGTATTGTTTGGGTGTGTATAAATGGACTGTGGTATATACACTTACGCAGAGGAAATAAAATATTCGTGATATGTTCAAATAAACAAATCTTTACGGGGCTACTCGCCGGTGTATGACTAGGCGCGTTTACTTAGCTGCAGGCAACTGTGGATTGTTGCACACATACTGAGACACGCGCGTGTTTTTAAAAGTCACACGCTTTTAGCCGGACCAGACGCAAGTTGGCACATAAATGGGCTAACCTTTTTTGTGATGCCGTCCACAGGAACATCGTATGACTAATGATCTTCCTGCCTGTCTTTTACCCAAGAAGTTGACCTAAAGAAAATTCAGTCAAAACCGCTTTTTGTCATCGCTAGTCAGTTTCAACCGTAATACACTCAGCTCACGTGGACCAGAAAACAATGGGTCACATGCTAACAAATTAACCTTTGTAATGGTACGAATATTATATCAAAAAATCTATTTGCTGGCACAATTAGGCCAGTGTTTCGATACACTTTTATCTTTTTCGACAGAACACTCACTGACAAAATGGTGGATATTTTTTCCATCCAATTTATCTTGACATATTAGAAATGTGAATTTAGTTTCTCTTCAAGGACTGACCACTAAATTATTTAGCCAGAGTTATGTCTGTATTGAAAAACCTCTGCGTGCAGGCTAGGATATGTTAATAAACAACCTGGGCCTTGAAGTTCGGCATGCTTTCACTCGGATAGGATTAAGTTTTGACCAAACAATTTCCGGCATCGGTGAATGAATCGCGCAGAAAAGAGATGAAAGACTTTTGTCAGCTGATTAAGGTTTTGAAAAATCATGCTGTTTTGTTTCCATGCAAAAGGAGCCTTCCTTTTTTTGTTCATCTGGTTTTCATTATTTCTGAGTGGACTGTGCCAGAATCCTTATGATGCAATGATGACCTGCTCCACTCAGTTGACTGCTTGTTTACTTAATGGAAACGAAACATAAAACGGAACTTTTAAATGACATGTATCAACTTCACAATTGACGCGTTAGAAAATTTGAGGCTGCTTCTTCCATCTACTTCACTTTGTTTTGCATTGCAAGACGTGTATTTCATCATTGCCCTAATGAACAACCGTAACAGATACAAGGCAGCAAAAAATAATAAGGCGGAAGAATGTTCTTCTAGAAATGAATTATTTACGAGCCTTCTAGGAATGGAAATCGAATGTGGTAGTGGTGCTTCTGAGAGGTTGATGCCTTGCGTTTCATGGAAAATTGGACCAGTGCTCAAATTAATACTCAGAGCAGCAGCAACTCCTACAAACAGTTATTGTTGGTCCTGGCTTATTGAAGATTGGGCCCACACGTTGGTTTTGTTGTTCTTTAACCCCCTCAAACTTTTGAAACCCATTCGGGAAAATTCCAAGAATACTGTAAACCTTGTTTCGGATTAAAGAAAAGGATTTCAGCTGCTCCTCTTAAGGACGCTACGAAAAACCCATTTATACGTGAAATCTACTGAATTTTGCTGACCCCGCTGAATCGGAGGAAGCCTGAGAGAAGTCTTAGAGGCTTGAGGCAAGCACCTGAGAGCCACCTGAATTTATCCTGCAGCAACAACTATGGTACACTCAGGTGGCTGTCAGATGCGCGTTCAGGCAAACGGGTGGTCGATCTGTACGGACCAGAAAGGTGCGAAACAATAAATATCAAATTTATAATAATCATTGTGCCTGACTACCGTAGCGCGATTACGCTGTTATCACTCTTCGGATAAACAACAATTTTCCGGTTTCAGATATATTAATTTGATTACATTATTTTTGAAAACCATTGGTAAACTAGATTTTTATTAGTAGTCTTTTGGCTTCTTGATAAAACGCATATTTATCTCATTAGATTTGTATTCCAATTACAGCACCAGGTATTTTAACGACAGTCTCTTACAGTTAGCTCTAATGTCTCTGAATTAACTTACTGTGTTGCATGAGAAGATTTCACTCTATTTATGCAGCACGTAAATTACTATCTTGCCTGGATGAACGCCTGCGATTTTTCAACGAGAAAGTTCAGCTAAGAGTTGGCCTTTGGCCGCTTTTGTTCAACTTCATTCGGTAGAGGAAACAGTTTGCTGGATCCATTCCTCCCGAAATGCCAGACCTCATTAATCTGGTAAATGAGAGTATTCAAGGGCGAAGGGGTGGCTGACCGATCAGTGATGAACGAAACAAATTGTAAATAGAGAAGGTGCCAGTGACCAAGCGGTGCGCCACGTCTCCGTAAAGCGAGGAATAAGAATGGCCATGGGGCACTACCGGATGGCATCACATGCACTTAAACAAGTTTGCTTCAAAAAATCCAGTACTTCCCAAGTATTCCGTAATTTAATTGCTGAATGTGTGGGCTACCGCCGGTCACGGTTCTACATCAGCTGCTTTGTGCGATGCAGCGTGATTGATGGCAGTCACTCAGTTGAGTTTGACCTCCGATGGACGAGCTGTCCGTGACTGTTTTATGTATTGAGGTCTTGTATTCCTGAAGCACCTGATGAGACCGAAGATAGTGGAATAAGGCTAGCGTTGAAACTGAGTCCTTTGTTGTGGTCGGGTATTCCGGTTGTTCTGTTTAAGAATGCCTATTTGGAAACCGGCGCAACTGTAGGTCTGTGCATAAAAGTATTTGTACAATTTTCGTGTTTAGAAGAGCTAAAACAAACGTACTCAGCAAATAATGGATTGCGCTTTGTTGTGTCATGAAAGTGTGGATATGAGAGACACAAACACCAAACTGATTTTGCCAAACATAAATAAATGAATAAATTCAGAAGTGATAAAAGTTAGCTTTAAACTTCTTTACTTGCAGTGGCTGCCGAACTGTAAACTTAACTCGAACCAAGGTTCACCCTGGTCGAACAGAACTTCCTAATCGGCCATATAGCTGAACTCAGTGATAAGCAGGTTGTTTCAGAAAGGGTCCATTTGTATGAGGATGGTAACGAGTCCGAAAACATCTCCGTTTGAGCATTTACGTTTAACAACCGAGCAAATACTCAATTCTTAGTTCTGGATGCAGTACTCAATCCCCCTTTGAGAAACAATACATTTTAACTTTTTCGAGGCAAAAATTCCATTTTGCCAAATGCTCCTAATCCTTCTTCCCAGATGAGGCATGCGATGCCTCTCAGCTGATACAGTACGAGTGATATTTCAGAACGTAGTTGGTTTTCTCAAAGATGTATTTCATGATTAAACTCTTATTTAAAGTTGACGTTCACTTTGCTTTAATAACTGTTATATAGATATTTTATAGATATAGATAGATAGATAGATAGATATTTTTAACTGCTGATCCCAGAACTCATGCAGAACAATAAAGCATTTTGCAGTCGGATAGGTTGGTTGTACTCCACAACCAATAAGGAGGGACCAGAATATGAAACCAGAACCTCACGCAGATATGGGAAAGAATCAGGCATGCAAATAAGAATTAAGCAGGATCCAAGGATATTGAGGGAATTGTCTTTAATGCCGCAAGTGGTTTCCTTGTTGGCCGAATATGGAATAAAAGATGAAAGGATAGCAAATCAGTCCTGGAACTAATCGACTCAACTCTGGCTATAACAATAATAAAGGAATGAGAAGTGCTACCCTTGGTAGAAAATGTCCCCATCAGGTGAAACAACTTATCACATAAATAGGACAAAGTTGATCGCAGATGGAATCTCGATTTGAGCACGCCTCAGCGATGACTAAGAAAATTTCATGCGAAAGACAAATACTTTCTGTTTGCAGATCTTATCAGAGGAAAAGCAGTTTAATTGTCAATCTGGACACAAAATCGACAGTGCAGATACCCACATGGGCACATTAGTGAGTCGCCTCTGGTCTCAAGTTTGAGATACTACTGTGTGATATGAGTTGTTAATGAACAACCGAGTTCCTAGTAAGTCCTAATAAACAAATAAAATCCAAAACAAAGCGCAGATTGACCAGGAAGGACTTGTGTTTGTCCAAAACCTTGAAGTCAAGGCAATCCATGGCTACGAAGTACATTTGTGTACATCAGTTCAGTTATAGACATTGCACTGGCCACGTGATAAACGGAAGTCCGGAGTATTGCGGCTTATCTCCATTTGTTGCCGCAAGCTGATGGATATTGAAACCTCAGTGTGACTCCCTTGAACACCGCCAGTATCTAAAGAGAGCTCACCAGCTGTGGCAGCCACCAGTAAATGTGGAGTGGACTGACCTGATTTTTCGAAATGCATTTGGTCAAAACGACGGCGATGTACCCATAAATCATCAGTGTCAAAAATACGACATATTTGTTTAATGGGTTTCTCAAGCGTAAGAACTGAGGATGCACGAAAATCGTTACCACGATAAACTGTCACTTAAAAAGACTGTATACGCAGTAATTTTTCTGATTTATCTTTAAAAGGTTGAGATAAGCCTTCATGCGTGGTACTATGAC
This sequence comes from Fasciolopsis buskii, assembly GCA_008360955.1. Lineage (NCBI taxonomy): Eukaryota > Metazoa > Platyhelminthes > Trematoda > Plagiorchiida > Fasciolidae > Fasciolopsis > Fasciolopsis buskii. The sequence goes on along the minus strand of LUCM01009699.1, from coordinate 102,108 downwards.
AAGGATTGCGGTAATGAACTAAAAACAGTCAACATGGTTGTCAAGTTCACGGAATGATGGATTCTTTGAGGCACTAGTGATACTGTTCAGTATTTTTATTAGTTTTTTCTTATCTATTAGAATACCGCAGTATACAAATGCTTGAAACTAGTACCCTGCAGCCATTTATCCAACAATTCTTCGACAGACCAAGTTCCGTTGTACGTCATCAAAACTGAAGTCACCTCTTTCCTGCTGAGCAGCTGTTGCAGTGCATGCATACTGAACACTGAAGTTAACGATTTGGTGAAGAATACTCCTGGCTACTTCAGTAAGAATTAATGGCCAACTGAACATGGTGTTTGTTCAGGAATGGACCGCAATGAACTGCATGAACACGCTGCCATGCTTTGTTGGACATCGGCTTCGGCGTCTACTTGGGCGGCAATGCCATGGGACGTTTGTGGACAACTCCTGCAGTCTTTTGCAGTCCAAAACACATCAGCATCTATTATTAACCGACGGCAAGTGAGTCTATCAAGCGGTTTCATTTTCCCAACTTTTAGGTGGCCAGAATGTGGGTTACCAAGAACTGCCTTGGGGCTGGCATCAGAATGCGACTAATCAGGGAGAAAATATCTTTCGGAGTTAATGAAGGTCCATCCCTCCTCTTACAAAAGCCAGGACAACTAGGCTTGACATATGAAGACCAAACTCGATGTACAGCAGGTAGGATGTGAAAAGTATTTGCAAGTGTCGAGTTTAAGATCCTATCGGTTGGCTGGTAATGGCTGAGCCAAGAAACAACGGTGTAGGCGAATGAGGAAGGCGGGATAAAAAGTTAACATGTCGAAGGTTCTTTGCAGATCTATACATAATCTTAAAGTTTTGTGCATATAGGACAATACCTCATCTCTGCATCAGTTCAACGAAAGCGAGGGACAAAGGTTTCGCTAGGTTAACTGTACATTTTTGAGACTCGTGAACAGCAACAATCCGGAATGGCTTACGGTGCAGTTGTTTCACATTCGGCTGTTGTTGCTTATTGGTTCTGACCGCATCCACATGTCTACAATCCACGGGATGAGCTGAAGCATTTCCTAGAATCCCAAAATGTGTTATAAAAACGCTTAACCCAAAAAGGATCCAAGAAATTCAGCAAGTCGTGGATAACTACTTGTTTCGGTAGACAAAAGCAAGTCATATCACAACTTATGTAAGCCCGATTTAACGGCTCAAACCAAGAACACGTCGGTCAAGTCTGAAATGCTTAGGATTTATCGATATTGACTAAAAGAGTAGCAACGCTTTTCGATCTGCGTCTGGAATTGATCTGGGACCATCTGGAAATAGGATGATGAGAATGTTTTACAAAGGCGATGGATCATTGCGCTGGTACTATGTTGACTAAAATCACTATGATGTACGTCACACTGTAGTCAGCGCAGTCAATAATTCAAACGCCACACCCGTTGATTCTGGTTTAGATGTGCATTCTAAGCCCGAATATAGACAACCAGAATGCCTGCCACTTCAACCATTCAGAGAATGCAAAATCCCTGGATTTTATTTGACCTGTGGTAGGCGTAAAAACTGTCCGTGTACTAGTCATTTATTTCTTTTGCTTACAAGCGGCTAGCTGTAACACGACAAGAATCAAAGACATTGTGTTGAAAAATATATGGACTCTATCTGTGTTCTGACCGGCGCTGGTACGATCCACTGTAGTTTCCGTTACGATATTTTCATTCATTTATTCGGCTTACTCGGAATACAACGACACCATTCAATGGTGTCCCAGCAACATCCCAGAAGTACCCCAATAGTATTGGTTGTCATAATACCACGGATTCATCGAGTGCCCTTGAGTGGCAAACAAAGCGAGCAACCAAAATTGTGCACTTCATGCACTTTTCGGATCATACGAGTAATTCAAACGTTGCGAAAATTTGAATATCTCGAAAAAATTGATTCTTTGTAATATATCGCCAAATTGAATAAAATTAGCACCAGAAAAACTAATAGGATTGTCAGTCCCTATAATATATTTGCACGAGGAGCTTGTAGTAAGACATGGATTTGTTCCTCCGGACTGCTTGTTTAACCGAACGTTGACCGCCAAGCGCGGTCGCCACTTGTGCGTTGCTCACACACGCCCCGCTCGCACACTCCTGTTAAAATACACTCAACCTACTGCCCCTTCCGACTGTCCTTTCCTTGTACCGGTCAAGTGTCAGGGTTGCCAGTATTGCAATCATACTGGGCCGAGTAATCGTGACGCACAAGCGATCACACATGTTAAGGGCAAGCAAAATTAATACGAGATTTTTCTTAGGACAATCCGTTCTACAAGCTTGCTACTATGCGATGGAATACCCACTTTTATTTCATATGAAGGGAGATTAGCACTATTTCCGTGATTTATTCAGCAGCCTTCTAGCTACCGCCGCTTGGTGTGCATGTTAAGGTTTTAGCCGCCGCTTCCGGTAGCTATTTGCATAAATGAACGGTCGGCTCCGTGACGTCACTATTGTAGTGATGTGCGGCAGTAAACCAGGATGCAGTTGCTCACAACAAGGTTGGTCGCTGGTTGGTTCCAAACTCTACTTATGTTCTTTTTTAGACTTTTGTTTGCATGGCTTGCAATTGGCGCGCATACGCTTGCTAGAATAAGCATAGCTCACCGTAATATGGCCGATATCGCACATAACGCTTCTCTTCTCCACTTGATTCTCGGTGATCAGCTGGAATCAGCCAACGGATAGAAGAGTTGTTATGTTAGATAATATGTTATTACTACAATAGAAGTACTAATAATTCTACCTCTATTCGACAATTTTCTAGAACCTTGGGCAAGACAAGATCAAGCATGTGCGTACGCTGTACGGAGGAATTGCGGGAGAGGTTTTCCAACACCGAAGCGCACATGCTGACCCTTAATGTCAGAAGGGTGAAAAAATAACACCGATTTGCCAGATATTCAAGGCAAACTTGGTATAATTAATAATATTTTATCCCTCCAATAGTTCAGCGACACATGCGCTATGCTTGTCCATGACGTGCAAAAACGTCAGTGACGAAAGAGAAAAGAGTAAAACGCTCACGTGCAAAGGGTGGAGGCCCAATGATATGGCAAATAATGTACGTGCTGAGTCATAAATGGTTGACAGAAGCAAAGATGATAACGAATAGTTGCGCAAAAAATTTGAGTTTGCGGGGAACGCTCGCCGGGACCGTTTAGCCAGCTTTGGTGCTTATCCAGTAGTGTTCCACCTGCAAGCGACTGACGCAATGGATCGTCAATGCCATGAGTAGTTCTCTCTGTGTGACAATATCTCTGACTGTTGGAGATAAACACTAAGCGAATATGACAGGATCGACAGCTTGCGATGAGAATGGGACAGAAAATCAGGAAAATAAAAGTTTCGAAATATTGTCTAGCGGAAAGTATATTCTGGTAAGCAGTATATTAAACCAGCACTCACTGCAGCAAAAGCCGCATATTGGGGCGCAGCTGTTCATCGAAGGTGGAGGGCAGCACTGGATAAAACTTTCATAACCGTGCATGTCTAATGGATCCGTGAGACTCGACTCTCCTAATTTCGACTTCACAGTGGTGATAGTGTTAACAACAGAGGTGAAACTCGAAGTTAAGAGGAATATGTCGACTAGATGGAGGAGAACCGGATATGGCTGAGATAATTCCAGGTGCACGCTTGCGAAGGAAACTTGCCAGGAGTAGCAATCTGTGCCAGGATGGCAGATTACAGTAAACGTTCTTAAGAGATGACGGGCGTCAGCCTTAAGAAGACCTATGGTGAGATGCTTGCAGAAGGCCAACTATTGTCAGGCGCCAATAAACATTTTCCACATGAGTTCATTCCGAAAAGTGAAATGAAACAATTCGAGGGAGGAATGATAGGAGGTCAGTACAGGAAGGCCCACGTTAACATCGGTACAAGATGGCTTTCAGTTGCTACGGTGAAAGTTGGCCAGGCCGACGGATTTCTGGCCACTCATCCGGAAACATCCCCCTGGCGGTGGACGCAGGAGGGGTGATCACTCAACCTGGCTTCACTCCTACATCACTATACTCACATTCACAGAAATCATGGTTTATAATTTCAGGTCTAACAGAAAAAAGAAATTCGCACCACGAAAATGGTTGGGAGCAGAATCTATGGTAGGCGGAATCCGACAAGACGGGAAGGAAGAAATCTATACCAAAAGGTATGGCTGTTCATGTCGGCGACAGGATAAACTGAATTAATGGAAAATAATGAAGAAGTTTCAGAGAGTGAGGGGAAGAGAGAACTTCATTTGTAGACCTGGTTTCATCCGAGGAGAGTCATTTAGATTGGACAAGTTAGAGGTGGTGCAAATAAATAAGGATCATTTGTGCACAGAAGATACAGTGAGAGGAGTAATGAAAGGTGATATTGGAAGTGGATTTTTAAATACAATGGTCTAGTAAAGACATCGCAATATTTAGCTGGCATTTTCGGAGATGGGTGAGGAGGAGCGACAGAGGTGTACGTAAGCACCACAACACATGTTTAGGGCAGTGAGTGGTTGTGGAGTCAAAGCTAGATTAGCTAGCGAAAGAATTAACTTAGGACAAAAGAGAGGTGAGTGGAGCTGCATATATATGCAAGTCACATTTGCTATTGTCAAAACCCGGGTTAAAATTGATAGTGGAAGAAGCAAGAAAAGTTAGCCGTATAGAGTTTTATAAAAGAGAAATAATATCCGATAGAAAAACCATGAAAAATTGCACAGAAACCCTTAAAAACGGAGCCGCAGGGAAGGAACAGGAGGAATTTAGTGTTTCGTCAAAGCGTTTACGACTTTGCTGAGAGAGGATTACCCATATAGGTGTGGCACTTCGAATAGCAGTATTTGCTCGTTACAACTTTTACAATGTTGTGTGAACAGCATGATTTCATTCCCCAACTTTGCAATTATCAACTTGGTGCCATCGGTGGGCTTATGTGACCCCAAAACGAATTTGTGCACTTGATCCTCAGTAAGCATCGTTCGTAAAGTTGGATGGAAAAAGTATTTGGCAACTAGTCTGCGCATTTTGGTTTCCAACGCTACAGATAATAGAGATATAATGCACAACATTTGGAAAGGTCCGTTCCCTAATGATGGATAAGTAAAAGTAGTGAGTTTGGACTAGACAACTTCTTTTGTTATTGAGAAAGGAAAAAGGTACCCCGTATTTCAAAGACATTGTGAGGGTAAGGTCCTAGCTCGAGGTGCAGAGAACCAGTCATCAATTGCAATAATATTATTGATAAGCACCGAGTTCGGTCGTTTTCTTCAGATCCTTAGAAAATCTAAATGCAGTAACTGGCAGCGTCCCATGTAATCCATGCGCTCAAAGTCAGTCAGCTGCTTGGTAAAGGCAAACTGGAAGTTTTGGATTATCCCTTCGTCGTGCTACTCAGATTAGACATCAATACTTCAAAATGGGTGTAACCTGGGTTCAAAAAGGCTGTGGTTTGCTTTCTGCACACAGCGGGCTTGTGTGCTTCAACTGCACTATTTTTTGCCTTTTTGCAACTCGTGTAAGATTATATTCCAGTAAGTTCGAGGTGGACGAAAAATCTCAGGCCCGGCTTACGAACTTGACAGTTAGTGGGGATGGCTTGGCTACCATGTCTGAGTACTCTCGGGGTGTGGGGCACTTTTATCCCATAATGTTTCTCTTTCCGGTAGAGGGTTTCACCATTCAGTCATCTGCCCAGGAAATAAGTGAAGCCAAGTTGCGTGACATGTCAATAATGGAGGATTTGTGGGCATCAGTAAGATAAATGTAGAAACTTTCGTCATCTCCGTCAAGGCTGAAAGAGGCGCAAATACGAGTAACTTCAACAACATCATTGACGCAAAACAGGAAAAACCGTGAGCCCAGAACTTTAGCTGGCGTTACACCGATGGTCACTAATCTAGGTTTATATCTGAAGCTATTCACACGACGATCTGGTCTCTAGATTATTCTTTGATGGAAACCGTGATACGATTGGATGAACGGCACCCTGTGATTCCATGATATTTCGCAACATACCGTGGGAAAATATCAAACGCCTTTACCGTGCTTGACAGGATTATAGCTGATCTTCCAGTGTAAATCTTCATGGTTAACTTCCAAAAAATCACGCAAGAATTCAGATGACAGTGGAAGCTATTGAGTAAGATCCAAGATGACAGCCAATTTTAGTTGTACCTACACCTGGGCCATTTTCTTTGTATGAAATGGAATTGCTAAGTACAATCCTATAATCAGGCGAGATCAGCGTAAAGTAGCGGAATCGCTGTCCTTCACCGAACCGGTTGCACAGAAATAGTCAAGCGCCTCTGCAGTCTCTGGTGGGTTGTTTAAATAAATTTCTCTGTAAAGACCCAGAATTCCGTGATTCAGCGCTCTTTAAGGGAAGCAATGTGATTTAGAAGCCAATGGGCAGATTGTCATATCTCGATTAAATAGCCTAAATAGATGGATGGATGTGGGTTAGGCCCATTGCAATTGTCATTTTAAGGACACTGAATTTCCCCACTGGATCGCTTACATTTTGGGTCCAACCATCTCTGTGAACATTTATAGGGAAAGACAGAAAGTGTACATTAGCAGGGGGCGTGCAAAATTGAATGACTTGGGGATCAAAGTCTCCTGAAAATTGTTATTTGTAAAAACTAAGGGACGGAAATATCATCCATCCCGAAGGTCCTCAGTATCAATCTCAATTACGGCATCCCGGATGGAATTCAGCATGAGATCCCAACGCAACCTAGTTGGTGTTGGTTCTCTGACTAACTATGAGCAACTGAGTTTGACGGCCTTTTTTGAAGAGTCGGTAGCGTGCAAAAGGTGTGGCCTTGTCCGGAGTGTGATCATTGGGCCAAGTCACAGTGATAAGTATGAAATCGAAACTTGCCGGGAGCCGGAAAAGACGTATATATTTAACTTTCCCAACTGTGCAGCAAGCACCCGATAAAATTAGCAAACACTACCCGTAAGAGATCCTGCTATCAGCAGATGTTATGGCTGATGAATCCCGGTTTCTTTTTCATTGATTATTTTAGATGAAATCCTTGTTTTTACTTTGTCTTTTTAGAATTTTTCTGCATCTCACTTTCGGCCTCTCTTTTTAGCGGTTTGTTGCAGCTTTGGACGGTATGGGCATCTATCGAAGATAAAAGGTGGTACATTTTGAGCAGTGTCTCGAAGTGGACAACTAGTGATCGGTCGGGCCAGTTGAGGGAGACGTCTGGTGGGTGGGTGGTTTGTGGACATGGATAATATAATCCGTAGTCATCACTTTCAGCCTGTAGTTATCGGCCACAACAACAGCGTTTAGGAAGGATGATCCAACACAATGGCTACTGTCACTGAGAATGGTGAATGTAGAAAGGCGCTAGTTCTGTCGGTCTTCTTACTTGGGTTACATACTGAAACTGGAATTGGACGTGTGTCAGAGGTAGGGCAGGGGGAGGTACGCGGGAAGACAAAACGGGATGATAGAAAAGGCATATTGCTACGGGCTGGGAGACGTTCAAGTGTACGAAAAGGATAGCGGTGGCCGGAGGATGCCAGTGCGCTTGGCAAACTGTTCACATGGCTAAGAAGCTGAAAGCAAACTTTGTTTAGTGCATGTTCGGTGAAACTGACTGATGTGGTGCTAATGGCAGTTGTGACAAGACAAAACCGTATCCTACTCTACGCGTGAAAAGTGGCGGGTTGATAGGGGTATGGCCACATGGTTGCACGTGTGAAGAAAATTGTGCGGTAGATGGGGTTTGTGAAGGGTGGAATTTAAGTAAAATGAGGAACGCGTCTGCCCTTTGATCCTTGAAACACATAAGATTTTACGATAGGTGGGTTTTCGCAGTAAGCCAGCACTAGATATCAGGCCAGATTTTCTCGGTTCTCCAATAATGAGTGCTCTTTGTGGCATCTGCAGCATCCCCTTCGACGGCACCTTTGGAATGCACGGGTAGATTTGTAGCTGAAATTAAAATTAGTGTGCAGCACAGCCTAAGGTTTTATGTCATATAGCTAATGACGTATGAAAAGGTTCAGGCGGAATGAGTTTATGGACCCTTCGAAAACATTTCCCTTCTGCATATATGCAGTGGAGTATACCTACCCGTCAACAAAATGCACTGTTGCAGCCGGCGTTGAGCGCACCAGGATAGTGTTGCTCCATGGTTTGTTGGTGCATACAATGTGCAAATCCTGACTGATTACGATAGTGAGAAAACAGGAGAAACAGAAACAAATGAAAATAATGAAAGGAGTATAAAAGAGCCAGCAAAAAGTAAATCAGGTGGGCGGTATATTTAATGGACCCTGGCAGCATGAAGGGCAAAACACTTGGAAGCACAGTCCGTTGGGCAAGGAAGGCGGCGGCACGGGATAGAAATCGTCTAGTCGTATGACCAATCCATGAGGTTTGTTTTGGGTAATTTTGATTTCATGAATTTCAGCTAGGTTCAGTGATGGAGGTGGGGCCGCTAAAAGAGGGGAAACCAGAGTTAAATGAATTAATGCATAGTGGACCTATGAGGACCGGTTGTCAGAAGCAGCAGTCTGTTGCCACATTTCGTAGACCACAATAAAGATGCATGTAAAACGACGGTCCTTAGCCTTTTTCGTGGAGAATGTTGAAATGCATTTGAAATGTCAGTTCGTATCAGATGTCAACAAAAATACTTCCCCCGTGAGTCCGTTCTGTATGTTTTAGCAAAATAACTTTGGGAAGGAGCGAGAGGAATAGTGCACGTTAACATGGAGACTAGATGGCTGTTTACCGCAACAGTGCTAGTGGGTGGGGCTGGCCGAGGGCTGACCACCCAACCTGAAAACACCGTTGAGGATCGAAAACTGGAAGTGTAATCCGCTAATCTGTCTGCACGTGCACATTGCTGCAGCCGAGCTTCCCGCCCGGTGTGTGCCGGCCAAAGCGGTGGATATTACCACGCCCCGAACTATTGTGATAGCGCTGGTGTATTTGGTGGCTGAAGTAATGAAGGTGAACGTGTTGTATGTGAAGAAGCGTGACAAATGTTTACGAGTGGATAATCCTAGGCTAGCAATAGCAGCGGTAGCTAGAGTATGAAGTAAATGTTTACGTCAAAACTGAACTGAATGGCCTGAAAAATGAGAAGAAGCCGGTGGCGGTCTGGCCCAGCTGCCAGTTGCGGATTAAGAAGCAGACAATCTTATGAGCGGCTCAGAAAAGAAAAGTATTTGAACGTATAATGCAACCCAAAATACAGGGGTGGTCGGTTGATGTTGTCAGCAATTCGGGTTTTCTTAGCGTTTATAAATGGATGGACAGGATAATCTAGCTTGTAGATCGTCTACGCTCATTGGTAAAATGAAATGAACCGCTAATTGGTAGGACGAACATTAACAACCACCGTAGGTATGAATGCTGAACGAGCTGGAAAAGACCGATGCAGAGAGCCATTTGGGTGCGGCAGAAACAAAGGGATCAAATTTTTTTGCGTTAGGAGGAGCGGTGATAAAAAGTGTTAAGTGAAGATAGTAGTTAATGTTGATATTCGGAAACGGTGGCAGAGTAAGGATATCACACCGTTTTGGTGACGGTGTTGGAATTGCTTAGGGGAACGGCAGCCCTAAACACAGTTAGAACCACAAGGTTTATGGATATACCGCCAGAGTACTGAGCGATATGTATCCTTTGTGAAGGCAGAAGAACGGTGAGGTACGTCCGTTATCAGACTGCATGTATATAAATAGCGTGCGCTATTGTCGGAGCTTGGTTTGAAGTTGGAAGGGGGGAAGACTAAGTAGTTTGTTATATGAAATTTTTATGAAAGTGGCAAAGAAAATATCAATAAGTATCAATAAACGAAACGGCAATATCAATGCCTCCCTCAGAAGCCCAATCCAGTTTCATACATTCGATTCTCAGGTGTGTATGAGTGATAAAAATTAAAGAGAAAGGGCACAGCAAACTACTCCACCTACTTCGTTTTCGAATGCAAAACATGATGGTGATGAAATGCGTAACTGTTGGGGAAGTTTGTTCCATAATGACCAATATTTACCAATAAAGAAGTTGGCTTCAACTGATGGCTTCGGGACTGAGAGAGTAGTAAGGGACCCCGCATTTCTCAGAGAGTATGTTAGTGGATTTATAATACGCGGTGCGGAGACGCAACTGTCCACTTTATTAATATTGTTAAAGAGCACCAGGTTTGCTCTTGCCTATCGCAGCCAAAATAGATCTAATTTCAGTGACTCATAGCATTCCATGTAATTTAGTCTTGCACAGTATTTGACCTGCTGTTTGCTAAATGCATGCCGGAAGTTACTGTAAACCAGCGCTATCACAATAGTTCGGGGCGTGGTAATATCCACCGCTTTGGCCGGCACACACCGGGCGGGAAGCTCGGCTGCAGCAATGTGCACGTGCAGACAGATTAGCGGATTACACTTCCAGTTTTCGATCCTCAACGGTGTTTTCAGGTTGGGTGGTCAGCCCTCGGCCAGCCCCACCCACTAGCACTGTTGCGGTAAACAGCCATCTAGTCTCCATGTTAACGTGCACTATTCCTCTCGCTCCTTCCCAAAGTTATTTTGCTAAAACATACAGAACGGACTCACGGGGGAAGTATTTTTGTTGACATCTGATACGAACTGACATTTCAAATGCATTTCAACATTCTCCACGAAAAAGGCTAAGGACCGTCGTTTTACATGCATCTTTATTGTGGTCTACGAAATGTGGCAACAGACTGCTGCTCCTGACAACCGGTCCTCATAGGTCCACTATGCATTAATTCATTTAACTCTGGTTTCCCCTCTTTTAGCGGCCCCACCTCCATCACTGAACCTAGCTGAAATTCATGAAATCAAAATTACCCAAAACAAACCTCATGGATTGGTCATACGACTAGACGATTTCTATCCCGTGCCGCCGCCTTCCTTGCCCAACGGACTGTGCTTCCAAGTGTTTTGCCCTTCATGCTGCTAGGGTACGTCAAATATGCTGCTCACCAGATTATCCTTTCCGTAATGAACTGCTTCAAATTTCTCAGTCCTTCATTTTTTACCTTTTTCTTGCCGCGTTTCCTCTATTCTACCTAGTTATATTTGTGCTTGTTTCTCATAGTCAGGAAGCCCACCACCTGAAGTCATTTTCCGTTCACTATATCGGGGCATTTCTCTCTGCCGCTTCTATGTGGCGGCCTTCGAGAGGCGCAGCGATGACTTTGGGTGCTACTCACGATTATTTCCAGTTCCATCGACAGCTCCAGCTGTATTATATTTCTCTAAGGCAAGATGCCCGATCGTCCAGATATTTGCACCTACAACTCCTTGGTTCTGACGATGGTTCGACTGGAGTAGGGTGCAAAATTCTCTTCAGTTACTAAAAGTGCGGAATCAACTATCGGAATGCTTTCCTTTTGACCATATCCTCAACCCCACAGTTCACACACTAACTGTTATAAACACAGCCAGCCATGCACTATCTAGTCTCTCTCTGAATTCACGCACTGACCTCACCTCGACGACGTCCTCCAGTAACTACTTCCAGCCGTTTTCCACTCGTGCGGCAAGCTGTTTCCTCCTCAGCCCGTTGGTTACGTGTTCTCGCACAAACGTTTTCCGTTAAATCTAAGTGTGTCGTTTCCCTGTATCTGTAATAGGGCTCCACTGTGACCCCGTATCTTGGCCAGACCCTTAATGATCTTGAAAGTCTGTATTAAATCACCTCTTGCCATACGTCTTTGCAGGGAGTATAAACCAAGCACCCTCAGCCTCCGTACCTACCCCATGTGCCCAAATGCCCAAACTACTGTGTAAAACGTCAAACCTCACCAAATACGGTCTCCATGCCGGGCCACAGCATTCCATGTGCGGTCGGAAAATTGCCTTGAACAGTGTCAGAAGAACGTCAGGCCCCCTAGATCCTGCGGTCCTCTCAATTTGTAGTGGGGCGCCCCATGCGTTCCTCGCTGCCTTCTGACATTGCAAAGTACGTTTGAAGTCCTATCTTAAAATGAACCTAGGTCTGTTGATTGTTGAGTCTGTTCCATCGCGGCCTAATTCCGAGGAGAACGGGTGTAGCGAGGGGAATTTGCTTTTCCTCCCATTAGCCGCCAACATTTATTCATGTTCAACGAAAGCTCCCAGCTCACCGGCCACCGGTAAACTTTATCCAGACCCCTCTGGATAGCCTTATTGTTTGCTGTCTCTAACTTTTTCTGATCCATTAGCTATGTCGTTCACACACATAAGGCAGAGCAGTGGCCCTGAGACAGACCCCTGAGGCACCCCGTTTTGTGGTAGTCCTCTGTTCGATAGACGCCCACTGGCTCTCACCCTGAAAGATTTGCCCTTCAGACATTGTGTTATCCAGTTATTCACCCTAGCATCAAATCCGAAAGCCTTCACTTTCTGGTCAAGAATCCTGCGGTTCACGGAATCAAAGGCCGTCTTAAAGTCCAGATGGCAGACATCTACCCCTGCCTCTTGTCAATTCTGCCTATTACTTCATTCAGGAAGCTTTTGAGGTTGGTCAAACAAGAACTCTTGTGCCAAAATCCGCACTGCTGTATCATTAACTTGTTAGCCTCTAGGTGATTGACTATCATGTTGGGAAGGACTCTTTCAAAAACTTTCAGCATGTTGGATGTCAAGCTCACCGGCCTATAGCTACCACAGGTGTCTCTGCTCCCGCCTTTTTGCACCGGTATGACGGTCGACGTCAACCAGTCGGCGGGGAGCCGCCCTTCCTTCAACGACGTATTAAAGAGCTTGGTGCAAGGTTTCACCAGGACCCCGACAGCGGCTTTACTATCGCTGGTTAGATCAGATCAGGCCCCGCTGCTTTCAGTGCTTCCATTCTTTTAGGCTGTCCCACACTTCGTCCTCCGTGATTGCTGCGTCCGGCGTCTCCACAAAAAGGGTGACGGGGTCTAGTGTTAGTCCATGTGTCCCTTGATCCCTCCTGTATGCGGCGCGGAAACGTTTCGACAGACATTCCACTTTCTCCTGACTGTCGGCCGATCAAATTCCCTGGTGGTTTTCCAATTCATCGACGGCGCTTTTCAAAGCAGCCTTTGAGGTTTTTGTTAGCGGCCCCAGCAGTGCGCTCCTGGTAGATGGTTTGGGGCTGTCGTTGGATGCGAGATGTTTTTGTTCTCCCCCCTGTGTAGCGTAGATAATCTTGGTAGCCCTGTGTTTTCGCTTCCTGGCTCCTCCACCACGGTGGTAGCCCCTATTGCTTGTTTCTGCGGAGGGGTGCAACCGAGTCTATTTTTACTAACAAGTTGCCTTTGATTGCCTCCCAACGACGATCCACGAAGTTTCTGCCTCCCTCTACTTTCCACCGAGTTTGGAGACCCAAGTTCAGCAGCCTACTTTCATCAATTTCTCAGAAATTCTGATCATATTTATCGGTGGCTACCAGTCCCTGCAGGCTCAGTCGCATACGGATTACGGCGCGATCACACCTATCCATTGAATCTTCCAACTCAAGGCACCCAGTCATTTGTTTTTCTCGTTAGCATCAAGTCAAGGTTTGAAGATACTTGCTCGAATATCTATCTAGTTGTTTGGGTAACGCGTTGAAACACCTCACCCTCGTGCGCAAATTGCAGGAGCTGATACTCTAGGATACTTTCCGGGACTGTCTCGCAAACCCAGTAAAATCTCAGGGGCGTTGAAATCTTCCGGTATGAGAAGCTTGCCCGCAGAAAGAGAAACCATTCCCTGTCCTTCACTTGCGTCGACCCCAGACTCCGATACACGCCTGCAACTGAAATCCTCGAGTCACCGGTTGTGATGATGACTTCCAGATTATGTATGTTTGCGTTGTGCGGCTTGTAGCCTTCCTGCGCTCCTTGCTTTTCAGTCACCAGTATAACGGTCCCCACTCCTTGTTCTCCCACCAGCTCCATCCATCCTAAGGAGAGAATAAACCCACGCCATTAATTTGTTGCCACCTTCCCCCGGCCGCAACCAAATTTCAGCGAGGGCTACCACGTCCACATCCAGAGTCCTCAATTGGAGTTCCTGCCACATATTACCCACCCTTGCAGTATTTATGTAGGCCACCGCCATAAATTGCACCATCCGTCCCCTCGGCTGCTGAACTGACGGGAGTTTCACATGCTCGGGACTTACTGCCGAGGCCCTTGCCTATTTTTTCGCATGGCAGTCGAGATCTCCATCCTCAACCCCGTGCTTCCAGCCTCCTTATGTTGGCTCTTCTGGCATATGGCAGTCACGGGTGTCGGGTCCAGACTCAGTGGCCGGCCGACTAAGTTCACCTCCAGCCCTGACGCACAGAGTGGACTCTAGTTATCCTCCCTCGTCGAACTTTTGGATTCTCAGTACGGAGGCTTGCATCCGCGCTCTGTTGAGTCCTGGCGAGCCCCTTTTGCATCGTTGGCCTTGATCCTGCTTATGGCAGTATCATCCGGCACTATGGCAAACACCTCTCTAGTGATCGCCTTGATTCTACCGGCTGATGCCAAGAACCTGTCCGTATGCTATGCATTGGCAAATTCCACCGGCGTTGGTCGTGGGTCCCGACGTCCAGAGTCGCCGACTCCCTGCCATCTTCCCAGGCAACTACCCTTTTGATAGCAACACTTTCCCGAATTTTCACCTTTCGGGGCCGGTTTATCAAAAGATGTCTCACTACCCATTCCCTTTGCTTCCCCTCCTTCATAATGTGCTCAGAGATCCCGTGGATAACGACATTTCGATTTCTATCCAATGCGATGTCTTTGGACTTTTATACGCTATTTAGCTCCTGCCTAATCTGGCCCAGGGCTTGCCATACGGCCTTTAGCCCTGCACTTATTTCCGAGCAGCTTGCGGGCCAGGTCAATGACCTTCGCTACACGTCGGTTCCTATACTCCGGTGCCTGCGCCTCCCTTTCATAGGACCTTTCTTTTTCGCCTCTTGCTCCACTCCCCGTTTGCTTTTCTCAATTGTTTGTGGTCCTTCCTGAGATAGTACTTTCACTTGACCGCCATCTACGCGTACATTCTTCCAGTGATCTATGACTTCTGCACCTATCCGGTCAGCAGAGCCTCTAGTATCAGTCTCTTCCATTACTGCCGGTGCCGGTGCCACATCGTCCTCCTCGTCGCGCGACTGGCTGTCTTCACTCTCTGCTACCGCTAGTAAATCACTTCTAATAGTGCCGCTCAGCTGAACGCTACTCTTGTCAGCTGTCTTCGGCAAGGTTTGCCGTTGTCATAACTGGGTGTTCCCCGGGATGACACTTCGTATGAGCTTTTGCAAGTTGGGCAGCTCGTAAACATCCCTCCTTACGCTTCTACGTGCACAGTGGGACCATTTGCCAAACCCATCACACTGAATCCCTGCTACCACCATGCTTTTGAGGCAAGCAGGTCTCCTAGGCTTCGAGTCTTGTCCAGGGCTTCGCACCGAATTTCTAGGTTGTAACCCCTTTCCATTCGGCCTACCCTTAGATTATGACAGCTGTGATTCAAGTGAAATTGGAGGCAAAGATACTCACTCCCAACCCGAGTCGAGGAGATTGGTTGTTGGGGAGCAAAACCCAATCGGTTTCTAGCCTTGATACACTCTACTTCTGATTGCCTAAGTGCATTCCCGGATTTTCCTTCGTCGATCTTCTTGGTGATCCAAAGAACTATTCGGCAGAGGCGCTGCCTTCAATTCGTTATCAGAGGTGATCGTAGGTCGATCTCTCTGGGGCCGTCTTTACTTGGTGCCGGTGGTCAATTTTGCTGTTCGGAAAACGTTACATTGTTCACAGTGGTAGAGAAATGAGTCAAGACAGTCGGGAGGATTATGGCGGGATGCGTGGAATTACCTGGCTTCAGTCTCCTAGTGGCTTTCTCTAAAAATGGGTCCTTTGCCGGAGGTACGGTTGGATTTAGCTTTTGCCAATGGCTGGTGATGATTTCTGGTGTGGGAAACTCTCCCACAATAAGAGATGGCTGTAGAATGACAGATTTGCAAAAAAAGTGGCCATTCCGTAGCCATCTAGGCGCTTGTGAGGCACAAGAGGCAGATGAGATGACGACCAACGAATTGGGCCTACCGGCTCCTGCCGCTGGTAAAGCGTCCGCGGTCACTGAGGCACGGATAAGACATATGTCACCAGAGCTGGAGGCTTAGATTGATAGCATGAAATGAGGGCATTTACTAGAGGGCCGAGTTAAAGAAAAAGAGGTAAATGTAGATCCACCATCAAAAATTGCGTCCGAAGAGAACAAGAAATATGCTTCGATGAGGTCTTAGCAGGTCTATCAAGAGCGTCAACGATTAATACAAATGGATTCATACGGTCAGAAAAATGCGTATCGTGCTTAGTTACATAATAGACTTCCTTCTATAGGGGATTTGCATCAGCCAAAGCCTTCATAAATTTGTACTGAAATTGATCCACAATGATTTGTCGACGGGTCAAGAAGCCCTTGGCGGTTAACTCCGATAGTAGGATTGGCCAGTAATTGGAGAGCGATTTTTTGTAGCTTGGGGCAGAGACAAAATATAAGCCACACTGCAAACATTAAAAATGGTAAAATGAAAGGCATTTCCGTCAAAATGCATTGTCCTGTTAGCTTCATGCATATGTCTGAGGTGACCAATAACAGGTACTTAAGTTACAACATAACTTATGAATTGCCAAACACAACCGGTTTGCAAAAAGTGCGGGATGTGTGCATAATTCGTCCATTTGATGGCCTTTGGTTATCTACAAACCCTATGAAGTCAAATAAATCCTAAGCGGCAGGTATTTCTGCAACAAATGCTGCCACAGAAACTCTCGATTGCAAGGCCTTCTGCCTCATATCCATTGAGCTAGTCGAGTTGTTACATATTCCATTTATTCTGCGAAATATAGTACTAAATTCCCTGCACCTTATGATCTTCATCACGCCCGAGTCGCATTTCGTTCGCGGTGTCTGGAATGCTCAAGCTGCTAGTTTTAATGCCGCTGATCTAAAAGTTCAATTACACTAAGTGTTCCAAAGGCTAGTCTGTGATGGATTGGCCATGAGTGCAGCCGAGATTACGCCTGATCGAATTTCCGGGAAACGCTGTTTGTGCCAAGGAAATCCCACTGGCAGACGACTTTCCCTTCCACCATCGAGCCATGGCAGCGGTGGGAAGTGGCATTCCTTATCCGCCACCACCAATGACATAAAGAAATACAATGCGCCCTCCCGGCAGGTTCGCATGTTTCATGGTGAACGGCGCCATTAACAATCACAGTGACCAGTGTGATCGCCTAATCACTCACATGCTTGAAAAAGCGACCGCCGCCGGTCACTTCTTCTTGTGGTCACTGTCTTTTACAACATTGATATTTGTATACCTGCGTCCATCCGACCACTCCAGATGACGGTCATCAGTACCAACGTATCTTGGATTATGTAAGGTCCGCAGCCGTCACAGGAAGCATTCGTCAAAGACGACAACGGAAGGAAGGACTTCGTCAGCATCGAACGAGTGAAGCCTGCAGTGATGAACACAGAGCAACAGTCAGGAAACCGGCCCACAGATAATCGGCCAAGAGCACCCGTCAACACAGTAACACTGACCGAGGAAAATAATGACGGTTGTGCGTCTCAACTGGATCCCAATGAGTTCTGCAAGATTATGGGAAACGATTCACAGGCGGGTAAGTAGTCTCTTGCGCTTGTTATGCCACTCCTCTATCCGCAGTTAGAAGTACGCTAGCTTTAGTCCCCCACAAGCTGCCTTTGTTTTCGTTCATTTTGAATTTTCCCAGAATGCGTCATGAGTACACATGAAATAAGACGACTAAGGGAGGACTTATGGACATTTTTCTACTGTCTGTTCCACCGAGTGTTTTTGCATAAAGCAGAGGTTGTGATATGCCGCCATTCCGACCGCCAATATCGCCGTTTTGGTATCCTCAAGACGTTTGGAATCACGGCTTTGTGCAGCGCAAAGTAGTTTCTTAACTGATGATGCCGCTTTCTGTGGAAAGACATTTATTTGTCACTTTTCTGTAGGGCACTAATGTGTCACCCTTTCGAAACACCAAAATCGTAAGATTATTTGAATCTTGTTCGATTTCGACCTATGGTTGCGCACGTCCCCATGTGAAAGTTCTTCAATTAGTTGACCAAATGACGGCTGCTAAAACGTATCCAGTTTTAGCGCTTTTAGGTTTTAGTTCAGTCGTGCCAAGGGGTTCATGAATTCAGCTTCTCATGACCTAAGATTTTTAGGCACTTGCATCGCGGGATCACTAGCTAGTTCGTGTCTTCCGTCAGTAAGTTTACACCACAAGTCAGCGACCACATGGACCAAGAAATACTTTTGGCCTTCAGTCCAATGGAATAAGCTAAAAATATGACTAAAGTTATTTAATTGTTTTATACTTTTCTTTAGTTGAATGATGTTAGGGCATCGCGAGCCACTTCCATGCTTGCTCGTCGGACTCCCAGAGTGTTGCTTACTACCGTTTTGCCGGTTTCAGCAATTAGTTCATTACCAGTTACTAGTCAGTCAGTTTTCTCCACCAGTAGTCAGTCAACAGCACGACGGCCCGCGAATACTCTCATTCAGTGGGGAATCAAAGCACAAACTGAATGTTCGGCTCTGCTTGCTCTTTATTCGTCAACCTAGGAAGTTATCGGCAGGATCGGAATGTGGCAGAGGTAAGCGCTTCGCGATGCAGACAAGATGGAGACATTTGGTTTGCACAGAAGGGCTTCGTGGTATATTTGATGAAATGCACCCAAGTTCATCCTATAGTTGAGTTTTATGCCTGCGATCGGAGGAGAGGAAGGCTTGCCGAATAACTAATGACACTGAACTATATTGAAATCAATAGGGATAGATTAGTTCAGCTCCGGAATGGATAAAATGTTCGGCCCTTAAATCGGTGCATGTTGTGGGAATTTGGGTTAGTGTAGCAGGGTTGCCAGGAGCTTCCTTGGAAAGTTGTGCACGCAGGCTACAACGAAGGTGTACCAGAATGCATGTCATCATTATCAGGCAGGCCCACAACGACAGGTCAGACACCCGGTCCATTCCCCACTAACTGGAGGTGTACCAAGGGTCAGTAGCCTCAGATCACATTCTTGACGAGATGATGCACCTAATTTTGATGAGAGGTGAGGGGTGAACACATTTAAAAACGGGGCTGTGTTGGGGTAAGTCGCCCTAGGACGTGTTCTGGACTTCACTAATGGCACCGAATATGAACATAGTTGCCGGAGTCAGAAAGTAGAAAAGAAGGATGGCACCAGCATCATTCAGCGACAAACTAGCGCGCAGTTCCAGGGACAGGATCCCTCGCTTCCAACACCGGCGCTCTTGTCAGGTTCCATTTGGACCCCTGGTCGCACGCGTGGAGGCATCGCTTAAAAATACCGGTAAAAAACCCGTACCACCCGCAGCATTGATTTTCACAAGGATTAGTTCTGTATTTTGGACTAGTAATAAGCGCATGCAGTAAGCTTGGAGATCGCAACAGGGTACGTTTGCATGAAGATAAGTTAAAATCTGGATCCTGTACGGCTGACCAGCTGTATCAAATCGGTTCGACCAGGTCACATGAATATGGCGCTTGGCTTTCCAGGGCGGCCTTTCTTTGGAAAACAGTCAATTCATGAGTCGTAATCCCCGGTGTTTTCTCTCCACGCCTGTGGTTGTCATTTACTCACGAATGAGAGGACCGCAAATCAGCACAAAATGCATGCAGTTCAGAGGAATTGTGCGATGCAGTGATGAAGATAGAGGGCAGAAAATGGATGGGATGAAAAATATGGGCTACGAGGTGAATTGAAAATTTTGTTGAGGAGGACTTCGAATTTGGTAGCTTTGAGTGCATCCACTGAATTGCGTATTTGCATCCAAAAACGGACGGGCTGTCTGTCCATCATTGTATTAAAACCGGGAGCAGTTCATACATAATCGTCCCCTCATGGGAACCTGATATGCATCTTAGTGTTTGTTGTTACACCGCTCCTTCCATTAAGTTCTCCTTTAGCTTTTTAATCAGCTAGGGTGTTTTGGTAGTAATCTTGATACCTTTGGAGTTTTTGCCTGGCCAGAAGCATTTTATCAATTTTTTATGGAAATCTTACTTCGAGCCGATCCCCGCGCAAAATTCCTGCTGATTTTCTACTTCAGATCTAACTGTAACACTCACAGTTTTGACACGGTGTTCTATTAAATGCCATTATATTGCAAACCGTAAGCATTATCGAACTTTCTTTTCCTTTCCACGATCGATTGTATCCACTCATTTCCTTGTTTACCAGTCCCGTCACTTATCGTCAATGTACAGTCGCCCAAAATCAACGCGACACAGACTGCTGGATATTCTTCCCGTATCGTTACACTTCCGCAGTTTCCGACCATCCTTCTCGGCGGCCGTTGGAATTATCTTGTTTTTCCATTCTCTATTAATTGCGTAGTGCGAAGAAATTAGGTCGATATCGTGGGTTCTTCCCTTCTCGCGCCTCATAGATATCTTTCCATTTTATGCGATTCGGACCTCATGCCATCTCCACGAATGTGAAGTCCTACATCGGATCTTCTATTCTCGTGGTGACCGTTTCCATGTACCATACCCGCTGGCCCCGACCATTTCTTGTTTTCAGCTACCATTCATATATCTTGGTTTGTACCATGCGTTCTAGTAACGTCCTTTTCTTAGCCGCTCGTAAGGCTGATCGCCTCTTAAGCTGCAGCTGGCAGCAATTAGCCAGACTGCCGTCCGTGTTCCTCTCTCTTCCAGGCCGTATAGTTCTGCTTGCATGGAAACACTTGCCCCATGCTCTGGCTACCGCAGTTTCGGCTCGCCTGCAATTATCCGATCCTGGAAAACGATGCCGCCCTAACCTTACCCATACCATATTTGAAATCCTTCCTCCACGCCACGAGTACACCGGTTTTGCCACAATCGTGCGGGGCGCAGTTATATCTGCCGCTCTGGCCGGCGCACATCGGGCGGGCAGCTCGGTTGCAGCGGTGTGCGGGGCAGCTAGGTTGGCGAATTACACCTCCTGAGTTCAGCCCAACCTGTTTTCCGGGTTGGGTGGCCTGCATTCGGTCAGCCCCGCCCACTAGCACTGCTGTGGCAAACAGCAATGTCGCTCATAAGTTCACGTGCACCATCTTGTACTGGCTTCCTCTTGCTCCTGTCCAAAATTCTCTTGCCCAAACCATGCAAAACGGACTCACGATGAACAGTATTTTTCTCGGCATCTGATATAAACTGACGTACACAATGCATCTTTACATTCAAAAACGGCTGAGGACCGTCATTTTTCATCAACCTCTATTCTGGTCTGTGGAATTTGGCGACAGACCGGTGCCCCTGGCAATCGTCATTCGCACGAATCCACCAGACATTGCCTCATTTAACTCCGGCTTTCCTTCTTGTTTTCGGCCCCTACCTTTATCCCTAAAAGAAGCCGAAAATCATGAAATCAAAGTTGCTCAACAAAACCTGATGGATTAGTCTCACGATTACACTATTTCCACCCTGTGTCGCCGCTTTCCTTGCCCAACGTACTGTACTTTCAGATTTTGGGCATTTTATACTAACATGATTTCCGGTCTGGTTTTGACTCATCTGCATCCCGTTATCACATCCATATCGATCTTCATCTTCACAGTATAACCGTTTTGATTTTCGAGGATTACGGCCCCCCGGCAACGACAGCCATTGCCTTCCAGCCAAATCTTGCGCCCGCGATAAGCACCTTTGATCCACTCAAACATATTATTACTCGCAATGCATGACTGGTAACCAGCCATAAAAAATCTTGGCAAACCACTACCTGGCTTTGATTTAAAACTCAAAACCTCGTGTCCAGAAAGCCATATTGCCTGTTATGATCTTGTAAGCGAAAACACATTAAATTGCATGCCTAGTGTCTGTTTCATGTGTCTGCAATTTGCCTTCCTTACACAACTTTGATCTTGCCTTGCGCATGACTCTCGTACGTCGAGAAATATACAATAACTAATTAAAGCCTCAAAAAACTCAAGGTTGCTCCCACCCCTTTTCTCGTTCGATTAATATTATTCACATTTAATGTGCATCATCCTTGTAAAATTTTGATCTTGCCCCGCATGTGCCTCTCAAAAACCGACAAATACATTATTAATGTTAGTATTATTAAATATAACCTTACTAAAGCCTCGTCCGATTCCTATTGGGGTTATTCAAGAAAGTGCACTAGGTCCACTACGGTTTCTGCTGTACATCAACGACATCTTTCACATCGTTAGGCATGGTATGTCTTTTCTGTTTGCAGGCGATATAAAACTTTTATACATCTTCCCCCCTAGTGACCTCAACATCATCATAGATGACGTAACAAATGATTTACGATCTTTTGATTCATGGTGCACAGCTTGTTTGTGGAAACTCTCGACCCTCAAGGGCAGCATACTTGCATTAAAACGTCATATTCCTAAAAGAATGTTTGAAATTATCCAAGAAGTCACACCTTCCAACCACACCGTCAGAGACTTGCGTTTGCATTAATTTAGCACGTTCAACTTCTCCGAACACAGCCCGATACAAGTATCAAAGGCTGAGTAATTAATTGCGTTGATGCACAGAACATTCAGAAACCAGGAAAGCAAGTCGGTAATATATAAAGCACGTAAGACCTACCGTGGGCTGCTGTTTCATCGTGTGTTCCAACAAGCAGCAGAGCGACAAACACGAGATTGAGAATGTTCAACGAACATTTGCAAAACTACTCTCGGGATGTTCTTCTTCGCTATACTAAATGGAACGTTGCGCAAAAAACACTTCGATCTCTTATGGTTGCGTCGTTTTCACATCAACCTCTGTTTTTTCATGAGATTATTGGTGAGAATGTGCTCATCACCGCACCCCAAGTAAGAATGTACTTTCCCTGTGAGTCGCGGAGAGCTGAGTTCTTGGTGTCAGAGAAACATCTTCAACATCAGATATTCCTCCCTATGGAATGAACTACCCTAACTTCTATCTGGTTTAGTGTGTATGTAGCAATGCATATAAAAACATGTACTCATATCACATTCTCACTTACTCCCAAATTAATATACACAAAAACCCTTTCTTCCGCATGCATTTAACAATTAGACCATTCCAAGCGCGAAATTCGGCATCAAATAAAGCCTCAATCTACATAATATTCATCACTTGTCGTTTTTACATTTGCACGTACCATAACCCTCAGCTGTAATATCTCCAGACTGCCATCTCTCTCTCGGTCACCGTTTCATTTGCGCCCATTCGCCCTCGTGTCTTCCCAGGAGCCTACAATCCAGTTCCTGTCACCATGCTTGCACGTCTCAATACACA
Source organism: Fasciolopsis buskii (assembly GCA_008360955.1). Taxonomy (NCBI): domain Eukaryota; kingdom Metazoa; phylum Platyhelminthes; class Trematoda; order Plagiorchiida; family Fasciolidae; genus Fasciolopsis; species Fasciolopsis buskii. The sequence goes on along the minus strand of LUCM01009699.1, from coordinate 78,783 downwards.
GCAAGCTGACCTAGGGCTCAGATCAACTATCCCAGGGCGAACAAATTCGAACGGTTAATTTGCATGATTCACCAGAGCAAAATGATTAACCTGTTGCACATCTGTCTAGATATCAAAGCCACATTATCCCATTCACAATGCTTGCGATTCTTTGAGCGGTTAAGCCCTTCCAGTTGCACAGGTTTGCTGCTGGAGCTGCCCGCCCGTGGTGAAGATTCCCACCACGTTGACCTCCAATTGCCACGAAGCTGCCCACACATAGATCCCCGTTCCAGAAGCTGCTGCCTTCGTCTACTGCGAACATAACCCTCGATTTTCCTCTCAGCGACCGCGGCTCACACCATACCAGTAATTTCTATCAGCTAAGCTCTCAAATGCAAACAAAAAAGGAAAAGAAACCCGTTTTGTTTCACACTGGCTTACCAGCGTCAGGTATATCATTCGATGCATATCATGTCAATCCTCATTTTGGTGAATGCCGACGACATTTCCATTCATGTATTCAAACAAGAGTCAGCCAAAACTCTTCATCAGTTTTCTTCGTCTCTTCGCGTTTTCAGAAGGCTTCTAACCACTCTCTTGGCTTCATGATTCATGGCAAAATGATCGAGATTCATTTTCATATCCGCTTAATGCAGGGTTTCCAACGGCCATCAATACCCTTCCCTCTATGTTTTGGTCCCTCTTTGATAATTTTTACCTTGCACTAAGCCTCCGAAAGCTTTCTTCATGGCGGTTTAGCATCCATGTCTATTTTATAGACTCCTTAAATCCGACTAATGCGGACATTTCTCGATACCTGCTGCCATCCTTCAATTGTACCTTGCGTCTGCGGTACACGTTATTGGTGCGTATAAACGCCTCATCCCTGTTAGAATGCCATTTTTGCTATTTCCCGTTGTTTTGTCCCCAAATATTTACCTATTTGCTCTATTTGAGTTGAAATACCCGAGTGACATTTGATCATGCAACCAAGCATGCCTCTGGGAGTATTCGAGAAATACACCGGTGAATATTTTCCCTCGAGATTTCTCATATCTTTCAATCTCATCTGCTACTTCTCCCCACTTGCCCCTCCTCCTTCGCTTTCCTGGCCGTTGAACCTGCCTTTTGAAGGTCGTGCCTTTCTTTATGAGTGAGGGTCTAGCGTGCAACCGGTAATCTAGGTGAGGCCTAAGTATTAACCAGTGCAGAGAAAAACCTGGCATCCTATGCCATATAACGGAACATGGCTTAATAATTTCTCTGCGCATCTTCGTTTAGGCCTTCCTAAACCATTCCAGCCCACTAGATCCTCAACTAACCTAGACCGCTGGCCGTCACTGGCCCCAGCTGTACTGAAAGAAACTGTTTCATGCTCTACTATGACATTCCGTCAGAATTTTGATTGAGTAGGTGACTCTGACAGTGCTGTTCATCACTCTCGCTAAGACGCTGACTAATTCATTCTTTCTCCATCACCTGCCACTTCCGCACTGTCTGTAAAGACGAGACATGGAAGCGTCATCATCGACGCGAGGCCATTTATGTGCATAAGAAACAATTTAATCTTCACATGATCTTTGAGGATCACCGCTGGTCATGCCTGTTTAAACAGAACATTCGTCATTGAACTATCGGCCGCTAAGTTGTCCTTCATCTGCAGGTGCAACCCACCAAATAGACCCGTTTGTGCAACAGTCGCTGGCGGTTGCAGAGTCGAAAGCTTACTAAAATAAAGATGAGACAATTTGGCCACCTCCTTTTTCTCTAACCTAATAGTCGTCTCATCCAAGAAGCTAAACGAGTTTGAGAGGCACGACTTGCATTTCAGGAAACCTTGCTAGACCAAGTTAAGTTTGATTCCGGCATATAAGCTTCCTGTTAAGCCTCTGCAAACGCCTAAACATTATGCATGTTAAACTCATCGGTCGTTAGTTTTCAGCCAATGAACATTATCCAACCTTATGAACAGTTACCACGGCTACCAGCTTCCACTCGTTTGGTGTCCTCCTCATTGCCACGTGGCCTGAAATAAACTACATATACCTCCACTGGCCACACCGGTCCTTCGATCGTCTAGTTTATGCCGTCTAGTGTCGCTGATTTATCTGCGGCCTCTCCAACGCTTCGCCAGCCTTTTCGGCCATCTTCATCAGTTTAGGGGCGTTCGGAGCGTCCACTAGCAGCCAAATATCTACTTTATTTCTCCCGTCGCATCGACGACTCTGAAAAAGTAGATAAAGAGGGCCTCCAAATTATCCCAGTTTTTGCGTGCATCGCCCTGGCCAGTCAGCGGAAGCGTGTCCACTAAACTTCCAAAGGCGATCATCAAGTTAGCTTGTTTGGAGTGTCACCCGGGAATTCTTTCGGTTCTGCATGCAAGCGCTGAGTTGAATTATCATTTAGCCCTGCTGGACCGTTGTTGCGAATTGTTTTCTGGCTTCGTCTTCCTCTATTTTCCGGCTCTCATCTCACCTTCTGGTCGCCCGATGAACCGCTGGTGTCTATCAGTCCGGGTTTCTTCTTCGGCTACCTTTCACCATAGGGAACAAGGCCTTCTCCGACTAATGATGTTTATTTTTTAGCCACCGCCCCTCTAAGCCTGACTTATCCTCGGCCTCCAAACCCGTTTGGACTGCCCCAAAGGAAACTCCTTGATATTCGGTTTTGTTAAGGTTTCTACGCTCGGTGACGGGAGCTTTCACACGATTGAGTCGCATAGTGAACCTCAGAGCCACGCTGTCACAACCGCCTAGCAACGGCGAAGATGTTGATCCATATATATCGTTATCATATACGGCATTAACTACGCCGGGAAGCGGTGGGTTATTCCCAGTTCTGCATCTGGCGTTTCTTTTACCGTGTTGGGCCATGACCCCTTTCACAGTTGTCGCAAGGAGATTTCCTCGACACTGCCCTGTGTGCAGCTTTCTGCACTCCGTTCGATGCCGGGTAAATTAAAGTCCCGCACAGTGGAAGTGGTACTGGCACATTTTGCAGCGCTTCACAACGCCAGATTGCTAGAATTCTCGGAGGAGAGAGACATATCGATAGGTAAAATGACACTCTCGCATCCCCCAAATTCACCATGGCAGGACATAACTGAACATTCACTGTGTTTAATTTGACCCCGGACTCTATGTGGGCCAATTCCCCCTTAATGAGTAGTCTTACCGCACTTCATACAGTTCCCTTACTTTTGTCTTGCCCATATGCACGGCGGGTGGTGATCAGTATCGATAGGCCACCTCGTGGCATTAAATGTCGTCGGCTGCTGTTACTGGCCCCTGACACCTCATGCGTTGGGGTACTTCAATGCCACATTTGCCAGCCGCTGCATGGCAACTCTCATGTTTCAATCCTCCGTGCTCCTCCCCCAGAAGACTGGGGGATTTGTTCCATTTTATGGCGATGCAGTCAGTTATGAGGTTTCTAACGACATTTGCCGAATAACCTCGTCCGGAGGAACTTTGAGAACTTTTAGGTAGTTTGCAGTTTGGAGTATTCGTCCTTCTGGCCGCAAGCAGCTTTGATTGCCATTAACTTCAGTTGCATATTTGATCAACGTTACTTTCATAAGAAGTGGAGTCGCATTTAAAAGTCTTTGACTTTCCTTACCAAATCAGGCATCCCCGTGTGAACGAATGCCGTAGTCACTCGGCCCTCTATCTCATAAGCAATGTAAAGCCGACCTGACTCTTCTCCAAAGCATGCTTTGCTCCTCACTGATTCTACTTCCCGTCCCACTGGGGTTGCTGTTGAAAGCCGTGGGATAATTTCTATTTCATTTAGTACGAGCTCAAGGATCGCTGTCTCGGTCTAGCCGCTTACCTCCGCACATGGCGCGGGTTTTGCCACCGTTAGCGTTAAAACTGGACTGCCACCACTAGCTCCGGGCGTCTGTAGCCTCGCCACACTGAGCATCTATTAATGACAACTCCATGCTACCCGTTTGAAACACCCACGCCCCCTCTTCTCATGAATTTGGCCACTAGAGCTGGTGTATTCCACACCCAGGGTCAGATGGATTTTGGAACTGAAGCCACTGAAGTGTTTAGGCTCCATGGAGAAAGGTGGCGATCACTCTGGCTTGGGTTTCCCTTTCGTTAGATAGACGTGATTTTTTGAGATTAAGGCAAGTATAGTGTGAGACCTTGTTGTAATTGTTTTGAATGTAGACTATCTCGGTCAGTGAGCCCCAGCTCACGAGGTCTTTTCTTTCTTACCTTGCGGATCCGACCATTTGCATCTACCAGGAGGCGCACTGTTCCGGCTTACTACACAAGCAAGCTGAGGACAAGGGAAATTCGAAACCGCCGCCAGGAAAAGAAGGAACTTTGGTATTCATTTTTTATGCTCACGCACTGTTTCCCTCTACTGAAACCGAAAGACTCTACGTCCTACCGGTATAAAGACGCCACCACCCGTTGTTTTACTCGCTCCCGCCGCGTTTGTCGTGCTACCCGGTGAGGTCTCAGGTGCGTTATTATTTCCATCTCGTCGTTTCGTCAGCATTTGTTCCGCCGCTGGAGAATTTGGCCGTTAGGCTTTTTAGTACGCGTTTCAGTTCGTTTCCATCCACATGAAAATATTTGATTTCAAGTGATTCATTGGTATTACGTTTCTTATCTTTTGGGTTGCAAATTGTAAACGGACAAGTGTACACATTGTGATCTATGGCTTATATCATTGTTCCTTCATGTATTGCATGCACGTCGGGATCTTAAAATAACTTTGCTTTTACTCACACCACTGCAAGTCCTCCCAGTTTGTTCTTTTTATATCGGGTGTAGTTATGTCTTCATTTGTGATAACGAACTGCTAAAGAGCCTGCCGTATCAATGACGGTTTCCTGCTGTTGGGTTTTCCTGTCGTGCCTTGGGTACCGTACCTGGTCTGATCATAAAGGGCATGTCAGATTGGTCCTTGTCTTTAATCCAGTTTCAGAGTGAAAAATGGCTCATTTTGACGATGACGATTTCGCTACTGTCGAGACCGGCGCTTCTCTGTCCGAGCCTAAACAGTGCAGCGCGTTACGCACGAACGGCTTTGTGTGCATTAAAAATCGCCCGTGTCAGATAACCAGTATGTCAGTTTCGAAGACTGGCAAGCACGGAGCAGCGAAAGTGCACCTGGTCGGTGTTGATATATTCACGGGAAAGAAATTTGAGGAGCAGAATTCATCCACTGCAACGATGATGGTGCCATCCATCACGCGCAAGGAATATCAGCTTTTGGATATTAGGGATGATTTTTTGTCTCTCATGGCGGACGATCTTACTGTCAGGGAAAACATCAAGGTTCCCGACGGCGACGTGGGTAACGAGCTTCGTGAGAAGTGGGAAAACAAGAACGACGATGACATGATTTATGTAAGTTCTTTTGTTCATCGATCTTTCTATGTTGTAGGTTTCGGTTGTTTCTGCTATGGGAGAGGAGCATGCCCTTCGCTTCCGCGTTTGCCAACCTTAAGTTTACAAAGCGCCAAATTCTGTTTTTTACTTTATGCCTTGACGATAATGGTGGAGAACAGAAGCAAGTAATCAGAGATTATATTTTCCATCAATAAATGTTGCTGGATAATAACAAGTTTTGTCAATACGGAGGGCGTTCCGTCTCTTGAACAGTGTAATCCCGGGTTGGGCCAACGAATTCGTCCCAAGCTTTTCTGCACTTTGTAGTGATCCATGCATGCTCATCATTGTCTAAAGTAGTTTGGCGAAATTATGCGCTTACCCGCGTTACGTAGAAAATTCCCTTCGTAATCCGTGACTATTCTAGTCATTGGGTTGTAGAATCCGTCACCAGTGTCATAACATCCTTCCGGTATGGTTCGCGGTGGTTCCTTGTCAACAAGTTGAGACCTTCCTGTTACAAGATAGCAGGAGAAATTTAAAATAGTCTTTGAGATGTCGCACTACGTCTTCTGATGATAGCGTAAACAGTAACAAGTATGGCGTGATGTAGGTTTAAAGCTTTCTTTGGAATACTTCTTTTTGTAGCGTTTAGTGTACGTCAGACAGCTTATACGCTTAGAATTGACAAATTTTTTTACGGATGCTTAGTCCTCGTTGCGTTATCGCGAGTATCTTATATCGGCGCTTGTGCTCCTCATCTGTATGATGAGTTGACTTTTGGGGCATTATATTAACCGGTCGTCATAGAAATTACAGAATTGCTGCCTGCATCACAGTATGGTCCTCCAAGCCTCAATCATTTCCGGATTGACGTTTTTGTTTCAGCAGAAGTGAGGCTGCAGTTAACTTGAGTTTGCCCTGGCCAGCTCTTCCTAGTGATAAGTGTTAATTTAACTTTTTCCTGGCTCAACAATCATATTTGGAATCACTAAATTCAAATACGTTTTGGCATCAGCAATGCAGTTTCCGAGTGCCAGGCGCGCATACCACCGTGTAGCTGTCGTCGAGAATTGCCCTAGTGGCGTTGCGAATGAGCCTGGAGCGCCTTGCATTTGAGCTTCCTACATGAAAATGTGCCGATGTAAATAATCGGAGGTAACTACTCGGCATCTTACTTGTCCATGGTAGCTTATCCACTTTACACTGTTCAGACCGATCGGTAGATGAGTTAACCGTTGTCACTTCCACGTTTACGGTGGGTACGGAGAGCGAGCTGGTCGGGATTGTTTTGCTCGAGTCTACTGTGGTTCGGTGGATACCTTATGGGTCATTTTTAGGTTGATACCAGTCTTTCTTTTTTTACACCTTACCTCATTAGCGTTATTGTGGTTTATCGTTTCCTGTTTGATGTTTGTTTGGTAACGATAAAATGTCAGGGTGCTGCTTTCAAGGCCTCGGATATTTACAAATTTCCCTTCACTGAAAGTCTAGACTTTACATTTGCAAAAAGAAAATCACAACTGCTGCCAGTCGTCAGTACTGACAACTTGCACTTCACCACTTGGCTGTTATCAAGTCTACAGTTGGTTACGCCTTAAGGTGAGATGAAACAAAAACGTAGATGACATGACTCACTCGCTCGAGTACTGTGGACCGGCTTACAGACGGCCACTGAATATTGCCAATGAGGCCACTGCCGGTTTCTCGCTCAAGGTGAGCAGTGGATAGCCTACGATTTGTTAGATTTTCTTACTATCACCCTCCACTGGGAGGAAGGACTTTGTCAAGTTGGTGATCGTCGATTAACCCGGTTTAACCGTATTGTCCGTCAAATTTCCTCTGCTTGTTTGAGCACTTGGTGTGCAATTTCGATCGTCAGCCAAGGATAGGTAATGATACCGGGCTGCGAGTGAGTCCGCGGGGTAGTTTTGGTCGGCAGATGGTAAGTTACGAAGCGCCTTAACGGGACCAGCTTTTTGGGCATATATTGGCAATGACGCCACCAAAGTAGTCTTCCTTTCACCGATTATGCGCCTAGTGTAACTGGAGGTGACTACTGTATGAGCATACTAAGGCTAAGGTTTCATTTTGGGTTGTCCCCATTCACAAGGTTGTCTCTATGATTCCTTTTTACATGTTTCCCAGTAGTATGAGCTATTTATTTCTCACTAGGTCAAATAGTCTAGAGAGGCCAAGAATCTGAATCGCCTTTGACCCACTTTTTACTGCGCTTCACTTATTGGGGTCTTGTGTAGTTGTTTCTGCAAGTGTCAGGATCCTGGTTGGTACCCTTGCGCTGCATTTTTTCTGATGAAACTTAGCGAATACGGGGCCTGCACCTCCCAGTTTCTCAGCAAATGAAGCTTAGTAGACTGCGCTGGTTGCTTCACGTGTTGCATATGGCGAACACTGGTCTACCATATCGTGCCCTATTCTGCGTTCCTCCCACGAAGTGGAAAAAACATGTGGGGATTAGCAGGTGACGTGGCAACGTGGAATGAGAAAATGCACAGCGAACTTGGGTAAAGTAGGCTTCTCGCATCTTGGTTTGGGTCCGAAAGACCCCCCAGCTAGCTGGCTGGAGACAGTGAAAAATATGACAGTGGACCGTGAACACTGGTGGTCATGTTGTCATTTTCTATCGAATCAGAATGATTGAGAGAGTGCGTGTGTACAGTTAGGCTGTGCTCCGTGCGTTGACTAGAACGGCATTCGAAATATCTTCCCATTTGTGTAGATGGACTACCTGTTCATCTTGGGTACTCACTCTATTAGAAACGTAACCTTGGAGAAAGGCATCGGTTAGTAGAACTTGCTTTGCTGTTTACCGCCCTAGGGTATATATATATATATATATCGTGCCGGCCTGAAAACAAACACTGTCAGCAGAACAGCAGCGAGTGACTAAGTAGTGCGGTACACCGTATGAAAGACAGAAGAAACGTTTGGCTCGCCAGAATTGAAGTAAATAGAAACCTGACTTCATGTATGTGTCGTTGATTCTCTTCAAGGTCACAACAAGATGCATTGTCTAACTACAGGGTATTTATATATATATGCAATACTGCAAACAATTAAACTCATACGGCAGTTGGACCATTTGAAGGTTTCGTAACCCAGTGAATCATTATTCATGCGCTTTTCGGATTGGGCCAGATATCTTGGTTCCTCGGGACATCGTCCCCTCGCCACGGATGCCGATGGGGATAGTCATACGCCTGCCGTAGTTGGTTTTGAATCGGTTTAGCCAACTCCCTAGACTGGCTGCTAACAGCCAGTGAATTCGGTGGAGGGCGCTGGGTGTCCGCTTTCGTCCTCACCTTTTAGTGGGACGTTACCACAAGGAGGCAGTGTATAGGGATTCCTTAACAAAAGCCACTTAAGACGCACGGTCATCTGGGAGCATTCTAAGGCGTTCTGGACCAGTAGTCATCTCATCCTTAATCGCCCACCTCCGACTATTCTGCGGATCTCACCCTTCGATGTTCAATGAGACGGAAACCAGTTGTCTAGCGTTCGGCTTGTACAGAGTGTCTCACTGGAATTGAGTTGCCTTATTAAGTGATTCAGCATGGTCAGAGGCGAGTGTCTCAGACTTCGAGTCGGTTACTCGCTGTAAATGCCTCATGAAATGCTCCCAAATGACCAGCGTCTCACGTAGCTTTTGCTGAGAAAGTCCTTCGCACTTCCTTCTTGTGGCGGAAAAGTTTCCGCAAAAGTCCGAGGACGATGATGGACGCTCGGCGTTTCTCACCGGCTCATTCTTTGGTTAAACCCTGATTCTAAACTAACTACAGACACCGTACAAAGCATGCGGTTGTATGCTAATCGCTTATGTGAAGAGTGTACTAAGCACCAGGGACGTCTAACCCCACCCGAAGGGATCAGGATCAAAGCCGTCAGTCGCCGGTTCCCAGTGGGCTAGGATCCTCAGGTCGTTCTGCTGCGTTGTGGGTTACACCTTTTGGTCAAAGACTCGGGATAGGGCTCCCTAAGTCAACCTCCTGTTTCGGTTTGGGCAGCCGGGTAGTTTGGAACCCACAGTCATTGAATCCGGTGGACCGCCAACGATATGAGATGGGGAAAAGTGGAACCTGCATGCAGTGAACTCTGCACATTGCTTTTTTCATCTTTCGCCCTGAATTCGATGGCACATTGCCTGTACTCGGGTTTGTACAATATATATATATATACATATATAAATTCCGGCCAGCAGACGAGGCAGAGCGGCTTGACTGTATTCGGGGCATATTATCCGAGTGATCTTCCACGAAGGGGAATGAAGATCGTGGGTTATTTAAGGATTAGATAAATGAGGCAGCTAAGAAATGCAACCTACAGAACCTCGGCATTGCGTAAGTATTTGAAACATCAAAAATAAAGATTCAGTATTAAATAGCTCAACTTATCATTCGCCAACGACTAAGTCAAAACATCGTGCATTATGCAAGCCATGTTATCGGGGAGAAAATAGTGTTGGTACCCAGTTCAGTGTCAGTTTACGGGTAGTAAAGATAAGACTTGAGTGACCGATCATCCTTACCGACTGAGCGAGGCGCTCGCTTTCTCCCGTTTACAAGCCGTGAAGGGGTGCTATTCGCGCACCGCCACGAATATTCGTTCTCTTTCTCCTTCCCTCTCTCTCTCTATATATATATTATCGGTGAGAAGGCGTACACTAAGTTATAACGTTTTTCTGACGTTCCGATCCTCCACTACCCAACGAGCATTAAGAAATGGTCTATTTCAAGCCGAGAATTCATTCACATGCCTAGAAGATCAATGGGTAGAGAGGCCTGACGCAGTGGCCCCTTAGTTCTACAGACTGGCTGATTTGAACTGGCGACTCAGTCGGAAAATAGAGTGGAAGAATAATATGTCCAAGTCGATGGGCTTCCACTCAGCCACTCCCTGTTGTATCTTACCTTGTGGCCATACATTTTACATCGGAAGGCCGGAATAGCATTCAGTTATTTGAGGTATCTGTGGCGTCGACGATATCCGGTTATCGATCAGAGGTCGGATGTACACAACAGCAGTGAAGTCGGTACTGCTGTGTGGCTCCGAAACATGGTCGTTGAGAGCAGATGTGCAGATTTTCGGTGTTTGATCACCGTTGTCTTCTCAGTATTGGTAGAATGTGCCCGAAGAATTTCGTCAGTAAATCAGGTCAAGAGCAAGATACTAGGTACTATGGTCCAGGCCTTAGAACAGGCACTGACTCAAAATAGGTTGAGATGGCTGGAATATGTTTTGTGCATGTCGTGCACTGGTCCTCAAGGCAGATAATGACTGGAAGAGGTGGTCTGTCGACGACGTGGATAAAAAGTATGAAAGCCTTAGCCAGTGGGCTGGCCCATGTAGGTCCATTTAGATTTCTGGGTTGGGGTCCACGAATCATCCCAGGTGCGGGTTGGAGATAGTGATGCGGTTCAGTGTGTCGGTCGGTGGCGTCCTTGCACCTGAAATTTCTCTTGTGCATAGTTGTTCAACTTATTATTTTGCAGTGGATTTTCCACTGCCCCTCATTCTTTTTCGGGACAGATGATTTTTTGAGGTAACAACCACAACTGTTACACGTTGGTGGAGGGTTTAATAGTTGGCTAAACTGAAACCAAAACTACACAGGAGGACCGGTAACGTTGACCGTCACTCGGAGTGGCATAGATCAACATTCAGTTAAGTTAAGTTTGGATAACCGTTAACCTTACATCATTGTTCTCTGGTCTTGATTGCTACCTCACAGCATCGTCTGCTCAGACGGAAAAAGAACAGTGAGAAGTGGAAGATCAACAGGTCCACATTAGGTCAGATGTGGTAACGAGCCAAACGACAGCGTGTTGGGATTCGATGACGGACGTCTAATACACATGACTACCTCCGATCTACCACAGAAGTGAAAATCGTCGCGTGAATAATTGAGAATCGGTAAGCAGGAGACAAGGATACAGTTGTGGGGTTTGATTGAATAGTTCTCGACTGAAGCTTCGCTAAATTTTTATCGCGTAAGCTTCAAGTTGGGCTCTTATTTGTTACCAGTTTGATGTATGAGCATAATAAAAAGACATGTTCCGTAGCTTCATGGGTTCACTACAAGGATACTTGTCCGGATTACTTCTGTATATCCGTTCGACGGGGTTTGTGTCTGTTGTGGGTAACTTCAACGCTCGTTTTGACCGTTTAAAGAAGGATGAAAAGTATCGGAGGGCGATCTATTGTCCCAGCTGACCGAGACGTAGCGGCGGTTGCCTCATTCAGTCTTGCACGCACTAGAGACTATTTTCGATGAAGACCAAATTCTGTAATGAGAGAGGACGCTTGTTAATTTAGCGCCCTCCGCTGCTTTCACAAGATTCGACTCGGTGGCTACTTTGCTACTGGCCACCGCTAAGGTGAATCAGCCAAGGATTATCGTGCGTGTTTACGGTGATTGTTCCGTGGTCCTTGATGGCTTTTGCTTGCATCCGGCCTGTGTTCGTCCCACCGCGAACATATTGTTTCCAGGTGAGACTCCGGGTTACAGCCGCAGCGCTCTATACGGTTAGGGATGCAACTTACTGCACAGTATTCAATGGGAGCAGATTGAACCTACTTCGCACGCGGCCTCAGATGCCACGCTAGAATGCAAGTCACAAGCGAATGCTACTCTGTCGGGTTCTAAGAGGGATAGATTCCATTTACAACAAGGTGCGAAAATTGCTGAATCACCATCTGACCAGGAACCTGCGTGTAGTGGTATACATGGGAATGGGAAAAGCTTCGACTATTGGTAATAGCCACAGTCTTCATCGGCTGGTTAAAAGCAGAAGTCCACAAAAGCTAAGTATATATGTATGTATAGAAGCAGGAAGTAGTATCTGGATGCATAAACAAAATTTGGCCGGGAGCACACGACCGGTCTTGCGGTTATTGTCGCTCGTCAGGTATGTGTCCCCTGTGCTCTCTTGTCCAAACGTCCACATACTTGTACACTCCGAATTGGTATTTCTCACCAGAATCGAATATGTAGCATCGGGAGTGTGTATGGAAGCTCTTCACCGAAGAGTTCACAGAACCACAACTGTGATTCATTGATAATTCTTTGTCAGTTGGGCTGAGCCAACCTTAGGAACAAGGGGAGAATGCACCAGAATATACATATCTATATATAGAAGCAGCAAATAGTATCTGGATGCGAGAATTATATATATATATATATATATATATATATATATATATATATATAATCAACAGAATCGAATGTGTAGCATCAGGAGTATGCATGGAAGCTCTGTCG
>LUCM01009699.1:15312-54717 GCA_008360955.1 Fasciolopsis buskii | reverse complement strand
CCACATACATCGCCTACGTGTGTTCGTCCCGGAGCTCGGCGAGATTCTTAGGTTATCGGATGCTTTCTGCTCACAACAGTTGCGAATAGCCATATCAGACAAACGTTCGACAGCCAATCGGATTTATGAATAACGTCGATGACCTTTGAGTTGCAGGAAAAATCGCATTAAAACTAACGCATGGTCCGAATCGACGTACGTGGTGCAGTATGATCCACAGTTCTGGACAAAATCGCGCCAACGGTAGCTAACGGCAACTGATTGATCTGACTCAGACTAGCCGTCGAATTAGAGCGCCATATCACCGTACGACGCGAACTGTGTCGGAAATTCGTAGTAGACAAGAATAATTTATTGTCTGCGCAGAACTGTAGAAGCCTTTCCTCGTTATCCGTTCGCCGAGCAGGCAAAGCGCAGAGCCCACCTAAACAGGGTTCAGATACAATCATTACTCCATTTTGTGCATTAAAATCACCTGCGCTTCTAGAAATCCAGTAACAACTCAACTGTGCGGTTTATTTCCAACCTAATAAAAGCGGAAATCCAACGCAGCGACATAACATTCGCCAACGAACTCTTGACTGGTACAACAATCGATTCCTACGGCAAAGCTTTCGACTGTTGCATTGGATGAAAAACAAACACGTGAAATGTCCTGCGGATGTTGACAGCATTAATCATACTTTTATCCATCCTTCTACTTTTACTTCAACCATATTTGGACAGGGTGATGATAGGACAGTTAAAAGTTTTTCTAGGAAAGAGGTCCTCGACCTTCTGCGCGCCACTAAAATTACCACACGAGTGATCCTGGTAGTCTGTCCTCCTCCTTCTCATCGTTGTTCAGCGTTAAACAGAAAGGCAAGCCTCACTGAACGCTGCCTTTTACCCGGAATTACACGTTTATATAAAGAGAGAATATCCAAGGGGAACAGGGAGTGGACCCACACGGGCAGGAAAAGATGCTGCTGCAGCCAACACATGAAACACAGTCCAACTGTACAAACGCACTCTTTAAATCATTCTGATTCGATAGAACATGACAGCACGATCGCCACTGTTCACGGTTCACTTCCATATCGTTAAGTGAGATATGCACTCCGGTCTTGTGATGCATTTGGAGATATCGTATCCCATGGAATTCAGACGAAGAAGGCCAACTGAGACGATTAAATATCTGCATCGACTCATGTAGGATTACCTGACGATGGAATTTTCATTCCGAGTAGTGACATTTTAAGATCACTGTTATTGTCGGCATACATTCATTTATTTGTAATTTGAGAAATCACTTCCTCACAGGTTTTAACGGATTAATGAGTTGGAACTTCTGCTGGATGACTAATGCTCAACGGCCACCAACTTTGCTCTCTTTGGGTGTCATCATGTTGACATGGACCGTGATTGGTTCGGTTTGGAGGAATATCTTGAGTGTTGCCATTTTTTATAATCTATCGTAGTTATCTCCAGCTGGTAAACTAGTAACTGCCGAAATTTTAACGATGACGGTGCTATTGCAGGATCTTTTGGTTGGCGGAAAGATTGTAGATAGTCTGTTTAAATCTCTTATCCGTTTCATTTTCAGTCACCGATAGTATCTTGTTCCATTCTGTAATAGAGACTGGTTATTCTAGCTTGTCAAATTGCCTCATGGGCAGTCGTTTCAGTACAATTTACTCTCTACAGCTTTGAGCACAAGAACAAAATATTCATATACGTCAGTTTAAAAGCTTATCATCTCGGACTAAAATTGTCCAATGTTTCGAAAGGCGAGTAGATTAAACGTCCATAAGCAAGCCGAGGACCCATGCCAACCTTATCCAAATGGAAATTGGATATTTCATCCAGATTTTATCGGGAATCTCGTATCTTCCCTCAGTGTAGATTTATCAACGCGATAAACACGCACACATGGTTTATTGGTTATTTATCTCATTAGGTTGAGATGAAGCGAACACTAAGGAATACTTTTAAATTAAAGTTGGGTTTTTTTCCTAACTGAGAGCTTAGTTGTTTATGTGAACATTCTTTTTGACCCCATTTCTCCATTAGGCAACGAAATGTTCAGGCAAACTTTACGTGCAGGGAATTCTGTAGTTTTGATCATTGCTCATAATGCATCAAAGTTCAGTCATCTCGAACAAATTACATAACCACTAGCTTTTTTATAGTAGTCACTTTACAGTTAGGTCATGAGTTAAACTAGAAATTGCATTTCATTTCGAGTGAATCAACTCATGGTCAGAAATTGACCTTTAGGAAGATCGATGCTAAATGAAAAGATCTAGGAACTTACATCCGGCCATCGCAGTTCAAAAGGCATTATACAAATGATCATTATAAAGTATCCAACAGTGACCTGTCAGTTTTATAAACCGTCAGTAAGAAAGGTTGGGTTTAGTTGACCAACCGGACAGAAAAAACAGTCAGGTACCTAGTTGGGAAATGTCTAGTTTTAGTCATTCAGTCAAGATTTGAAGTACCTTTCAGAAGTGAATGTTTTTAGCTTTTATTACGGATTTTGCTTGTGTTTTCTATCGCTCCTGTTATGAATTGCGAACATCAACCAAGAGGCGTTGGCGAAGACTCGCCACACGCCTCTGAGACAGTTTCTCGCCAATCATTACTCAGCTTTGGGGGTCTAGCCCCAATATCCAGGAATTTTTTGTTGAGACTAACCTGTGTATATCGTGCTGGAATTTAAGAATATATAGTAAATTTTGCTCTGTAGTTCTTTATTCTGAGTGGATTTCTTTATCTTCCGCTTATTACCGTTTCAAATTCTAGTGGTGGGGAATTTAAACTAACAATCACTCGTCACACAATGTGGCCACCACTAACCAAGTGAAAATTCAACCGTGTCAAAACTCAAAGTAATGTTTGGTTCGCTGGGAAGTAGTTTTCTGAACCAAGTGGTAAATAAGGATTTTCATGCGTCCATTGATGATCTAACATCAGACAGTCCGGATGATCAAATAAAGTACGCAGAAGCCAGGTCCCTTGGCACCTCGAATCAGTAGACCGAAGTACCGAAGATATGCTCACTTTAGATACTCTGCATTAGTTGTGGTAATCGCATAGTCAAAACCATTCATTTAGCCAGTTCTTCTTGGAGGACTAGATTTTGGTGGTTGCATTTTCCAAACTGGTTCTGAATCGTGTTTAACCGATTTCCAAATAGTTGGGAATCGGTTGAGATACGCTCAGTTCTAAAACGAATCAACTGTAACCGACGTGGGCACCAGTTGACTTCTAAATGAACTGACAAATTAGACCGTTCACAGCATCTTTCTTTTTCGTTGCAGTGTGATTTTTTCACTCCCTCATGCCATGAAGCAACGTCGAATGAATTATTTAAAAAAAATCATTTTGCTTCCTTTATTAATAAAGTAGCAATGTACTTCATATTTTAGGAAGAGGGACGGGGCTACCAGTTGAAGAAGTTGACCGGCTGTGGGAAGATTTGGATCCGCAACCTTCACGTCCCAACGCCACGACCTTATCCGCTTGACCACCACCTCATTTCCTTGGCTTCAGAAGTTTTAGATTACCAATGGCAGGCCATTGGTGTTTGGGGTGCGGAGCATCTTATTAAAGTCGTCGTTGCACATGTGCAGACAAGTTACATCCAATACACGCGCAAAGGCTGTTGAAAATAAACCGGACTGCAACCGTTGCTAGCACTTCACCACCCAGAGTGTGGACCGGTGAACCAAAAAAACGCTGATTGGGAGAGTGGAATTTCGATCGCAGTATAACACGCTGCACCATGAACTGCCGAGCTGCAGATGCGTCAGCGTCGTATAACGCAATTTAATTTGCACACAGATTACAAAACCAAACACAGCCGATGATGTCGGGCTACTCTAAGTCAAAATATTTTGTCAATGGGTTGATCGACATGTTTAATCCTGTATCAAAGGTTCCGTGTAATGCCAGTGGCAAACCTGATTGAACTTTCAAATGAATAAACTCCAAGGTTACATTTTCTACTGTAGTGTTAATTGGTTGGTATGTCAACAACATCGGAAAATTCCAAAACTATTATTTTGACAAACGCATGTCCCGGTTCAGTATCGCGTTCCTCAGTAGAAGGTAAACCCGTCTGTCTGATAGGGATTATTTCATAATAATGGAGAATTGCAGCCCCTGGTTAGCAATGTTTACGAAGGAGTTTCTTGTAGCTCAGAAGCTCGACTGTAATTTGTACATTTTCCCCGCTAACATTAGTAACCAAAAAATGCATTAAGAAAACATCGCCCATGGTGGTGGTTTGTCAAAAATAAAACGAAATTCCCGGTCTTCTTGGCCCTGTTCCTTTCGAGGATAACAACAGCCAGGGATTCGAACGCAGATTATCGAAGGAAACCATTATTCAGTTCGAAAACACTAGGCGGTTTCATCGGCACTGACCAAACCTACACCGACTTACATGTAAATAAATACTTCACGTTCATTTGATATTTATCTGTCAGCTGCTTGGACAATTGTACTAAATTATCTTTGTCATACACTTTAGCAAACTATTTCCCCGTACATTTGAAATGCGTTCATCCCACCAAAACAGTCCGTGTCCCTGGGACCCGATTTGAGTTGTGCCAGCTAAGCAGGGGACAGTTACCAAACGGGCAGTTAGCCTGCCTGGACCTTGTTCAATCTATGGAAGAGAGCTCTATTTGACATTCAGCAATGTTCTGACAGCATATTGAGAGACTGCATCTTCCCGAAAGATTGTTCATGCAATGTCAACGTCCACCCTGCCACCGAAAATTATTGAACAACTGCGCAGCTATTTCATCCTTGTTAGCTATCCGAAACGAACGATTGTGAGTCGAAAGCCCTAACCATTAAGCTGGCGGGGCTGATTCCCAAAGGATCACCGAACATCATCACTACACGATTTAGCCCCCGTGACGAGTCACTTTGCAATTCCTACTAAATGTTCTGCCACTGCAAATTTTCGGTTATTGAAGCTCTACAATACTCTGTGGCAGTCGTTGACCCAATGAGTTTAACCATCTGTGGCCTGCAAAATCCGGGCTCGGACACGGACATTATATCATATAGTGTTGGTGTTCAGTGACCCTTTGTGAATCAGTCCGGCTAGCGTAATAGCTAAACCTTTCGGCTTGCAATCTTTCTTCCCGGGTTCGCGTCTCAGTTCCGGCGCGATAGATAAGCACTGTTCATGGTTTCTAATGAGTGTTTGTTCTCCGTTGACCTGGAAATCTTCATAAAGTAACAGCAAGAAACCTAAGAATTGAGGTAATGAATACCGACCAGACATAACACATCCTACAAACTGTTTGTACTGCATCTCTTTCACCTTCTTTCTGGTATGCACTACTCTAGTTTTGTCCACTTGAACATTCTTTCACTGGCACAATAGTCAGACAACTCCCAAATCGATTGGCTGATCAGATATTTTTAGCTCAAAGACGACAGAGTGAACTGACGACATCAGATCTACACGTTCAGTGTCACTTTATTAATATCATGAACTGAAGGGATCCGGGTGAAAATGGTCTCTAAAGAGTCGGCTGCTGAAAACGGATCAACTTTCGCCATTCATTTTTTGTGCATGGAGCAAGAAGGTGGTAGAACTATGCTAGTGGTAAAAGAAGACGAGGCTTATCCTCCGGCCGTGCTCACATTGATGATAATCAGATTTGGCCCCCAACTACATCTCTTGGTACTTGGTGATAAACAATTTCAGTGGAGTTGACTTTACCTAAGCAGTGCTTTCTAAACCGTTTCGGAATTATGTCATAAATGTTCGAAATTTAGCAAAAATTTCCTCCACAGGGTCTAGCAAACGCATGCTAGCATACAAATTGAAGGAAAATTCACAAAACATCAGTGCAAACTTCTGCAAACAAAGTTTCAATAAGCCAGTTGGCTGCTAGTTCCCGACAGTTGAGAAATAATTTTGAATAATTTAAGTGTACCTCCGAAATGTGGGGAAAAGTATAGAGGTCATGTACTCAAAAGTTGTCGCCCTTCACTTCTCGCGGTTCACAGTTTGCCTCGTCATCACTAACAAGATCAGTGGTTCCTTCAAAAGCTCTAACGGGTTAGCGGCATGCTACCAAAACAGAAGCTAACCTCAGGTGCTACAATTAGGGAAAACCAAATTGCCGTCCCAAAATGGTGACTGAGTTCTACTCGGTTTTTCCAATTCAGAGTAGCAAACCGGACGTTGACGTATTTTTTCCAATTTACTGATTTTCACCATGCTTTTTCTCTTGTTCACACTCACTACCTTCGTCTTTGATTTCAATCGATGGTTCATTGTATACTCGTAGTTGAACCAAGACTAAAATGATGCAATCTTGGTGCGAAATTTGGGACAGTTTAAGCAGCACATCTGGTGTGAGCGGTTGACGGCGAAGAATTTTAAAGAAATGAACTGGTTCGATTTCCACACGAAACAAACGCATAATGCGTTTGACCGTTGGACCCATCCATTTGAGCACTGAACATCCTCATCCAGACTAAACTACGGTTTAAGTAGAAACAAGTCACCGACTTTGGGATTTGCCTATCCATACTTACGTATCCTTTCAGTCTGTTTCGTACAGTGCATCTAACGGGACTCGCTCAAACTAGCTGACCTCATTTTGGAAGGCTTCCTCCTTGGTTAGGATTGGTCACATTGACTTGTCTCTCAGTTGTTAGTCGCGTTGGGAGGTAGTGTCCACTGAGGATAATCATAGGTATGTATGCCTAACGCATTCCCTTCTACGACTACCTCTTTGGAGCGAAACGCATGGTGTGTAGTTTGTCTCCTGATTTCTGGCACCGTCCGTCTCCCTTACGAAAGCGCAAGTTAACCGCAAAAATGCATTCTCGGTAACACTAATTTGATTGTTCATAATTTCGTTCCGTAGAATTGGAGTGTGATGAAACTGCAAATGATAAACTCTGTTTCTGCCCATAAATCTTTTTAGTCTCCAAGCTTTTCCGGTAATTATCCTTGGTGACATGGTGATTGGCCTTGAAGATCTACATGGAATTAAAATCATGAGCATTCGGTCGAACTATTTTACAAGTATTTAATTTGATTAGTACACTCACCATACGCTTAATCACATCAACCAACCTTAGGGCGCATCATCAATTTAGCATAATTTTCTTGCAAAAGATTTTGACTGGAAACTTTTTGCGTGTACAAATGTTCGATTTTATTGGTCAATAAAATAAACCTATTAAATTCAACGTTTCTTAGTTTAGAGTACGACCTCTCGATCATCGCATATCCCTCGAACGCCTTCTGATGTCATCTGGTCATCGTCTAGTGGGCGATACATTTGTTCCGTAGCATCTAGATATCTTTAGTGGTCATCACCTGCATTTGAATAAATCCGTTTTACGTAGCCCATTCCACAATACGGAAAAACCAATTGTGACTTGTGCGAACCTTGTCGGTTTCTGTAGTTCTGAAGGAGGGGCATTTATTTTAACCCAGGTCATGGATGTTAAAATCAGTCACAGAGTCAGAGACTGCATTAGTGGTGGCTAACCTGTAGAATAGCCAAATCACAAATCGTTGTTCAAAATGGTGAGACTTCGTCATGTGTTCCCTAATATTGGCGACATTTTGCAATTTTGTTAGCGGAAATTTCCTGCTTATCCTAACTTTCTTATTCGAATACGGAGCAGTACCGTTAAGATAAAAAAAATTGAAGGAAACCTGGAATACGACAGTGAACTGGAGTCAGTTTTGACCGTCGTCGCACGATCGGCTGGAGTACGCGTATTAAGCACTGGGTTGCATGATATTTGAAGGTCATAGCAGTGCGCACATAAGCACACACCGACAAGCGGTGGCCCTGACACCTCGTATGCACGCGTAACCGTTGATGTGTATTAGTTAAAATTATGCAGTGCATTTTTCTGGTGACTGAATGGGGTGCCTTTGTGTTGCTTATCCTCATGATTCCATTCTCTCGTCTACACGAAAATAGGCAGACTGCGGGTACGTTTCTTAAAACAAAGGAATTCGTGTTATCTAAGTAAAGATTTAAAAAAATAGATATACGAGAAGAAACTGAACGATCAGAGACAGCGCTAGTATGCCAAGTTCTAAAACCCCTGTGGGATCTGTATTCAGTTACAAAAGGAGAAATCACAGCTCATATTCTGCTTTTTACATGATTTCGTTCTGACGGAGGTCAGATTCTGTAAGGATTTTTACATAGAGAAAACTGAATGATTCTTAGGTATTAGCCTGATCGCGACGTTAGAGGCACAATTTATCATTGCTGAAAGAATGCCTCTGTAAATTCCACGTACGCATACGAATGGGTATTTCCATGGACACATTCTTCATTCGAGCGTTAGGATTATTATACCTATTTGTCACATCTTGGACTGATTTTCTCGAACCACCACTACCTTGTAGAACAGTGTACGCCGATAGTATATATTTCTGGGCATTAATAGTGAACTTCTTTATTTTAACTGCTTTTGTGGTATGTTCAGGAGCTCTTCATTTAATACAACGCGATACAGCTTTACGGCTGCATGCATCCACGCAATTCAACCAAGCAGAAGCCGCGCAGCCATCACTCAATGAAAGGCTTGAATATATTCAAATGTATCGACTAACAAGAAATCCGCTAATCAAGTAGTACCGTTTTAACTATGAGTGCAGTTCGGAATAAACATAAAGTTCCCGTTCCGAGTCACTGGCGTTCTCACCTTTTCTTGTAGGCTAAAGTGTATACCTACGTTCTCCAGTCGTGAACGATGGCAGCATTACGTTTTTTCCGAGTAGTCAAATGCACTAACTCAAGCCTCAGCACCACCGATGTAATAATTGCACTGTATTCTAATAGTAGTACGAATATGAGTGCTCGAATGCCGATTGCCTTGCTGTACCTGACCTCTGAAACTGCCACGTTTCCGAGTCTCTGCTAAAGGCCTGTCCTACTGTTATGGTACAGGTCTGACTCGTAATCGGCAAACTGCATATCATGCTGGAAAGAATTTTTGAAAGTCAACTGTCACGTAGTTTTTAATTCAAGGCCAAACTGATGGTTGCACAGCGTGCACCGCTTTTGGCTTGCTGCCGTGGATTCTAACGTTTTTGATGATCTGCGACACCGACCTTAATAAGCTGGTAATTGTCCTTCGATATCGGGGAGCTATTTTGTGTTTGAATTTGGTCACAATGATTTAACTTTTCTTTACATATAGTTTATTCTACCATATTGTGTTTAATTCATCAAAGCATATGGGTTATGCAATGAATAACTAACTGACCGAAATTTTCTGGACGTAACTGTCCAGCTGAGTTCACGGATTCGGAATTATCTCCTTTATCAAGCCCGAACGAAATGGGCCATCCTGAATCAGTGGGAGCAACTAAAAATTAAAACCATTCAGAGACTCATCACAAGTATATCCGAGTACTGTCAATGTTTAAGATAGCGTCCCTGAATGTTGCTGATCATTCAGTTCCTCTGCTCACTCCCCGTTCCCAGAAGTGAGCCGAATACCTTCCTATGATGAAGACATTTTGGCCTAGAACAGTAGTTGTTGTGCAAACCTTTCACTCAAATTCGAAGTAGGCTTTAGAATTAGGATATTTCATTACATTACCGAGTTACATTGATCACAACATCATGGCTCCTTAGTAATGTTACTGATTCAGAGATGAGCCAAACAGTTACCTCATCACGGCCCTCTATCAACCCTTCTCCCCTGCTCCACAGCATTTCACGAACCAAGGTGCATTAACAAACTAGCACCGATAAATTTCCGCTTTCAGAAGAGCCCCTACTACTGCACCATTGTGTAGAGCAGTGTTTTGTGTCCGATATCACTGCATTCTTCCAGTAGAAGTTTGCCGTTCAAATTACTGGGTGCACAAACTTTTATCTGTAGCACGGTGTCACCCAGTTACGGGAATAAAGAAGCCCGTGACGCGTATTTTTATTCTCGGTTTTTCTCTTTAAGTGCATAAATCACATTAGTAACGACAGGGAGTTTCATCTACTGGTGTGAATGTACCATTGTCAAGCACAGGCTCTTTGCATGTCCAACGCACGACGGCGACAATTTAATCGAAAAAAGTTCAGTTTAAAAATTTCCTTCCTAATGACAAATTACATTCTACTAGCTGACAAGTGGTTTAGAAACTGTGCATCGGTAATAGAAATACTGAATCATACGTTGGACTTTTGGACAACTTTCTTTTCTGGTGACCGCGAACTATGCGAGCTTCAAATTTGTTTCGAAGATGGACCACATACAATGAATACCTATCCAGCATGACCAACGACTATTTGGATAGTATTATTATCCAAAAGGTACAGTATTTATAAACATTGCGTTATATATATATATTACTTGGCTTGAGTAATCACACTCCAATACAGAACCGCATCAGTATCCAAGCTGGAGGACGAGAGAACCAAATGCAGTAGATTGAGCCAATAAGACTACGCGTTTACTCCGACTTTGATGCTGGTTGATAGTAACATGAGTTATCTAATATTAACTAATATTAGTAACGCGCTCTTGATACTCCCGCCAACTAATATTAATCGGAGGTTCCAGCTTCCATCCAGTCTGAGCTATCAATTAGAATGGAGGCAAACGCATGGTTTGTCTAGCAAGTCCGTCAAGTCACCGAAAACTTTAACAAAGGATCAGTTCCAAACCAGAAAAATAATAGTGAATGATGGGTCATCTAATGAACAAGTGCTTATCTAAAAGTTTTGATGAAATAAAAATAGGTTAGATTGCTTGACACCCTGTTACACATTTCGTTTTCGTGCCAGAACATCGCAAAAGGTATAGTAATGGAAATCATTTTTAGGATGGATGAACAAAATTTCGTTTATCCATCCTTGTGCGAAATATACTGCTGAGAAGAAAACCCAATACTTGCGGGCCTCATGTCCTCTTTGTGAAGGTTAGCCTTGCCTGACCGACCAAAGTTCCCCGACGAAGCATCATGTGATTATTAAATGGACTCATCATCCACTCAAGTTCCTGACAATCTAAATGAGATTCTAGTGATTAACGTTTGAGGTCCGCACAAACGGGGACAATCTGTCCCATTCCTCACGTCCGTTGTGAGTTTCTAATGTATTCCGAAGTTGTACAGGGTCTACCCGCCGAGTCGTCCACTTGATGATCTGTGATATGCATGACAGACTTGTTAACAGACACGTTACAGTGGTTTTGTTGTTCTGTATATTCATGAGATTCCATGTTCTTGTAATAACACGTTCATCCGTCAGTTCGTTACGACTTCCTGTTGCCTGCGTAGTCCCATGCAAGAAATAAGCGATTCAACTGCCGCTACGCTATCTTTGGCGTAGCATAAAAGGAATTTATACACGAATTGTGGATTCTACTTTCAGAGACAGAAGATGACGTAAAATGCTCTGAATTATGGCACATGATCAAAACGAACGTAAGTGGAGCAAAGAAATCGGCATTTTCTTTACATTTTATTGAAAAAGACGCCTGTGCCACAGTGAAAAACTTTCTTTTTCTTTCAGTCCGATAGATTTATCCTACGAGAAGTTCAAGCCCATAAGTTCTGTCACCGTGGCGAGGGAAAACTTCGATTCGATTCGATTTGGTCTAAAACTCAGTATGTGCGCTAATACACACTCTAACTACGGACACCAGCTGCAAAATGCGATTATGACTATCACTTAGAGGATCGGCTACGGGATGGCCTAATAGCAAGAACCAGCCATGAGACTTTACAGCGGAGGTTCCTGACACAAACAGATTGAAATTTTATGCATGTCCGCAACTTTTATGAGCAGTGTCAACAAGTAAGGTTCGTGGTGTCTTTTACTGAGCCAGTTTTATATGCATCAATCGAATACCGACATGGAAGAGAGGGACATCGTACAAAATCAGCTACTCCGCCTTATCACTGTCAGAACAATAAGAGGATGAAGAATCGGAAAGTACGTCTCATGTGGTCAACCACATGCACATATTTCATGCACACATACACGAGCCACGTGTTTCTCATGTGGAAAAGTAGGTAACATAAAAGTGTTTGTCGAACTAATCCTGCTTGTAGAATAACATTAATATACAGCAAATGCAGAGGTTGAAAACACTTTTCATACGCTGTGCTCATCTGTTTTATCGCAGGAGACCTCACATGTGTCACGTCCACTGTTCACTCAGTTCATTATGATTTTCAATTACTCGGGTATTTTGGGCGGACGTTCAGAAATTCAATTAGTGCCACAGTATATAACCCCTAAAACACTCGAAGACGTAGTAACCAGTCAAATTAGATTGTCCGATTAGCACCGCCTCGGAAATCGGAAATTAAAATATATGAGGCAACTTGCAGGGTCTCAGATAATTGAGGGCTCGCTTTTAGGATATATGTAAATGAAACGTCTTCTTTCGTCGACCACAAAGCTATTAACACCCTTCAAGAAAGTTATATCCACGACAGATTTAGCTAAAACTCCCGACAGAATGTTTGGCGTTAATCCCAGGAGCAAGATTGCGGTATTCTGTACAACGTACGTCTATTTCGTCCCGCAGTTCAAGGATGAAATCAAACAGCTAACATCTTAGATGAATGTCGCTCGAAAACATATGAATCAAAAATGTCCACTATCGCGCCCTCGATTATTTGCATACTGCGTTCTGCTATTTCACCTATTCGACTCTACTGTTTGTACCATCAGCATTTTGATGAAGAATCCCATCGATGCTAATTTCAACATGATTTCAAAGCAATTGTGCAAGAAAAGCAAGAGACGGTCATTATTGGCGAACCCTACCACTGGCTTTGAATCTGGTCGCCTGTTTTAGGTTTTTGAGCAGTGTACGTCTATGAAGTTCCTACTTAATTTCAGTGTTCGGATATGTCTTACCTCTGTTCTCTCGGTGGATACCACCTTCATCCTGCCAATTTCGTTCCATAAACAACCAATATTTACTATATAATGGCATGCACTCAAAAACCACTGATTGTTAACTGAGGTTTGAGGCAATATTTTCCCTGGATTTTCACAATTACTGGCGTTTTCAAGCAAATTCTCGGAATCGACTTTCACTCTGTTTTGCTTTGTGGTGGTTGTAAGAAACCGTGAGGTGTTAGACATCATTACGTTCCTGAAAGCATTCGGAATCTAAGCTTGCTTACATTCTATGATGGTTAGTCTATCTATACTCCAGCTACCGTTTTCTCTCATCTTAAATGAGTCGCATGCAATCGTTGTGCTGCAGGCTTACGCCTTCCGGAAACCGCATGGGTTCCAGAAGCGTACTGTCACTAAAAGCCTTACGACAAGAGCACGCCCCAGTAGACTGTTATCCGGAAGACCCTATGCACTCAAAGCCGAATCTGAGCAGATGTGGAGAGTGTGAGTAATTCACTCATCAGGCGGCCCTTACGTATCCTCATTCCATGTGGTCCCAAAGAGCAAGTGTGACTGGTCCCATTGTGGCGATTATCGTGTACTTAACGATGCTATTACATCTGACTGCTACCCAACGCTGCATGTTCGCGATTTCTCCAACAGACTAATGAACAAAGTGCATTACTACATTCCTGTCTCATCGGAGAAAATTCTATCAACGATGATCACAACAGCACTCGGCCTTTTGGCTTGAGGAGCGCTGCCCACACGTATCAGGGATTTGTGGTCTCATTTCCGCATCTGTATATATGTGTGCCATCTTTGTTGCTACTACAGATAAACACGAACACTACGAGCATCTCCGTCTCATTTTTAAAGGCTTCCATGAGTAAGACATCCCTATCAGTGTATCTGAGTGCAATCTTGATTCTTCATACACAGAGGTCCCCGGTCACTAAGTTGAAATAAGTTACTCCACCGCCACAAAACAGAATGAATGCCATTTGTGACTACCTAGAGCCACAGGCTCTGTTTCTTACATATCGTCATTCACCATTACCGATGAAACCTGTGTTCCGAGACCTTGCAACCATTCCACGAGGCATTAAGAAAGAGATGGCGCAAGTTCTTCATGGCTTTGGAAGCTAGAACAGTACTACAAGCAGCAAAGAAGACTTTTCCGAAAGTGTCTATCCTTGTGCAGATCAACACTGATGACGAGACTGTCTTCATTGATTAAAACAACGCCTCTGGCGCAGCCCTCGATATAGAATTACAACGGATAGTTAATGGTGCAGTGCAATCATTTTCATTTTTCTCTTGGAGGGAGCTACTGGTGCATCCCAGATATAACTTTTCAACGTGAGCTCTTCACAAACGGTCCTGCAATGAAGCACTTTCGATAAGTGTTGAAAATGGAACGCTACCGGAAGTCATCACCCTTGTGGTTAGTAAGTTGCCTCATCATCCACGCACATTCCTAGTAGTTCAACTGAGATTTTGGTAGAAACTTTATCCTGACTTGTGCATCGGGTTCCATAAGAGACGGCCATTATCCGACAGAAATTCGACACCTCGATTATATCATCGACATCAGGTACCTGATAACCTTGTGGTGGGTGATCTGTCCCGTCTAGGTGTGCGTCAGTTATTAATTCCAGCCTCATCCAGTTAAGCAAATAATACGAAGGAACAGAATGATGATGGGGAAATCATCTTTCCCCATGCTGAACCATCTCCCCCTTCCCAATGCAGGTGGCTTCAGTGTCAGTGACGTTTTCAGTAAAATGGAGTGATTACTCGTCTCTTATCTGATGCACCGCATCATTTTTAGGTATTTGCACTCAATATCTCTTCCCCGAATGCAACCCTTCGGCATGATTGTTCTCAGCAGTTATCTTTGGCCCAATATGAACGAAGATGTTTATGTTTGGGCAAACCCTGTGATCTAAGTCAATGAATGTTCACCGACTTATCCATTTTCATATCTGCACTAACCCCCGTCGATAATGGACGATTTTTTCACGTCCACCCAAAAGTTTTCGATCTCTCGTCACCAACCGATGGCTATCGTTTTCTCCTGAATTGTGCAGACCATTTCATCTGTAGTAGTAGTAGTTCCTATTACCGACCCCTCCAGGGAATCCATTTGCAGACTTTTTATAAATCCGAATTCCTACATTTGGTGATTCTTATGTGGTCATTACGGAGAGAGGTGCACAATTTCATTCCAAGTTTTTCACTGATTTTCCCATCATAGTTAGATTTAAACATATTCGGGCTATCACAAACAGCCCTTGATATAAAAGATTAGTAGAGATTTCATAAAAAGTTAAATGCTTCTCACACCTCGAACGCTAATGCAGTCAAGTGAAGGTGGGCTACCCCAGTGACTATGCTTTCAGTTTACTTCAGTTTTCACAATCTTTATTCTGTCGCCAACCTGTTCCAGTTTTGATTGCTGCTTCACACCACAACCTACTCAGAAAAGGCCGTTTATGAGAGTGAAAGACGGGCTGCAATGTAATAATGTGACGAACTACATGGGACAGAAGAAACTCCGAATGGGAGAACGCCGCTGATGAACTAACCAGAAAACACATCCCAGCCACCTTAATCTATGTACATCCAGTGACTGCTTCAAGAGCTGAACTCTAGCAACTTACTCTTAAAATTCATCCACCGTATTCCACCAAAACTTTGAACAGAACAATTTTCAGGCACCAAACATCTTCACACATCTGCCCTCAGTGGCTACGTTTCTAAGCCTTACGGCAGCACCGATCAGGTTGCTGCAGTGTGAGCTTGACCTTTCATCGATAACCGGATGTCAGGCCGATACCACATATGCCTCAAATGGGTAAATATCGAAAAAAACCTGTTGTATGTGCTAAGTCACTATCCGGTATACGACCACAAGGTGGTATACAACTACCCAAGTAATCAAATCGATGTACATTCCTCTATTCTTTCCTTGTGACAACAGGGTTGGGCCCGCGAAGTCCTCGTTGCAACCCCCTTACATAGGCCCATTCCGCGTTATTCCCCTTAACGAAAAATACGTTTTCATCAGCAAAAGTACCCATATGAACGCCGTAATTCGTGAACGTTTGAAAGCACCGCTGCTCGATTAGGGCTATATGACTGAGCCCCTCCACAAAAAAATCTGTTTTTGTACATGATAATGCAAAGCCCCTTGAGAACGGCGATCAGAACACTTCACAGACATTGAATCGTCTTCTCAGCGCCAACAGTCGTTTTGGTAGGACAATTTCAAAGCCCGTTCGTTATCACTTCGTTGAACTGATCCAAACATCTGTACGCGTTCGATGCTCCGGAAAGACTGCCTCGTAGAGCGTACATTGATTTCTACACGTTCAGTCTGGATATTTGAATTGTCAACCCAGTGGCATTCCTGACACAATCGATCGAGTCACGTGGTTTGATCGAAGCGCGAATGGTCGGCCGCGTAGATTTTCAGCCTTAGCTGAAAAAAATAGAAAATGTACGATCGACACCGTGGTTTTTCTGCTATAAACGTTTTTCGGCAGTTCACACTCACGCCGACACTATCAAGTATGAAAAATCTCAAAGGAGGAATGAGGGGTTACGGTCCTGCTTCCCGTTTTTGAATGATTGGTCGCATGATCTTGCATAGAGGATAGCGTCTGATAGCTGTGCGTCTATAAATCCACATTCAGAGATGTTGATTCTGCAAGGTTTCCAAATCGCTGCTGAATCTTGGACTTGATACTCGCTCTTGTTTTCCCTACCACACCGTCCGGCGGCAAATCAATGAAGCATTAACCCGCTCGCAATAAGGATGAC
Organism: Fasciolopsis buskii; assembly: GCA_008360955.1. Classification (NCBI taxonomy): domain Eukaryota; kingdom Metazoa; phylum Platyhelminthes; class Trematoda; order Plagiorchiida; family Fasciolidae; genus Fasciolopsis; species Fasciolopsis buskii. The sequence continues at coordinate 38,023 of LUCM01009699.1, read as the reverse complement.
GACGCTGTTGGATAAGGCTTCTTTTCCGTCTTTTTGAAGTGATCACAGCAAGCAAACACAAAATCATTCCAAATATAGTCTTCCACGATGGTTATAATTTTTTATAGTTGAAGAAATATTCAACCCAAACTGTCCAAGGCATAAATATGATACAATTATATTTTCTCTTTTGGTAGGGGTGCATTCAAAAAGTTCCAGATTTTTATATTGAGGCTACGAGGCTAGAGATGGAATCCACAAATAATAAAATAAAAATTTCTCTTCAGATGAGACTAATTTTGGATAGAAGTCTTGCATTACTGCTGGTATATTAGAATAACGATCGGTGACTTCATCCGTGTAATTCATAAAACGTGTGTTGGGCAGCTGCGCTGGCGGGCCTAAGTCCGCATGCATCAGCCAATATCAAACCTTATTTATTGCTAGCAAGTGAACAACGAAATGCCGAGACTTAGGAGTACATTAGTGTGTAAACACTGATCCGCGAAACTTATCCCCGGGTTTAGAGAACCTTGCCAAAATCAGCGGGTATCGAAGAAGGAGGCGCATTGGCTGCTAGAGGTGCTTGCAGGTTGCCGTAGGGATTGAATACTTCGCCGTGATGATGCTACTTATGACAAGATTTTGAAACTTGAAATTGCCCAGGCAACGGGAGATTCCGCTGTAAGTCCCTGGGGACTTCCATGACAGTCCCATTCACAAATACACCACCGGAAATGCAGGGAGCACTCAAGGGACCAAAAAATACCAAAATTTAAAAAGTTATTTCAATCAGAAATTGGTTGTCATTTGTAAAAGTTTTTCTGAAGATTTCCTGCTGAAATTGATATAATAACTGATTTACTTCAAGAAGGATTTTCGGGAAAATATCGCGCTGACATGGTATTACCATGACTTTAGTTGCATTTAATTTAACGACGAAAACCGGAAATGTCGGCATAAAAAACTAAAAAAATAAATGACGGGATATCAAATAAGTCTAGATAAACAAACTCTTGGGCATATTTAGGCGTTCTCCAAAAAATAATTTTGGGACTTCGGAATGCAGCGTCGTCATGAGTTCAAGTTGGTTTAGCCGAGCCAAGAAATATCCAGCCTCAAATAAGTGGATGAAATGACTTACCAGAATTAGAGTCAACCCAAGCTGGGATTTAAATTCTTATACCAAAATTTGAATAATATGCTGCGCTAGGTTTTGAAGTCAGTGCGGTGAGACGACTGTAATTACTGAGGTCAATCGTGGAATTTTATTTTTAACTATTTATTAATTTATAAGTAGAAATAATTGGAAAGAATCATCAAAGAAGAGTGATGGTAATAGAAATTTTCGTGACCACCCCGTGGTTGGATTATACTGTCCGACTAATGTGCTATTTGCGGCCTGTCGTAAGGCTGCAAATTGTATATATATATATAGAGAGAGAGCTGAGAAGGCGTACACTGAGTTAATACGTTTATCGTGACGGTTCGATCCAAAAAAACACTCATTCACGTTTGACAACGAGTCCTAGTTTGGATCGAAACGTCACGATAAACGTATTAACTCAGTGTACGCCTTCTCAGCTCTATATATATATATATATATATATATATATATACGCACGTTGGAAGACTATGTAATTTCTCGTAGCGCAGGACAAAAAGCAGAGTACTGAGAGTGGTTCGCACCTTGTGGTCAACAGGTTCGTAATTATTAAACGATCTGAACTACAACGAACTACCACTGCCATGAAAGGAGTTTTCACGGAAACCAAATTCACCATAGAGACAGAACAGGACTACTGTCTACCGTTTCTAGATATGCCTGTCACCCGGACAAATACAGTCATATTGGGAACAGCCGCATACCAAAGATAAACACGCACACAGATCAAATCCTACAATTTCAAAGCAACCACCCAAGGTGCCACAAGAGTATCTACATCAAGACAATCTTCAAAAGAGCATAATCCCGCTGCAGCACTGCGGAGCTAAGGAAGCAAGAAGAACATCTGTTTCAAGTGTTTCTGCGTAACGGGTATACACGAAGCACCAATAAAAACAATATCGAGTAACGATTGACAAGTAGACCAAAACACGAACCGTCCTGCCATGCATCAAGCATATCTCTGAAATGATAACAAGGTTACTCAAGCCAAATGGAATTGAAGTGGCACACAAGCCAAAAAGAACCTCACGAAAGATTCCATCGAAGACCAAAGAACCGACAGCTGACAAGAATGGAACTAACGTTGTCTATCAAATCGACTGCAAAAACTGCGGAAAACGGTACACCGGACAAACCTGAAAGAAACTCAGGACACGGATGCATGAGCTCCAATTGGACACAAAAAGGCGCGATTCACTCCTCCTAATTTCACTTCACGACGACCGAGAAGGTCACAAGTTCAACTTCGAAAACCTGAGGGTCGTCGCTCAGGATAAAATAAAGATTCGAGGGAATTTCTCGAAGCGTGACACTACTCGGGAAGATCAATAAACATGTAAGTCGATCTGGACCACGTATACTTGTCGATCCGATTGAGGGAACAGTCACCACAAGTCAGTAGAAACGGACGCTGATCCAGCCCACGGCATGCCAACAATAGACGGAGGTGAACAAAGCAACTGGGCAGCCCTACCACTTCAGCCAGAGCAACCAATCAACACCGACTACAAGAATAGATGACCCATTCAGGCGAGCGATAGCAACCAGACGCTCGCCATAATATCATAGCACTGACGATGTCACCTCGGCTGGCGATGAAACGTTTGCATTCAAATTGCCTAGCTCGGCGACCAAATCAACAGAATATATATATATGCTGCATTCGAGCAGTGAAATTTCGTTGTAACTCTTCATAAGTTAGAAGTATAAAGATATTTGCAAGCGATTAGTGTTATTTTGCCCAAAAGTCCTTTGCGATCTTGCTTATCTCTTTGGGTGCCTGGTTAACTACCGGAATGCATGAAAATGCCATGATAGTGGACCTACCGATCTAAATTACAAGGCATCATAAATCTATCCGTGTAGAACAACCTCGCCGAAAAGAGATAACTTGAACATCCACAAATTGGAAATCCCTGATTTAATTGTCTTTGCTACTATGCGAATCCTGTCTTGGTCGACAATTCACTTAGCCAGAAGCCAGCGGTATAAATTAACCATCTCCTCCTCCTCGGCCAAAATATAGAATTCGCAGCGCAAAATATTGACGAGAGTTCATTGACAGATACTGTTTTTGTGGTTATTATTATATTTGTGTTAATCTTTTCTGTTCACCGTCCGGAAGTGAGTGAGTGCAAATACGTTTGCAATGCACGAACGGGAGCTAACGGCCGATAATTTCCCGAACCCCCTATCTTTACTTCATTGACTTTCTTTATATTTGGAATATCCTGGGACCAAAAGTTTTTTGCAGTGTTGCCTAAGATACTCTGCTTGTCGCTTTGGTAATTGTGGTATGTGTGAAAGGTTGCGTGTCAATCACTAGACCTAAATACTAACAGTAAAATCGAATTTGCGCTTGAGAAAGGAAAAAGACATGGCTGAAAAAGCTCTGAAATGAGTTTTTGGAAGGCCGCCAGGCAATCAACCCAGTGCAGTGGTGGCCGAACGAAGGCTTGGGATAAAATCTCCTTCACGAAATTAAACTCTTTCATCGAAGCACTTGCAGTTTCATTCCCGTAGTTAAGCTGTTTGAAATGTTACACAAAACACGTATGGGAGACAATTCGGCGAACATGATCATTCAAAAGATCCACATACATGTCGCTGCGATTCTGTGTGCGACCATGACTAAGGGGATACACTTAATTAAACAGGTCATGAAAATTTCACACCTCGCACTTACTGTGATACGGATTTATATGGAGACTACGTATGGAAAGGACCCACTGTGTTTGCCTTAGTTGCTTGTTTCTATAAGGCTTGTCGTGAATATAGCAGGGAAAAATTCGCGAGAGTTTTTGGTGCTCGAATTTCGGCATCTTCGTGATATCGAATTGTGGAAATTTTATCAGTGTCGTATGAGTTTTAGTCACGAAGTTCTGGTGGAAGAACAGGTACTGAATTTGAATGCGTTAAGATAGCTGAGCCGTAACGAACGTCTGCAAATCGATTCCTTCAGTAATGATCAACAGATGGTTCAAGGTGATCCGACAATGAAATATCGAAAAGGTATTAAAGCATTACCCGTGTAAGTCTGCTTGAAATATACTGTTTAAGTTCATCAAACCCCACAGAGAGACGACTGGTAAACTTAAGGGTGTGGCTCAATGTTGTAATTAGCTGCTTTCGTGTGCTTTAAGTGTTTCTGTTTTTCCAAAGCTCTTAGGAATTTGGGTCCTTAGATCCTTCTTTCAATGTTGCTAGATGATAGCCAATCCCAGAGCTAATTCATGCGCGGTTCAAGGCTGTAATTGTAAACTAAATTAACTTGCATGGTATAAAGGCAACAACTGTTTATTAGGATTGCTGGCATGTTCGACCAAACTGGTAATATACTAGTTTTCAACATAACTTAATTATGTATTAATTCTCACAAACTCCTTCATCGTTAGATCGAAGAATAACTACCGGCATGTACTCGAATAAAAAGCTGCAACATACCCTAAAGCCTGTTCCAGTCAAGTTAACCAGTGGCTTTGTGGAAACTGGCTAGTTCGCCGAACTTTGGAGCTAGGACTGCTGAATTTGACGACCTGATGAATCTGGTGATGATACCGAAAACAATGAGTGACTAGGAGACAATCCTTCCCACTGGCTGCGAATATAAAAAGAATGGGGCTTTTGTCGAATTTAGGTTTCCAAATGGGAAAGGTAAACTTACCATAAGAATTGTAATCTGCGATGTTCAATATCGGGTGCTACGGTGTTCCACTTTCAAGGAATAAATGTTCAGTCGTATTTTTGCCGACTCAGTAAGCTTTTGCATCTATTCACATTCTTGGCCATCCCCTTCCCCCATTCCTTTTTGAATCCGCACGTTTATGTGGCTCAGGCGTATTTCCATTCTTTTAATTTCAATTTTGATAATGTCACGGATCGAATCCTTATAAATTCTCACTCACACGTCTTTGTGGTTTTCACATTACTGTACTTGCTCGTTCTTTAATATTGTGTGGTCCAGTTAAACACCCCCTCGAATCTTCATCCGTTGCCTGTATGTATCTTTTCCTTCTATTTTTTCCACGCCTTTCACCCCAGTTTCTAATGACGTTTGCATTCTCTCATTGTGTAATATTTTGATTTTGCTTTGTGATGACGCCATTCCCATGTTTCCTCTCTGGTGGACTTTACCTCCCCCAGCTTTAATCTTGCACGTAAACTGTTACATTTCTCCTAGTAACGAGGTTAACCTTCAGCCACTGACAGCAACAACAATGCTACTTATCACCTACTTGTCGTAATTAGGTCTACCTAAGTCCTCGTATCTGGCCCCGTTTACTATTAGTTCTCTGGTTTTTGTAAGTGTTGTCTGATGATTTTTACTCCTTTTCCCGGTGTCGCCTAGCTCAACATGTCTACGCATATTGGAACAGACCTTTGTACGCGAAGATAACACATTCCTTCCCATTGACTTGGGAGTTGAATGAACGATTTGCAAGTTGTACGTTATCCGGATAGCGATCTAAGTGACCATTCCTCACATGTAACTGATTACACATCACTTCAGGACAAATCAGTTTTACAACTAATAACATGGTAATGATATACGCTCATTGTGTTTGTTACCTCTTAGCACCGCCTAATACACATGGAAATAGATGAAAATTTATGACAGAACAACTTGAATTTTGTAAGTGAGCCAACTGTATAAAAGAATTGACATCTTAAATTTAAGAACCACTGGTTGTGAGAGTCCACCGCATCACTTAGCCTCTTCGATGAACGTCATTGTTGCTATGCTGGGTACCTTCCAGTCTATTATCGGTTGATGGAAATCTATCGTAAAGCTAGTTATTTGATGAAAACGTCCGCCTAAGTGTAAATCTCTAATAGTCGCCTCTTAGTCTTAGGTTCACTGGGTACTACTTCGTAGCTAAAACAAAACGGTATCGCAATTCACTGAATTTAACAGATTTATAAAATTCCAGCTGATTAAAGTAATACTATTGGAAATAAATGCATTTTGACCGATTTAGACACTTCTTTCCCTGTCCAATTAATTTCAAGTCGCGTAATCATCACTGGCTTTATATTCGCAGCCAGTGGGAAGGATTGTCTCCTAGTCACTCATTGTTTTCGGTATCATCACCAGATTCATCAGGTCGTCAAATTCAGCAGTCCTAGCTCCAAAGTTCGGCGAACTAGCCAGTTTCCACAAAGCCACTGGTTAACTTGACTGGAACAGGCTTTAGGGTATGTTGCAGCTTTTTCTTCGAGTACATGCCGGTAGTTATTCTTCGATCTAACGATGAAGGAGTTTGTGAGAATTAATACATAATTAAGTTATGTTGAAAACTAGTATATTACCAGTTTGGTCGAACATGCCAGCAATCCTAATAAACGGTTATTGCCTTCAGAGAACGTTTTGGACTTTATTGGCGAATTCGTTTATTTTCGGAGAACAGTTGATGTTACAATGCTTAATTGTATAATCGAATGTCGAGGGAGAAGCTACGGACCAGCGGTCGTGCTGATTACGCGCCAGTATGCTCTAAATTCTACTCAAACGAAGATCGAAGACCACGGTTAGTATTTGTATGATGTACTTAGGTGGAAGCCAAGTAGATACATGACTATGGTTTGAGACTGTGTGCCCCTCAATTATCTGACTAAGACAATAAAAGTTAGTTTTTCAAGCACCCAATGAACAAAATGCTGTCTTGCTGATATAACACAATCTGCCCTAGAAAAGTTTTGTTCAAATAGTCTTTTTGGAAACGAGACGTGTATTGGACAAAGACCGGCTCTTCGGACAAGTCTGCATGGACTTGCATGCGAAATTTGAACCAGTTCACCGCAAGTACTGAGACTACGTGATGAAAGCAATAAGACACGGTGGTACCAAACGTTGGTTTGAAATACTAATAATAAACTTAACTGTTTTCATTAGATTTCGAGGTTCTGCTACATCCCAGTTGAGATGGCAACTAAGTTTCTCAGAAATCAAATTAGTTCAATGTACTTTCTAACATTTGTTTACTGAATTGTACCAGGCTGAGAAATTTATGTTACCGATTTGTTGATTACGTAATACAAGTTTTTCGAATTTTACGAAGGAAACTCAGTTTGTTTTCGCATGATCAGGTTAATGAAATGGCATCAGAAAACCGTATAATAGGACCGTTTTTGGTTCCGACCATTTTATTCAACAATTCACTGCAGAATGCTTATTCCTTCGTTCTAGGAATGTCGTAAGAAATGAGAAGGTGCTTCTGTGCCGCTACAAATTAGAAAAATTTTCTTTAGTCTATCACTGAACAGAAAGGCCCCAAAAGTAACCACAATTGACTTGTATGGAAGCACTTTTGTAACTTATCCCACAAATATCCCGGAAGTTGTTTTTAAATTTTGTATAATATGAGAAACTACATTAGATTCAATGCAAGCAGCATTTTCGCAAAAATGAACCAAGAAATGATGAATGGACTACCGGCATTTTTCTCGAAAATTTCGTTGATGTTAGCAAAGCATGCCACTTCTTAATACAGGAGGTGCTAAAACTATGAAGTAAGCGTCTTGTCATGGCACTGTATCTCTCCATATAAGTGATTGCAGAATGTGGTTCTGTATAACGAGGTCTTATGATACTTTAAGACAGTGTCAGGCAGAAGACTGGAATATTTAGTAGCATATGAGAAACATGCCCAAAATTTCATATACCAGGTTTATTTTGCTAGCGACATTCTGGATTTCTGCTGAGAATAGGTTTTCTTGACACACGTCAGTCCATCCCGAGTATAACGAAGCACGGCTATTAACAAAAGGGAACTCAGGTCAACCTTGCATGGGGATCGTGAAATCTCGTGGTCTCAAAGAGGTTCAGGGATGGAACATGTAGCCACCATAAGAAATTCACGCCAGTTGTTTCACCTCATTCGAGCTAACGGAATGAAAGTACTAGATATGAGCGAAACAATCTGTTGAGTTGACGGCTTGCCTATGTACAACAGCAAACTATTGTACGCTGAACGGTGACTTTAAGAAACATTTTAGCTGGACCTCAGTTTCAGCCCTCCCGCAGCCGTTCCGGCAAGCATCCAGTGGTCTGTTAAGTAGACCCAATGACTGAGGAAGAGATCCTCAGAGGAATCCGAGCCTCGGAGCGCCATAAAGCGCTGGTCTGCAATAGGCCTTCCCCAGCTTTATTTAGAGATAAAGAAATGATTCTGATAAGAGAGCTTTTGTTCTCTAAGATCTGTAACCCTCAAAGAGGTCCTCCTCGTGGGAGGAGACAACCGTTGCCTCTATCTCTAGAAAGGGTTTGCGCAATAGATGCGCTACCCTGAGTGGTATTAGCTTAATTTTAATAGCGTCAAAGCTGCCTGAATCCGTCATTCTTTGCAGTTTGTACAACATGTGCGAAGGGCAAACTCGTGAGGAACAAGCTGGGTTTTGAGCTGGTCGTGGATGTGTCGATCAAACCCTCACCTTCCGACAGGTGATGGAGTACTGTTTTAATTTCCGCAGGCCAAAGACCTTCGTGTTCTTGGACATCCACTTAGCCTTTGAATCTTTTGATGGGCCCCCACCGTGGAGTACTTGAGAAGTATGTTTCGATCTTTAAAGAGGCTTACTTTTATATTTTAGGTCGTACCGGCGCTTACTGCCAGCTTTTCTCGTCCTTCGTCATCTTCAAAGGGATACGGTAAGGATAGCCTGGATCCCCATTTCTTTTTAACCTCGCCATTGAGGATGTTCTACTGAATGCTTCAGGTAATCTTTTAGACGGTGCAGTTGAACTCCTCTCAAGAGACAGAATTTTTGACTTGGAGTATGCCAATGATATTACTTTGTTGAGTGATAATTTGCGGGCAATTCAACGCGCATTAAACAATTTGGCGATCGAAGTCTCTAGGTGCAGTATATACTTTGCACCTTCAAAGTGCAAGGTACTTCTTCAAGACCGACGGGAGCCTGTGCATGCACCCACTCTTTGTGTTGATTGGTTAGAAGCAGTCAGTAGCTTCAAGGACCTCGGCAGCCTGATCACACCTAATGATGTTGGAGAGGTCTCTTCACGACTTGCGAAACACAGAGCAGCCTTCTCAAAACCACTACACTTTGTGTGCCGCCATGATATCCAGCTTTCCATCAGGTGAAGGATGTACAATTCCTCAGTTCGTACTTTTCTGCTTTACGGCTGTGAGACCGGCCTATCCGCGTTAAGCATGTCTGGCGACTTTTTATGTTCAAACAGCGATGGTGTGTCATGAGCAACAGTTAGTTGCGTGGTCGTGTATTTAGTGCGGTCAGTCATCCTCTGACTGAGATAACCGCTCTAGGTTGCGTTCGGTGACTCGGACACGTACTGCACATGGCTGCTCATCATCTACTCTTTCGCTCTCTTTTGACACATGCACAGCAAGGCTGGAGAGGGCATCTTGTTGGTCATTCTGTGACTTAGCATAGAAGTACAAAGAAGTTATTCTCGTCTTTGGCCCCAGTTGGTGCTTCCCGTCTTCCTGGTTTGAGTCCGAGAGATAAGGATTGTTGCTGGGTAGAGAAGCTAAGAGATACGGCTCGGAATCAAAGCCAGTGGCGCGAATGCTGAGTGGCCCGTCTCTGAAACTCAGTCTCTCTTTGGAAATAATCCAAAACCAATCAAAGAATCACAACATGAACATAGTAAAAACAACAGTCAGTTGGTTTGCTATGATTTATTACTTTTTTCCTCTTGTTTGACCCCACCTGTGAAGTTCTGTTCACATGTTGTTTATCTGCCTCCCTGCCTGCTTTTAAGCCTCCGTCATATGCATAGTTTCATGAGCCTCCAGCCCCTTGTTTAATTGGAAGGAAATTGGTGGATATCTAGCACACTCTTGCAAAACTCCCAGGATAGCCATGTAAGAGGTTAGTCCCTAAATTGTACTCATTTAGGTTAAATTCTTCTCATTAGGGACGGAAAATAGTTCCTAAGTTTGCCCAAATGTAGATTTGGGGACGATTTGTGACTATTTTTTCGGCCCACTTCAAAATGATTCGCTGCTGGGGCGACTCGGAGTTTACTTGTCAGAGTAAGCTTTCAGGGATCGCTTGTGTTGACTAGGTAGTTAGAGATGCAAACACAAAATGTGGTAGGTTAGTAGCGTTTTTGGGGCCATGGTGCACCTCTTCCAATTCGGCTTGTTTCAAAGTGACGATTCTGCGGTCATTTAGAGGAACGCAAGTTTCTGTGCCGGATATTCAGAAGCGCACGTCTTCTGCACGTTTTTGCAGCAAGAAGCTGATTTGTTCACCACAGGGTTTCCAGCCGATCAATGCCAGCGTTCACTGAGTGGGTGACAAATTCCGTTTCCTTAATAACTTATTGTACAAAATTTATGTAAACACAGCCAACTAAAAGCCCCGCTGGCGTGATTCGGTCGGTCGGGTATATGTTCCATTGTCTAATCCGGCGAGATCGCTCAGCGTAAGCATACTAGGCCCTGTGGATTACTAAATTGATCTAAGTATATTTACCTGTGCGCACTTAATTATTGATTGCTTTCATGATTGTAGCACGGTGATCGAGTACGAGCGCGGTGAAATACATGTCCTTGCTTTTGCTCATAGTAAGTGGCATTTGCTAATACAGTTCTTATTTTGCGTAGCTCTACCGAAGTCACCGACTCTCAGAGACCCGTCCACTCTTTACAGATATGGATGGAGGCAGCCTCCTGAACATCAAAGTAAGTGAGGTTTATTGTTTGTGCTTTAATCTCTTCTTCCACTTCCCGTCTATTTTTTATGTCACAAACGAAATTGAACACGTCTGGAATCCCGGAAGATATAGACAAGCTACGGGAAGACCGACGTACGTTGTTTTATGGTTACGCCATCATTTATATATCTCTAATGTAAGAGAAGATCGAAGTTGTGTAGGCAAATATGACGCATCGGTTAAGCACAGTAAAGCATCAGCTGGATGGTTTAAAGTGCTTTTTTCACCACGGAAAACGGTGGACTATTTTTCCATTGTCAAAAGCTCAAGGTCTGAGGCAACCGGATCGGAGAGTTCTACATAATGAAAATCTTCAGCGGGTGCTAAAAACATTTTGCCATCATAAAATATAGAAGTTCATCTTAACAACCACCTACGGCGGCAATGCTCCTCATTATGTGCGGCAAGTGATGAATAGATTACTAACCAGAGAAATAATAAGTGGGGTAAATTACTCTGGAACACACAACAAAATGGCGTCCAAAAGAACAAAAGTGAACCAGATGATCGTTGGTATGCCCTTATTATGTTTATTTGAGCCTAACAAAACAATTTGGAAGCTGCACTGCAACAGAAAATCTTTAAAAATGCTACTGCGTCAGCCATAGAAGGGACTGTTGTTGCATGGTTGCAGGAGATGAAAAGAAATATCTGGAGGTCATCAGCAACTGTAATATGCATCGCTCATAAATGGTAAGTTTAACCTTGTTACACGGCGCGACTGAGGAAATGAAGAACGTGAAACTGGAAGCAGTTGAGCGGCAACAGGAAACTTGTTGTAGCTCCGTTGCTGTAGTCTAAAAATACATTTTCCATCTTCTATTTGCCTTCATTCTGAAAACTTGTATCCTCTAGGTCGTCTGCAAATTTATGCACGGTAAGTCAACGTTCGCTCTCTTCCACACTTCGTCATCCACTCAAGAATGCAGAGGAGATTTTCTCACCACATGGATATCCTTTGTAAGTGCATCTCACCTTACTGAATTGTTCTGATTTCAGTAGATCATGCATAAGCATTACTAGGCTTATGCAAAGAATTATTGAACCTTTGAAAACAAGGTCAATGAGCTTTCGTCTCGTTCGACTGTCCACGGAAAATGCGAATCTTTTACATTTGACATTTTAACTGGGAATTGAAATTATTATTTATTAATTGCCACTTCTTTTGGCCTTATATTGGGGTTAGACAGCGGGTGGCTAGGTGGAACCGATCACAAATGTGCACGTGCACATGCAGTCCCTTAATGGTTTAGGTCCAGCATCCACGTTCGCTACGATTGGCCAGTCTGTTGCAACCCCATTTTCTATCCTGTCCACATAACCGCAACAAACCCCCAGGGACCGTTTTCAAAGAGCCATTTTATTGTAGAATTTCCTAACACTTTGTTAGTAAAACCACAAATCGACCATTTCTGGTATTATTGTTTTCCCCGGAAGCTGAAACACGAAATTACAATTTTGCGCAGCCGCAATGGCGTGATATTGCCGTTACAAAGACAGTAATTTTTTACATTGAATTTAGTTTGAGGCATTGTTAACTCATTAATTTAGTCGCAAATTTGGCAGTGACAAGGGGCTATAGCACCAGTACACAGGCTCCAATTAGGGCCTGTGCATTATTGCTGCAGCGAAACATGGATTTGTTCCTCCGGATAGCTTGTTTAACCGGAAGTTGATCGCAAAGAGCTGTCGCCACTTGTGCGTTGCTCACGCATGCCCCGCTCGTTTGCTCCCGTCAAAATTGTAGCCACGGTTATGGATATTCGCTTTAACCATGGAAAATTTCGGCTTTATACTGTGATTAAATGCGCAAACATCTGAACGATATGCGATAGTAACTTGACGGTCGGTGTACACATCGACCTTATAAGTGACATATGTCACATATGTGCTATCTTTCAAACAACAGCTTGGTCGGTATCATCAAACATTCTAATTTTTACTGTAATCAAGACCACTCATGCACTCGACACATTCTATGTTACCTGCTGGTTTCAAACCATTGCATCTCTCAGTATAAAATCTGCGATCGAACTCGTCGCAATAATGCGAACATTCTTCGTATTCCAATCCGTCAGAAAATATGAGCCGTCCCTAAACACTGCTTTGAGGAATGAGAAGTCTTACATGTTCAGGGTGTCCTTTATTCCATTTCGCTACATACCTGCTTCCACTGTTAAAAAATAAAGTGCCTTCTCCGTGAAACATCCCATCAAGGAATCCCCCTTCATATCTTGTGCCAGTGGGAAGAGTATATACTCCCTGGCCCTCTATTCTATATTTTTTCATCACACTGTATAAAGTATCCTACCTTCCTTTTGTGTAATCGCCCAGGTATGTATCGCCTATATATTCCATTTACCGCCGAGTAACCTCCTTGGTTCTCTAGGTCATCAGTTAAGCTCATTCTGTTAGCACAATCCCGCATGCATCTATGGCCAGTCTGTGCAAGTACACACTCTGCAACGAGGTTCTCTTTCGCTGTCCTGATTGAGTTTTGTAAATGCTCGCTGACAGCGTTAACTGACATTATGTACTCATTACCCAATGAAACTTCGGAAACCTAGTTGCACTAGAAACAACACATCCACAGAGCAGCTGTCATTCGATCTCTTTCCTGTATTTGCCCATGCACATATTGATGCAGGCATGCAAAGTAAAACGTACTGACAAATTCCACTGTTAGCTGGAAGGGGGACTGTAGTAAGTATGCGTAGTTGACGGATGACCTCTGATGGGCGATTTCATACATGCAGGGAAATTTTGGAGCCCTTAAGGGACTGAAATCCCTATTATTGCGCTTATGAGTAGCAGAAGTAAAGAAGAGAAATCCTTCAAGAACTAAAATGGACGATCCCCCAGTATTAACAGGACTGATCATAATTGAATGCAGATTCTTTCGAAATCTTGTAATGAATACTAAAATAACGAACGTGCTGCAAAAACCGTAGAACTTCAATTCCCCACCGTAAGAATAATGGGAAATGCAGCTGTAATGGGCGTAAGAAATCTTCATTAGATTTGACAGTACAAAACAATAGTCTCGTGCATGCATTCGTATTGCTTTTTTTCATGAACATATGAGGGAAAACAATCGAGAAAGACTTTCAAATAGATAATGGAATGTTTCGAGAAAACGTTTTCAGCAAAAAAAGCTCGTTTTCAGTCATTCGTGCTCATGTCATGACACCGCAATATATTGGGAAGAATTTTCCGAGGGGTTGCATTAGAGTGACCAAATAGAGTGTCCGTATTGACGTGTTCCGTTCTTTTTTTCTCGGCTTGCAATACTGCAACAGATATGAACTTTCTTTTGTCCCGAAAGGCACATGCATCGGTGTCCTGCTCATATATATATTCTGAAGACAGGGTGTACATTCTGATGTTCCCAGAAATTTTATTAATAATGCACTCAGTTATACCATGACACTTTATTCCTACACACAATATTTGCTTGGCCGTTATGCTAATTTTTAAAGTGTGTACCCGAATCCGATGCTCAATGGACGAGGCGTTCTAATAGGCCAGGGATCCTGGGATCTTTTCAAGCATTATTTTGAACATCCTAGACAACACGCCTCGAGCGCTGCGCCATTATGGCATTCTTATCAGTTTTCAGCAATATTTCACGATGTTGGTCACATTTTTGTTGGATCGAATTAATGCAGTATGTTAAAATGAATCGCCCGGTTGTTTTAACCCATTCACATTTTTGCCGCACGCTACGGTTACTTGGTATGTGAACAGGCATCATTGTTGCTTCTCACCCTTTGAGGTGTCAGTGGGAATGATTGAAGACGTTCGAGCTGTACCCCAAAAGATGCCCCCCCCCTTTAAGTCGACAGTGTAGGGAAGAACTGTGCCAACAGCCGGATGGGGTATTTGTATTATACATATTGTGGCACCGATAGAGCACTTATGCCACAATAAGCGAGATTGCAAAATGGTGGAGAGTTGCCGAGTGATCGGCGCCAATCAAAAGCGGGAACCCTCGAAAAAATCAGCGCCGTCAAAAACGTACAGACCTCGTGTGCCGCAAATAACCGCGAACGAAAAATGTCGCAGGATTAAAATCAAGCAGCAGAAGGAGTCTTAGTAAAATGATGTCCGAGAATAGTTGATTTCCTCCAAAAGTTCGGTTGTAGTAAAAACGCTTTCTTCACAGGCCCCTCTTCTTTCCATTTGGTATTTCTGCTTAGCAAATATGGCACTATAACAACAACCTTACACGGCGATCACCTAGGTTATCATGAAACCATGTCTTTGGTTAAGGCTATAATGAGACGGCTCTAGCAGCTAAAACGTCCAACCATCCCGAAATTCATTCATTTGTTAAGTGTCTCTGAAAACATTGATTTGATCGTTGATTGGATTTTCTGCAAAGTACGTATTTTCGCTAAATATTAACACCTGAACTTCATTATACATCAAATACCCCGCAGCGGAGGATGCACAATAAGGCGACCACGGTAACAATGATTTCAAAATTGGTAATTGTGATAAAACCAAATTGATTGAAGCGCGCTGCGGAAATGACATTGAGCCGTAATCAACCGACTTTTGAGGGGCCTTTGCAATGGGAAAACCAGACCACATAATGTCCACATAGTTGGAAGGTACTATAGACGAACTGGAAACTGCGAGGGGCCAAACATTTGGTTTGGGGATTAACTTCCAAATTGTGGGTTCATCCGCACAGCATGCTGGCAAATGCTTCTGCGAAGGCTTCGATGGAACAAACGGAGGTTCATTCAGAATAATTCAGCTTTTTGATGCAATCATTGTGAAAGTGTCATTTTTCATCGTCTGCTTTTCCATCGTACAACAGAAACCAAATGAACTGTAGCTAGTTCAAGTTTAAAAAGCAGGAAGGGCATTACCTCTATTCAAAGCATTCACAGAGGGGCTGGTTAAAATTTTCACGCAGGATTATGCGCGTGCGGTGGGTTCTGGACCAATAAAACCACTAACTGACATTTGGCTTTTTGCCGAAGCAGCAGGAAAGTGCCCGTCAAGACCACCGTGAGGCCTATTCTCGATGAGTTCCTGACTTCCGTGTAAGGGTCCACTACATTCCGCTTCCCCAGGAGATGCAGCGCCTTATTGGAGGTAGACTTATGGAAATTCTCGGAGTTCCACCAAAACTTGAGGCCTCCGAAAGCACCAAGTAATATCCATCCTTGTGGAAAATTTCATGCAATTTTCCTTCTTCACTTCCTTCATAAAGGCGATGTGATGTCGACGCCGGCAAAGGCTTATGAAAAACGATATTGGATTTTCAATTCGCGGTAAATAGTGCTTTTCTGGGAGCATAAATTTTTATAATATATGCGGCTAGACGCATTTTGTAGATGTGGTGACATTTGGTCTTTTTGACAACCTGCCCGCCTTCCCATTTGAACCACTAACTGGAGTATTATGCTGCTGGAACAGAATACGGGAAATCAGGAAAAGAATCGCCGAGGGCAGTCTGTGAGTGAGCAACCGAACCGAGGGCGACAGTGTCGTGTTCCATAAGTGGGCTACCGTCTTCTATCCAGAAAATGACTATGGAGCTAACCGGCCTTGCAGCCGCATGCCCTGATAAGTTGGCCCTAGCAACTAACGGCCCTCTGGTCATTCAGGACATACAGGATAAATGAGCTGCGATGCAAACTCGCAAGAACCATCAAATTTTGTCGTCCAACTGCCGCATTTGTCAGAAGTACAGATATTGAATTACTATCACCTAAGGGGAACGGTGAACATCATTTCGTAGAGTGATATACAGTGCAAGAGTAGCTTATTTTTAATGGCCAGAAGCAAGTATCTCATGCATTGATGCGCACCTGGAAAGTTGGTGTTAATTTCTGCATTTCTTGCATGCCTTATGCGGCCGCTAGACCACCAAGCACCGCTAAATTTATGTCCATTCGTCGCACCAAATATTCCTCGTATTTAAATAAATATAAATAAGTAGTGCACATTTCTCGACGGCAAAGAGGCGTGCGCAGAGCAAGATCAAATTTGTACAAGGATGGCGCAGTAGAAGACTAAAAGCTGACGTGAAATTTGAATGTGCATGTGCTGCCATGATCAGAACATGCAATGTGATAGGCCAGGCAAGTGCTTCCCAGTTTCAAATCAATCATAGACTGACCTTTGCCAAGAATTTCCGGAGAACATTATCAGTCGTGTATACGAGTAATTTCATGTTCAAAATGCAACAGAGATATGTATGGCGGGCTGGAAATCGATGCGAGACGTCGTCATATGGCCGAGTTCCTGGCAAATCGAGAGCGTTATATGGTGAACAGAAGGATCAATACGGAGATGATAACCGAATGAAAGTGAGTCGAAACCAGACTGGATATCATCTGAGATGGATAAGAGAGTGGTAGTTAACACCAGTAGAGAGTTGGTAAAATGCTGAAAATCAACGAACGAGAAACTTTCAAGGTTGCACCAAACCCCTTAGGGGATAAAATTATATGAAGAATTGTGAACGGAGAGTCAGTTGAACTCACATGAATGGTCACTAGACTCTTGCGGCTGGAAACGGAATGTGATATGTAGTGGGAAGAAAATGAGTTTGCGTTTGATGTACAATCAGTATTTAAATACTCTTGCTATGAATGCCCCGTGTGTTGTACTGCGTTGGTGTGGGAGTATTTTGCGTCCTGTGGCGGTGGAGGTTTGGGGTTTGGTGGGTTGTATATTCCAGTACTGTTAATAACAGTTTTGGCCAATCGCAACGGTTGTTCTGGGATGAGGCACCCAGGCCGGTCATTGGCGTGGCCTAGTTTGCATCTGGATTAAGCGGACCAGTACAGGAGCACCAGATCTGGATATCGGCTTCTTGGTAGGGATAGGTACCCAGCGCATAGGATGGGGTGGAGCCTTTGGCGAAAACGTCTGCGTTGCACCTGCACTTTCCGTTGGCCTCTGCGTAATTACTGTGGTCGTTGGCGGGCCGGGAGAAGAGCCGGGGAGAGAGGGGCAGCCTGGACTTTGTTTCAGGTGGTGTTAAGGTGAGTAAACAAAGAATGCAAATAGTGGTAACAGTTTCTTACAAATAGTACAGGGTCCAGACGACTGTCGTGAAATGCGCAGAAGGAGGAAGTTTTTCGCAGAGGAGAATTTTGCGATTATTCTTCTGTCTGCTTGCTCCCTCTAAGATGCACGGCTCAGTCAGTATTAGACCACATGGTCCTCAGTCTTGGCGTATTTCCCAGTCATCTTTTGACATCTTCGCAGATGCAATGTGCAGTGGTCTGACAGGTCGGCTAGCACTAAAGTTATGGGACAAAATCACTAACTGTTCAGTTTGTTGAACTCCCATGTCTACGGGCCTGGTGTACATGCGCCATGGAATCAGTTGTAGCTAACCATGTGTGGTCTACCGCTGATTTTTAATACTTCAAATTCTTGGCTGCCACACACTGATCATTCTTTCGATCTCTTTGGTGGACAATGTTGAGACGGCCACGCTAACTTCACCGAGCCCTAAAGGTCACCAGGTAAAAACCGACAAGGTTGTCGGTAAGCATTGCACTTTGCAGAAACAGTCTCTGGGCTATCACGAATAAGCCCGTAATCACCATTGAACGTTTCAGAATTTCTCCGGGATACCATCCACGGATGCTACCCAAGTGATCAATAGATTTAATGAATGGAAGCGAAAATTCCACGTTACTGAAGACTTTTGCAAGAGACCGTTAAGCTTTTCAGGTACCGGTGATGAGCAGTACAAGCCTGGAGAACATAAACAAACAATGTTAGAGCGAACACCGCACAACCACGGGCTTTGGTGAATACGTCATGGTCAGCCGAAGAGAACGAAAACGCACCGAGCAACTTCTGTGACCGATTAATTCTAGGCCCAGTTGACAACTTCCGGGCATGCATGGCCATTTTTTAATCCGTGATTCATTTTCGTCCAGACATAAACGCGTGTATGACGGATTGATTTGTTGATACTTGCAGGAAGCGAAGAGCCCAAAGTGAGTAAAGATTACGCCAACCTGTTCTACTGGGTATAATAAAAACGACCTAAATGTCATGTAACATGCAAATGGGCCAAAAATTTCTTCCTTCAATTATGTTCGTTCTTCTCCCGATACCAAACTATTCCCGCCCAACTTTGCTCATAATGCTGCTAGTTTTGGTCGCCGTCCATTTTCCTTTCGATGCATTCGACATTCATTGTTTCGTCCCAGTGCCCATGATTCAGGATTATTTTATGCACATTTGGTGCAGCCAAGAGTCACTTGATTTAGGGCGGCTTGTTTTTTCACACTTCAGTTTAATTTCATCTTTCATGTTGTCAAATGTCGATGTTTCGTTCGGTTACATTGCTCTTTGGCTGTCTGCTAGAAGCAAGTATTTCTTTGGGCTTGATCAAGCCTGCAAAATCTCCGTTATTCGCGTGAACAACGGGACAGGTAATTTCTGTTTATTCTGTCTCATCGAAGTTTCAATTTTACGCAAATGTTTTTCCTATATTTTATTACTTTTGACTGTGGTTCACTGTCAAAGTCGTGGTTGTTGTGTTCATATTTCTAACTGGTGAAAAATACCGCACAATTTGCACATAAATGATATCGAAGTTGACTTCTGCCGACATGCTTCTTCTGCGGTTACTTTAACATGACGCTAATGAAAGGTTAAAACTGCACAACAGCAATCTCTGCAGGGTTGCATTTGGAAATTCCCTTTGTTGCTTACGTTCGGCAACACAGGATGCTTAAAAAAACTTACCACGATGCTTGAGGTATGCAGTTACACTAAAGAATCAAAGATGGATCCACGGTTCCAGCTGCAGTTCAAGTGGTCCTGCAGGCATTCGACTTCTGTCAATGATATGCTACCTGGGTTAACATAGCAGTGTCCAAAACACCAACGGTTACAGCAATTACTTTCACATGTAACGTTAACTTTTGCATATCCACGATACATCTACGTATTTGCACGTATTCCTTTGCGGTTTCGATCTCGCGAAAACCATGCAAAACTAAAGGGCAACAGCCAAAGCAGTCAAGAACAGAGCTAAACTTAAGGTGCTAGAAGGGGAAATTAAAGAGCTGGAACACCACATATATGAAAGGAGAAGAGTCTGCGCACCAGCTAAAGCCCGACATAGAAACCTAATAATATTGAGTGCCGATGGATCACTTGTCGGAAAATCTGGAGCTAGAAGAGAGCAGGTGATTTTCTTAACATGATTTATTTGAACAACGAACGTTGGGCCAGAGCGAGTGCTTAGGATATGCATTTTGGAGACACCCAAAACGGTGACCAACTGCGAGCAGCTCAATTGATTGCTGTGGAATTCACAACTACAATTTTCAGGGGTCACATTTAGCTGCAGCTTGGAGTATGCATAACGGCAACATTGGCTGCAGTTCCGTCGTTCTAGCTGCAAAAGCAGGATTCCCGTGGGCTTTACGGATCTTTCGGAAAGCTTTCGCTGACGATGGGCGAAGCTAAAACATCAACTATCCGGGAATACCCTCCAGGACAGGGCCGCGCAAATCAAGAACCCCAAAGATAGGAGACCGAAGGATGAAGCACTCAAGGATATACTCAAAATATCACCGAAGCGATGCGCTCGGGAAGTCAGACGCAACCTTGTGCAGATGCGTATGTTCACCGAAGGTGCGAAAAGATGACGACCGCGATATTTAACTGAGGAGATTAGAAAGCAGTCGGTCGGAAGAAACTACGGTTCTGCGAACAAGCAAAATAGTGAGATATGCAGATGGGGGCAAGGGGATGAAATCCTCCAAGGAACCCAAAGATCTCCATCTGAAGCACACGTGACCTCGGATATTGCGTCTAGGGTTTATGGGTAAATCCGTGAAACGAAGCGATTTTGACAATTATTTACGTTAACTCTTCTGGGGTAACTAATATTTGGATGTGGCGTCCGGTCTTCAACAATGGGGTTAGCATCATTGTTTATGGCTCTCTAAAGCGGACCACTTGCCACAGGGTATGTCCGTGGGGTCCCAGATATTTTGTTAGTTGAGGTCTTGCGCATTTCTGGTCATCGAAATTGGCATTCGGTTTAAGCTTTGAGACTTCATGTGACTTCATGTCTTCCTGGATGTACTGGCCTCCAAAACATCGGTTGGAGTGGAGAGGTCATGTGGCTTTATTATTTTTAACATCCTCATTCGTCTTCCTTGAATGGCCTTAGAGATCAGCTATTGGCCGCCAGCGGCATAGCGCAAATACCAAGTCTAATAACGAGTCTGCGGAAGCAGACCAAAGTCATAGCTGTCTCCTCATGCTTCAGCTCCAGACAAAAATTGTCGCAAAATTATTCAGCAGAAAGCAAACCGCTATTGCCTCAACCATTCCTCTGAAAAACAAAATAACTAAAGAAAAAACACCCATCCAGAGAGAAACTATTGTCCACACTTCACACCAATCGACTCCCACATTTTAGCCTTCGTCCAAGTGTCCCCAACTGGACTCCAGCAAATCAACGTCACCTTTTTTAGTTGAGCTAAAACACCAGCCACTCTCGCACCTATTCTGCCGTAAGGTTGCCAAAGCCAATTCCTGCATTTCACCGTCATATTCCACCACGCCCCCACATGCTACAGTCCCCCAGATGACTAGTGATGCGCTTGACACCAAGGAAAGGGACTTTTTACAAGCCTCGATAGAAGGGGTTCGTGTAAAACACAAACCTCTTCCACCTCCTAAGGTCCCTTCCAAGACCATAAATAATGTCACGGTAACACGTCCTGTCCCATCATATCTAACATGGTCACAAACCTCAGTCCCTTCAGGAGTTATGGCTAACTCGGTTAGACCTCGGAGTCTTCATTTCAGCGCCACAAAAGAACCCCGCAGCACTAAGAACCATCTCTCGTTGTCCCATCCATCTAGGTTACTTAATAGTCAAAACGTCAACCTCGATTACTTTCCGAGAACTGAGGCTGTTTTCCGTATCACTGGCCCGCCACCTATTCCCCCTAAAGCATGTATGAACCATGCGCCACTCGGGACATGACCATATTTTTCCGAGCTGCTCTTGATGATCATCTCCAGCCTATGAACAAGATGGTTGTGCATACTTGCCAACGTCTGCAGTTCCACCATCCCAGACCAAATCTGGAGGCTTCCATTCAGTTAGAACTTATGCTTTACAGTCTCCCACCACCTAAAGGTTAACTCAAAACAACTTCAAGGAAGCTATTAATTTACCCGGTTCTCTTTCGGCCATACCATACTCTTCACCATCGTTACACAGCCTCTTCACTCCCCAACAGATACACGTTGGTCACCGGTTATACCAAAGAGCAGGTTGGAACCTACTCTATCTTACCAATCGAAAGGACATGGTCCCCGAAGACCTAGCCACAAACATCCATTCGTTCTTGCTCGTACTACAGTTTATTTTCTCCCCAACGGAAATATTACGGTTATGAAGATACTCACGCCAGTTACCAATGTCCACATGCTAGTAACACTGAGCCATTTTCACTCTCAATAATAAATGCTTGTTCCACAGTAAGCAGGGTGCACGCGCTGCGCCTGTTGGTGTATACACGTAGATGCGATTTCATTCTTATCACCAGGACATGGCTGACCGACAATACCCCCGACGGAGACATTGCTTTAATTGGTTACAAAGTTTTGGGAAAGGCAGGATAAATAAACGTGGGGGAGGCTGTCTCATATAGACAAGAGACACCCTTTCGGCCTCATCGTACAACCACCTTCACTTTAATAACCTAAAAGGTTCTATGTGGCTAACTGTGGTTCTCGGGCATCAGGAATTACTGATTAGTTGCATCTACCGCCCCCTAGTAGGCATCCGTCGGAGTTCTTACCCTTAATTGATGCGCTCAACGCGGCCGCCGACC
>LUCM01009694.1:37176-84615 GCA_008360955.1 Fasciolopsis buskii | reverse complement strand
CAATGACGGAATGGATATTTTAGCCGGAAGGGTGCATTTAAGAGCTGTCTGTCAGCCAGCATGAGTGTGACCCCAGTTCAAGTTGAGAAACAATAAGATGTTAAACAACAATAATTTCGAGCGATCGCAGCGGCCAATAAAGAGCTTCACGAGACAAAAAATCCCAGGTGAAAACAACGAGATCGCGATGACACAGAATTGTAGCGTAGCCAGTCAAGGGGCGCGCCGGCTTGTTACATTTCACCTCGTAGTCTTATTCCGGATAAGGTGTCTTCACGCACACAAATGGCTCGATTAGTATTCACCAACTTGAGCCACCTGTGACCTCGGCGTGACACCCGGCTATCGTTCAAAGGTCGCATATGCGCAGCAGCAGTGAAGCTAGTTTTGCGAAACATTGCAGTTGAGAGCAGAGGACATGTGAAGACTTTCGGTATTTGAACACCGGTCTCTATAATAATGGTAGAGTAGAATATGGTGGGAGAATTTTGTGAGTAACCCAGAAGTTAGGCGTAAGTTTTCATGTCCTAGGATTCCCCTTTTGGAACAGGCACTGAATCAGGAAAGGTGACATGCTTTTTGCAAGCCAACAGAACGATTGTCTTGTCGTACACTGTTCTTCGGGGCAGATAATGGTTGCGGATGGGTTGAGGTAGCCAGTGGATGATATAGGAAAACAGAATGAAAGCCTTAGCCAGTGGATTAGCTTGTTTAGATGCTGTTAGATTGCTGAATTGGGGTCCACGAGATCCTCCGAAGCAATAGTTGGAGACAATATGTGACATAGCTGAGTGTCGCAATCAGCGTCGTTCTCGTATTCGAAACAGTTCCTCTGTATAGTTCTCCAACTTACGATTTCGCCGTCTATCTTTGCTGTTCTTTGCTCTTTTTTCTGTTTGAGCAGATAGTGGTATGAGGTAGCAACGAAAAACAGATCACGTTAGTGCACTGTTAATGATTGTCCAATATGAACTGAATTGGCCAAAGGTCATGAAATCGCCGACCAGTGATATATCTCAAATAGGCGGAGCTAGACTACCCGGCTGGGGTCCCCGAGATTCCCTAATACTTGCCAAATATTTTTTGTTTCCATATAGTGTTCCTACTTTATGGTCCTCAGAATTTTTTTCACTATTATTCGGTGTTGCGAGGCAACGATCAAAACCAGAGATCATTCGTCTGAGATTAATGGTTGTACAAACCGAAATGAACCGAACTGATAGGAGGAATCGACAGGAACCATGAAAAAATGTCAAGACCTGGTTACGCATATCACCATGGAAAACTGCAACGACGTAAATAGACTTACCATCATCGGGCTCAAATTCCTGTATGGCGACCACATAAATTGATAGTTCTTTCAAACCAGTTTCAAACTTCGTGACTAGATCACATATTTCATCTGAGCTATCCGATAACAGTGTGTACTTTGCACCCTGGACCGTCGTCAGTGTTAACAATGACAAGTGAGGGCATTGCGTCCTGGAGTGATGCAGTTAAAAGGTAAACACGAAGTAACAGGTAAACCCAAAGAGTGAAAGGTCGTAGAAACAAACAGATGTTCATCGTTGGTTGATGCGAAAAGCCTACAATAAATGTAACAGCTTACATTAATCCAATACATAGGAGAATTCCCTGATTGGGTCGGAAAATCTGTTCTGGCATACGTGACTTTGCAAAAGTTCTAGTTGAAAATACACCCAGTACATGTTAGTAAATTCCGCTCATTTATTGCAATGCTGGGAATCGGGCTGCATAACTACAAATCAGACAATTTTCTTCTGTAATTGATCCAGCTAAGGTAAGGGTTAAACAGGTCGCAACAGTTGAATGTAACGTAACAAATCCAATAGTTGAGTACATCTAATAAACACCCGAGATATACGATTCATTTTACGAGTGACCACCTAACGGGCAATTTCATGGACCAAAATAAGGGATGGGAATGAGCATGGTCACAGCATTTACTGATTAAAACTTCAGTGATAGCAGCATAAAATAATCAAATTACTGGTGATAGTCTTATATTGGTTCACAAAAATTGAATTTTCTCCAGACCGGGAAATCCGACGCTAAATGACACAGAATATAAAGAAAAACCTAGTGCTACAGAGTTCGCATTATCGAAATCGACGCGAACGCAAATGAGCCTACAAGGTACTGATGGAAGGCAAGGCCGAACTGATGAAAACGTCTGCAATTTCATGAAAGAAAACAAACCCCGGAGTCACATAGCGCGTTGTGTTGTATTCTTCAGGCTTTGCTTCTAAGGTCGTGAACAGTGAATTATTCCGTATGCAAAATGGCCTATCAAATTGGTCTGATACTCGTATGACCATTGAAATTAGATTGCTAAATCATTTTATTTCAAACAAAAGCAACAGACTGGTGGCAAGTGTCACATCCGTCTGAACTTGAGTGCTATACATTCCGTTCAAAAATGCGCTCACCATTTTCTACACCATGGTTCAATTTGGATCCTCAGTTGGTTTACAAAGAACAGTTTTGATGAGGAACAACGAGAACCTTAATTTTTGATCTTCATTTATAGAATAGTTAATGAAAACAGAATAAAACTTCAGACACCGGTTGACTGAAACTGGGCACTTCGCTTGACCGATGGAGAAAGGGTTTCCTGCAGTGAAAAATGAATGGCAGCTGCAATAGGCAAAACGAACCGATCGAAAACTAGCAAAAATCTGTTAAAGTAGACCGAAAATCACAGATGTATATGATCGTCCATCGCTGAGTAGATACATACTGAGTGAAAACTGATCGAGCATGTTTACATTTCGACACGAGCACAAAAATGTAAACACATGAGAGGTTGGTCGGTTCTTTCAACTGCACCGGTGCATGCTTGATGTATAAGGGCTTCTTTATATGTGATGAGAGCACTTTGCAATGATATATTGTATCATTAACGAGACAATTCGTGATCAGTTCAGATAAGTTCACTTGCCGGAAATATTATTGACTTGAGCCCAAAAAATATTATAATAATTCTTTATCGAATGAAACACTTACCCCGAAGTGATCGTATGATAGATGTCTACGTATGAGAACGTGCGAATTTGTTGCTGATGACTATTTACTATGTAAAGTCCGGTTCCATTAACTGCCACAACCACATCGTCTACGTGCACACCGGGACCATCGAATTGTTGGGCACGGTAGAATTTTGAAAAGAATAAAGGCCAACGGTCTTTGGCCATACGAACCACCTCTTGTTTCACCTGACTTGTAGTATATGGTGCGTTAAATATTTCGAGTGTGATTAGCAACTACAATTCGAAATGAAAAGAGTGTATTGTTATAAACAGGTCGGATTGATGTCTTGGAAACAGTAAGCTCAAAATCAGGCGAAGAATTGTCTCCCTTTCTGTAAGCCTCATTCTGTGTAAACAATCAGAGATGATACTGAATGGACTTCGTGTTCGTTTTTGATTACTAGGAGGCTGTGGTTATTTATGGATTTCTTTTGAAATAATCTCATGCGTTTAACTCAGGCGAATGAGCAATCTTGAAAAAAATTCATATTCATACCAGTAAGGAGAACGCAAAACCCATTTACAAGAGTTAACTATGAGCGTCATCTCCAGTTCGATCAATTAAAGGATCAGAAATGGTAGGCTAAAGCAAATTAATCATCTATCTGAATGAATGACAAGGCTCCTAGTTAAGCGCTCTATGAAAATTTTTCTACTGTGACTGAGCCACAGATTTATACAGAAAATATTGTTATTGATAAGCGGGATCCTGGTGCAGCTGATACAAGTCAGTTTGACTTGCGTCCTCAACACAGCGGTCACTGTACGTTCACTTTATTCTAAATTATGTATACCCCGTGCCGCTAGTCAAAAGCTGCACATTAAGAAGAAGTTCAGGCCAAGTAGGAAATCGATAACAAGAGAAACCCAAGCATAGTAAATCGTTCGTGACTTGCCGTTTCGTTTATCTTTATAACCGGTTTACTGGAACTGAAATGGATATATAGTAATAAAGCTTCAGATCCAAGACGAGTGCGATGGAAACGACCATAAGATAACATCATTCATAATGACTGATTTACGTGTAGTGGCCGTCGTGACAATAACATGATGCTCGATTAAATTTCATGATATAAACAAAGAATGGAAGATGAGAAAGTCAAAACTGGCTCATATCAGCCATTCCAGTGCAAATGACCGATTTTATTATGAAAAAATTCCATCTCATTAGTAAATGCGATAGGGACACTGTTTACAACCAGGACTCAACCGGAATGGTTGGTCCTAGCTGATTTTCTTGAATAGAGCAAAAAGATCATAAATCAAATTGGGAGAGTATCAAAAATAATTTTGGGAGATGCGAAGATCTGTTATCGGATATTCAGTACTCCATGTTCGGTTATATTCCATCGTTCTTTTAGTCAGTTTTGCATCATCCATGGAAGTGAGAAAAATCTAAGCAGATTTGAATCAGATTATCCATCTAGCAAATGCCTGATCGGAAGACTAACGAAATGTTCAGTGGTGTCCGACGTGTAACAAGAATGGATATACAGGCGTAAAAGTTCGGCAAATGGCAAGAAGAGGACTTTCAGATAGATGAGATGCATACCTGACTTTTCCAACGGCCTCAGGGCGATATATTACGAGAAATAAATATACGATAAAGAAAGGCTATCCGAACAAGCCAAGAAAGAATGCATGCGTACTCCTTTAGCCTACCAAAAAGTGTGTTAAGTCTGTTGTAGATTTAACACTTGTATATTAGTGAATGGCATACGCAACGAACTTCACAGTATAAGCGGATTCAGGAGAAAAAGTTTAGTAGTGCTTTGGATAACTGGCCGAAATTTTCAGCAGAAAAGAACGAGCCGAAAGCTGTATTTGATGAAATACCGAAATGAAAGATGTGGTGTTTTACGTGAAGAGAAAAGCGTGATTTCGATGACTTTGATGAACTAACGTACAGCTGATACGACGATCAAAAGAAACTGAAAAACGGATACTGAGCCCATAGTGTTGTTCCTTTTTCAGTGTGAGAGGGCATTCCTGTAGGCAGAAAATTGTGGATTATCGTTTGTGAAGAGACAAAAAGATGACTGCTGCGACTTTCACCTTGCTGTGAAGTTGGAATTTCAACGATTTACGATTTTACATCACAGAAGGCCGTTAGTCCATACAGCTCACCTGGCTGGAACGTGGTTACATATCGAACGGGGACACCAAGACCATGGAAGGGATCATTTATGATCCAGCCTTAAAACGAATTGGGAATATCATTGGTCCATTACACACGATTTTTTATCATTAAATGAAGTGAGGCATATCATCCTCGCTGAATTGCAGAACATCGAAGTTGAAATCCTTTGCCGTAAAGCCGAAAATTTGCACGGACGATGCATTTACCAACAGTAAAAACTACTGTGTTCACCAATTAAGCCGCCGCTCTAGCTGTTCCGTGGAGGTAAGATAGGTATCAATTTGTATAGCCGAACACACATTAGCTGGGATTCTTCAGTTCAGCTGAATCATGGTCGAAAGTTGTGCATCTATCGTATAGCAGTGACTTCATTTAATGTACAAAATGTTATTATTCTACGCTACTAGGTTTTGCGGAATGGGGTTAATGGCATTTCGCTTACAATATGACGTACACAGAAGGAACGTAGCTGCAGATGATGAAACCGGCCAATAAACGCCTGGAAAAATCTGATAAGCTGACTAACACGTTGCCCACGGGAAAGTGGAAACGAATCTCGGTGAGTGGATAACAAATCAAGCTGATTGGTAACTCTGGTCCTTTTTAGTGCATTAGTGACGTTCCTCGACTAGCAAGGCACAGGAATCCGTTTGGAAAATTCTAAATCGTTTTCTTATCACTTATAGACACTTTTCTGTTGCGGCCCGTAACAATGAACCGATTGTATTTTCCCGAAGAAACGAAACGTGAGTCGGACGGGTAGAATTTGATCAATCTAGACTCTAAACTGTTTAATAATTGGCGAAACTGTAGCTCGAGATCTTTAGCTGCTTTGGCTTCATTCATAAACCGCGCAAAGTCAAGTAAATCCAAGCATTGGACTACAACACGTGACGGTAGGATTCCAAATCGGATCAGGAAGTAAGTCATGAGTAACGCGGATTGAAATTTTTACCAATCACGTCGTTGAAGGAAGTGAATCATCATCTGAGCCTACAGAATCTGACCGACGGTAAAAATGATGGACAAAATTCAAACTGCTAAACAGCCTTACCCAAAACTATAGTTTAACAATGGTCAACATTCTACGTGATGAAAATGAGATGCGGCACGATGCTGACCTGGGTCATTTCGTCGCTGTATGAAGCAGCATCGGTAATCCACCGACAACGTTGTCTGATAAGCCAGTGTTTCACATTTTGTGGATCCACTTTCACAGGCTTTTTGTTCGTATCAGGTTGATCGTACGTTTCCACATGATATTTGCATGCCAACAGAAAACAGACAGCTCTTCTCTAAAACAATAAAAAGTTGTCAATTTAGGACAAATTTAACAGCAATGTAACGTTTGAAAACAGCTGTTTTGATGATACCTAGTGTTCCACGTACTCAAAAACAAAAAATGCTTGGTGAGCCGATATTCTTCTACTGCAGCGTACATTACTCGAAAGGCAGATATTAATGAAGAAAATTAGATATATCTGAACCGACTGGTGTTTGATGTGTACAAAAGGATTAACAAGCCATATCTTACTCCCAATGGAAATGTGAAAACCTCAAAACGAATTTATCGGGCATTTCGGCATTCCGGTTATTCATGAACTAATTCGCCATGTGATATCAACGCTCAACTCGATATTAAGAAATCGTGGGGGCACTGTACAGCTGTTTCATCCGGTTATTATGGTTCACCTTTTTCTAGGTCGCTTTACAGCTAACTTTTCTGGATAAGCAACCACAAGCTGGCAGATGAACTAATTAACGTTGGCATGTGAACGTTCTTGATTCCATTTACATTGCTTCGATAAGCTGCGCAAGGGAATTGGTCATCCGTTGTGCTTGTTATTATTTTCATTACTGTGATCGAAATTCTGAGCATGAGGCGTGCAAATGAAAACACTTTGAAAAGACTTAACAAACAACTCAAACAACTGAACAAACAAAAACATTGATCTTTGTTATCAGTAGTAGGTTTTGCTTACGGATGGATGAACGAAACCCCCCCAGAAGTACGCAACCGGTTTCGTGACTATTGCCGCGGATGACCATATCTGACGAGCAGCAACTACCGTGAAAACGGTCGTGTGCCTTGAGGGAAAATTTTTCATCCATCCCTATGCGAACAATTTTGCTGAGAACAAAAATCAACATTTTCGGACCTTGTACCCTATTCTTATTATGGAGATTAGCTTTGCTCAAAAGGATTCAAATGGTATTCTAATGAAGAAGAAAAGCATACTTTGTTACAGTGATATTCGCCGTGGATAACACCTCGTGTGACCTGATGGTAGATCAGGTCGGTGGAAACTGGGTCGAGGGATGGATCGTGCCAAGGAGTGAACAGTTCTTTTCGAAAGTACAAAGTCCATGGATTAGCTTGATCTCGATTACTGTATCCTACAGCAAACTGTTCACACTGGCTGATTGCATCCATAAGATGGTCATTGCTATTTCCAAGCGAAGAGACCTGGAATTTTGGCAGATGACAATTAAAATGGTCAAATACAATAAGGAAGACATTTCAACTTCAACAATCAAAAATCATGGTTGTATTTCGTCACTTCAGCAGGCAGATATTTTAATGTCAGCATAATAAAGATTTATTAAATCATACTCATTAGTGCTTGCTAATGATGCCACTCATAAATGTGTGTAACTAAACAGATCAATGAGTAACGTTCCTTGTAACTAAGATAACGCTGGAAGCACCCGCGGTGAGGTGGAACCAATGAAGGCAATGTATGTAGTTACAAATTGCACATGACTTTCAAAGTTTCGATTCATAATTTGGACTGTTGGGCACAGTGGCAACACATGGCTTCCGGGTAACAGGTCCGGGTTCAAACTTTGGATGCTAGGATAAATATACACCAGTGATGAGCTCTAAAAAGACCACAGTATGAGTTTGGTACTTCCCATATGTGAGTCTGACAGAATGACCTGAGGATTGCATGTAAAAGGTGTAGTCTGAAGGTCAGGCAGGGAGACAAGGTAGGCCTACTTTGATTGTAAGTCTATCAAGCGTTCGTTCTTAAAAGGGTATTTTGCAAGCCAAGTAACGTGAGAAAAACGGTGCCAAATCGGTTGAAGTACCTATTACATGCAAAAAGGGAATCATTTAGCTCCGAGACCAGAAAATGCTCTGAGCTCAAATGCTGCTGCCTGGAACGCTATTCTACGCTGCTTTCCCTCGTGCGGGGTAATGCGGCTCACAGTTACAAGTATATAATACGAGTTTACATATATTGCATGCGCACTTATCACCGCCATTGTAGCAACATTTTCATATGTTGTTTTAAACCATGATTGACACAAGCGATATAACATCTAAAAGTGCTAAAAGAAATGAGGTGAAAGTAGAAAAAAGGTTTAGGACAAACATTGGTAGGAGTTTTTTAATAGCAGCATTGTCGTCTATCAAGAGATAAATGTATTTCAACTCCAGCCGAAATCTGACTTACGTGAAATATTTTTTGAGTCTAGTAATCAGTGTATCAACCTTATGCTTGTCTGACAATGATCCAATAAGCGAGCTAGATTTGCTCATGCAAACAACTAGATCCCACTAAGTCGCTTTTCTATCTAAGTTCTAAATACTTTCTCTGATTAAATAATAACTCAATTTCTACGGGGTTCAGTGTTTCACCTAAAATTCCCATCAATCTACCGGGTGAAAATGATTTGACAAAATAAACCAGAACTCTCATTCGAATAACCAACGGCTTTCTGTAATTAGGCCATCTTCATCAGTTTCCTTTTGTTTAGAAGCAATCACCGGACCAGCTGATTAAGTAAATTAAAATTTACTATATTTCTCCTCTTGTCGATCCGGCTGCCCAGCAAAAATGATCCTAAATAAGAGAAATAGCGAAGATCACGAAAAGATTAGCGGGCTGCATTCCATTTTAACGGATAGTCCATACAACTGGCAACTTGTGATGGACAGAAAATTTCTGACTTCATTCTGGAAGACAAAATTCTGATAACCATCAACCACTGTCAACGTTCTCCATGCATCCCTGTGCTCCGACTGCCTCAACACAATGTTTCAAATAAAGAATGTGTCAGTAGGTCAACCTTGAGATCACCAAATAAATGTTTGTGGTTTTACGGTTCGAAACTCACCTTGTTTAACAAACCAATATAGACGGAGAAGCCGAAACGGTCTCGTAATCCAATCTGGTTAGCAACAGAGGCACATACTTCTGAGGCCATGGTAGCTGCATCCGCCTGCACTTGAACAGTTCTTCCGTCCATTAGCACTATGGTCAGTTGCATGTCCCGTTTCAAACGAGTTGCACGCACCTCAGCCCAACTGGGTGGGTTGCGTCGGATCCCATTGGTCAGAGTTCGTTCAAGCCGGCGAAGACAGAGCACAGCAAACTCAGGTGGAGCATAGGATTGGACAAAATGACGGAACGGTTCAATGAGACGTTCCGATGGAGCAAAGCAACCGGTGCACAGAGACAACAAGAACCAGCCTTCAGTTCGATGTAAGAAGCAAACCAAATATAGCAAATTATTTTGAGAATGGTGTTAGCTGCTTTAGTCGAAATCAACCGTATGTTCAATAATATAATGAGTAATTTCACTGGATATCATTTGATCGCATCATATAATTGTTAAAATCAATTCTCCATTGCGTACCTTAATTTTCGCAATTATTACCTCCGAGAGAGTCGAGACGAGAAACTATCACGCGACTGTTCATTGGGCGAAAAAGCTTGAACTTTGGCGTAACAAAAATTAATACTTATCATCTTGAGAGGGCGCAATTTTATGAGTAAGCTTTTCCCAGTGATTCGCAATCATGCCATTTTAAGGGGATTAGTCAGACATAAATAGGAGTGAGAAAGGTATTGCTGGTGTTCCATGCATAACCTGAAAACAAATGAACGTCGTTAATTATTGTCTGGTATAGGGTTTGCATTGCCGGTTTAAGGGCTACCGCAAATTATTTTTGAACGCATAATGAGGGATCGTGAAGACGGATAGCGGCAGCTTCCGCTGTGCTCACGGCGTGACATTTTGCCAACCTAAACTGTTGACATCTGGTCTTACATAGGGCCCGAAAAGCTTGTGTCACACTCACGCTGTGGTTAGTTCGTAATACATGTAAAACCACTGCACCATTAGGTGACTTAACTGTTCACTAATCAACCATGGAGAATTGTGTTCATGGATACGTTCAAACAAACGTCTGGTCATGTTGCGATTCACACTATCCCACAGGAACATGTGAATGAATAAACACCAAAATTTAATACTGATATATCGTGATATAATGACAGGAGTACGAATCACTAAAAACGAACTTGTCCGATAACTTGTTTTCTCAATACGCTGAGCGAGAATTTTCAAAGTTTTCATCTTTTTCACACTGGACTTCCGATGAACACGAATAACGGAGATGTAGGCTACCAAGCGTGTCCCTATTCTGCAGGTAGAACAGCCAACATATCGCTGATTAGTCAACAGTTCAGTTCATCTTTTCCATCCGTTAACCTTATACAAAGGTTCTCTGGCTCGGTTACTACCTCCCAGAGAAGTCATGAAAGATCAACCGTAAGGTAATAAATTGAAGAACCATGTGGAAGCAGAAAGATTTCGAATATCGAGATTATAGTGGAGGATTATCCACCGACTAAATGATCGCAGCTAAGCAGCATCAGTATAGAGGGTTTGGTGGATTTTTAGCAGGCAAAAATTACCTTTGTAAAAACCTCTACTGGCGGCAGTAACCCAACAAGTGCGGCCCATCATTCAGTAAAGCCGCAGCCTCTCCCAGAAGTGAACTGAACTGGTCGGTCAACGGCTCTCAATCGTTTCTCAAGGCTGCCTACCGCTCTTTGCTAAATGATCGGGATGTGGTCCGTATTGAACCTTAACTTTGGTTTGGTCACCCAAGTAGTACCAAGCCCACAAAGGAACAATGGATCTGAAGAACAACTGATTGCACGGTGTATGGCAAACTTTACAAGAACATATATTTCTAGTCTCTTGCTCGCGCAGTATTTTCCAATTTTTGTCATGAGTTCGATGGCACATGATTTTTAAATAGCTTTGTGTAAAGAGAATCTTACCAGTATGAGTACAAGTAGTTGCAACCGCAGCATTTCGGAACCTAGAAAGTAAATTGGCCCTCTAGAAAATCGACGACTTGGGTATATTCCCCGTACTTAAAATTCCTAACGACTGATTTTATGAGAAAACCACAGTATCAAAGTTAGTACTTACCGTGAGCTTGGCTCCTTCGACTTGGATTGTGAAGTATTAACTTGCAAATCTGACAATAGATTTCATCTTGAAGTGATGGCCGCATTATCCCATGCCCAATGATGAAATGTAACTTATGGTGACTCGATGAGACTTTCTCTTCCAGAAGCTTCGCGTCTTCGCGTTGGACAAAAGATGGAATAGCTTGAGTTTTGCGTGTGTTCCGCGCCTTTGTTGTCGAAAGAAACCAATCGCCAGGTGGCGTACGCCTTGAATCCGAAAATCCACCGATTTCATCATCCTATAGAAAACGATATCTTAATGGTGTACCTTTTTACCCTTACTATTATCAGTACTAACTGGAACTTTGAGTTACAATTTACTGTTTTAAGTGAATATTTGTGAGTAGTGAATCGGACCATGAATAACTACACAGTAGACCAAGGCATTAGTGAGTGTGCATCATAAGGTATCGAAGCTTAATTTACTAATAAGAAATCACGGAAGCCCTGCACAGTGATTTCGCCCAGCTTATTAACACTAGAACTACAAAGTGTCCGCGTAGACCTCATCAGGTACAAATCTGGAAAGCGATGTCGTATCAAAACCGTTTTGATATCAAACGAAAGCTCAAACAGAGTCATTAACGCGGAGTAAGCGCAATCAACAAACGATCCACATAATTCACTTGTACTACTGATCCAAACGAAACACCTCGGCGCTTCTAAATATTGCCTAACCAACGCCACGGTGACAATCAAAATGTCCAACTGTCACTTACCACGCAAGCCATGCAAGTATGCAAAAGTTTACGGAAAACTTGCAACAACCCATGGCTATCTCAAACAGCTTCCGATAAACGAGGAAAACACGAACTTAAGTAATTTATTTAAAAGATTAGAATCATTTAACTTAAAATAATGAATAATTTGAAAAACCACCATGATACACGCAATTCCAATGAATCTGAAGTTCAGAAAGCAATGAAATATCTATTATTTGTGATTATAGCCTTCGCTTCTAACATCAAACAAACGCTTTTTGTCAGACATCGAACATACTGGGCTCCTCACGAATCCCATCAAACCAGGTTTCATAGCATAAACACAATTTCCTCCTCCAATTAGCATCCAGGGTTTGATGCCAAATTTATTTGGTTTAGTCATCATTTGCTTTAATGACGTCATTTACATTAGCGTAGGCTGTTAGCTATGAGAAGATAGTTGAGTCTATACACCTTCCTCAACGTTGCCGATAAATACGTTTAGGAGATTTACCTTGAGATCAATACCACGAGGAACAAGATACTCGTAGCACCGGTCAGTTATGTGAACTCAGAACTAAAGCTAAGTAGAACGAAATTGTGGATTTGGTAAGTAAAATCTAATAAAATGCCAACAATACAACTAAATAACATTAACACAACTACACAAATTCAACTGTTTTATCTAAGGACGTACGAAATGTTCAGAAGCAAAAACACTTGGACAGATTGCAAAACACTCCAGCAAACAGTATGTTACCAATATGATAACTGGTTACAGAACGAATCCTCTTGATAGTATCATATTTAAAATAAAGACAAGTCTAACAATTTGTTTCAACAAATCTGGTCGGAATCTATATCGGAATTGGGCACAGGATTACTTACAACTTGTTTTCGCACGTCGTCATTAACCATGTTGGAATCGCTGTATGAAGTTCGAGACTCCACAAATACGGAATTGCGATCGCCGGATCTACTTGACAGTTTGTTCGAGGGTTTCTTCGATTCGGATTGAATTTCCATAAAACTGGAAATCATCGCCCAGACAACCAGTGCTGCCTGAGTTTGGTAGTCAAAATAAAAAATAAAACAGTAATTCCATTCGTTCGATAACTCTAGGAAATGAAACCGTTTCGACCGAAGGCATGCTAGTTAGACCAATCTATTAATTTGGCATCGCAAATCACAACCATTGCTCGTATACCAATCATTACACTCAATATCCTTCCTTATTTTGGTAGAAGAGCAATTAATGCTTGCTAAGTTTCCCGCCTTTATTATTGCAATAGACAGATTGTGCACAACCATACTGATTTTCATTGTTTCATGTTGGTACTAGTTGATAAACTTAATGAGCTTCTGTTCATGTTGGCTTCTTTGTTTCGTGTCCACCTTGGTTTGGCTCCCTTGCAAACTCCCAATGAAGAATGACGCGCGGGGTTCAATGCCAATGAGAATGACCACGTAACATGTTAACGAATCGATCGTCTAACGGCTAACCGTTTTCAGAATAATTTTAAAATAATTTGTGTAGTTGTATATGGAGAGCTGCGCAGAAAAAACTATTTTGTTTCACATAACAAATACAACGATTTACCTGATGGTATCACGTCCGAATGGTGGATAGAAGCATGATGCCCCATGGGATGCTTTATGCTTCTTTTATTTTTTCACTTCCTTTATTAATGAAATAACAACCAACACCATTTTTCAGGAAGAAGGCTGCAGCCAACAGAGGACTGCCAAGTGGGGACGTTGACCGACGATGGAGAGATTCGAACCCGTGACCTTCACGTTCAAACGCCATGATCTTATCCGTCTGGCTACGGCCGGCGAAAGTGATCTTATCTTCCATGAACAACCATATCGGTGGTGAAGTGATTCACCCAGCTGGAAGAGGCGATAACCATGCTGCCAGCCTCGCGTCCCATTTTGACATCAAGAAATAAAATCAAAACTGCCTGTTGGCCAAACACCCCATTCTCAATTTGTGCTGTGTTTATTTGTTTGTGGGATCACTCCTTAACCAAAAATACCTTTATAACGAAAAGCTACTTTCCATCTACTTTCTTTCTTTTTCGGTTTCCAACAAGTTACACAGCAAATCACTAAGACGAAAAATCCACGGCATATATTTGTGCCTAGCAATGAATATGGTGAGTTGACACTGTATACTAATAAAGTTTAGGGCAGTATACTGGAAAAACTCACTGATCGATCACTATCGCTTTTATGCCCAAGAAGTGGTCTGAGAAGAGGACGACGCGTGAAATCTGACGTAACATTTCCTTGGAAGTGTTTGGACGCAAACTGAACGAACGTGCATTCCGCGCTTTT
The DNA here is from genome assembly GCA_008360955.1 of Fasciolopsis buskii. Lineage (NCBI taxonomy): Eukaryota > Metazoa > Platyhelminthes > Trematoda > Plagiorchiida > Fasciolidae > Fasciolopsis > Fasciolopsis buskii. The sequence continues at coordinate 70,106 of LUCM01009694.1, read as the reverse complement.
GTCATCAGAAGTATTCACCTCCACGCTGGTTACCGGAGGTTCAGACAAATCTTCATTTGGTGCAGACTCGATGCTTGAATCTCGTTTTACGAGGTCAGCACTGTCGTGTCCCACGTCTCCCGCACTGGCTTTCCTTGTGATTGGGCTGAGGTTGGATCCGTTTGCACAAGGGCTACGGGGTGAATGGATTGGATACTCCACAGACGGACGATTGACACCTACGGTTATGGGGACAGTTGTAGGCCCATCGTGACCATAAACAGTCTCGTTTTCCAGAACGATACTAAACAAATCGTCGGTCTGAAAGATACATACAAACATAGCAATGCTGAGTGAATCCAGGAATCGCCTACTGGAACAATTGAGGTTAGCTTCAAATTTTCAAAAATAACGGTGGAGAAAGGTAACCACAGAAATCCAGCTTTTCCGTACACATTTAATAAGCAAATATTCTAAATGAAGATAAGTTACGAAACCAACTATTATCTAAGGTTAGCTTACTCTATCATAAAACGCTAACACGTTTATCTGGTTTCCCATTCACTGATGCAAGTTAGCGTTCCGGGAATGCACATGCCTTAAACGGATAATGATAGATGGGATAACACACGCAAACCCAATTCGTTAAACATCACTCATCCAGATAAGAGAATTACACTGGAACAGACCCTAGTGGACGCTTTTTTCTAAACATTACACCAAGTAACATCTAATTATTTGACCAATATTAGTAGTAGATTATATTACAGAAGATGGCATTTATTATGCGTTATTGAAGCCCAATCTACCATTCAGAAACCTCAGTACCCGACGCAGTAGCTTTTAAGTATAACCAAATGTTTAGTGGGTTAACGAAAACAAGGAACGAAAATACAGTCTAACTAGTTAAACAAATCAAAATGGCTGCTGGATTGCATTATAGATATTCGGCCGAAATATTTTCATTCTGCAAACGATTACGTGTTAACGCACTTGCATTCCACGACAAACAATGGACACCGATGTCCTCCAATCTCTCACGCCTCCCATCAAACGCATCACTTCTTTACATGGTATACGCCAATTTAATAAAAGCGTGTAGATCTCAAATACCTAAATCACAACTCAATTCGGCAAGTGAGTGCACGAAATAAGCCGAGCGCACGAGGACATGATCATCACATTCGGAGCAGATAAACAGCGGTTAAATTACAACCTCCGCGTTTTCACAAACCAACTGAGCTTTGACAACGTGCAAAATTTTTTCACCGTCCGTTAGCGCCTCCTTCGTACTGGGTCCATTAGAGTCACAAGGTCATGAATGGACCGGATGAATTCAACTCAGCTCGGCTCATTTGTCTGGTCAAGATGAAATTTGAGGTCATTGTTAGAGACACAGTCATATTTTAATTCATTCCGGTCCACTTCCGACTGAATCCGGTCTTGGTCAGTTGGTGCACGGCGGTCAGCTGATCAATATCGCGGCGTTCCGACTTGAAATTCGCGAATTCGACCGTCGCCCTGCTGTTCAATTCGTAAAAAAAGTGAGCTTCACTGTGAAGTCTGTATAAGACTATTACGCAAAGTCAACGCATGTGGACGTTTAGGTTGCAGATTTTTCTTCTTCCTCGAGCGTTAACCGTTTTATTTTGGTATACCTTGCATAAATACATGGTTTGAGTTTGTATATTGAAAATCTCTTTGCATTTTGTTGCATTACGCTGGCCCCTCACCTTATTATATCCAGCTGAATTTTCACGTTTACCTTCATAGTCTACCGGTGTGGGAGCATAAACAAGATAGGTGAGAAATCTTCCAAACTTTGCACGTTATATAAGAAAAGTGTCTCGTGTTTATCTGCCCACTTGAGCTCACATGATGCTCACATACCTGAAGGTTGTGTAAACATGCAATCAAAATGTTGCGATCAACGATTAGAAGTCAATGCTTCAATCGCCGAGTACTGGTAATCAGCAGCTGCTTCGTTTGATTCAAAGGTACAGATCATTGTCGACGATATCCAGAGTGCGAGAGAGCAAACAATGGCGATGCCGAGAGTTCCAGACGATGAGTAAAAACATCATGATTGAAAACGTGTTTCTAAACTGATCATCATCGAAAGGTGTCTCTGGATTGGGTTATAATGTGGTAGCTCAATAGAATTTCATTTGAACCGCTAGGAGCGTGCGTAGAAATCCATTTAAAAATCACAAGGTGATTCGTCGGAGGACTTTTGTCAGTAATTTTGGAGAAACAGTGAAAATCGACCAATCAGACCACCGAACTAGGCATCGCGCTATCCAGATAGCGATGTGGATCAGAAACGGCCGTACTGCTCGTTCGGAGAATGATGATTGCATCGAAGGAAGAAAGAGAGGATGTGCCACAAGTTACTATTTGATGGTTGCAAGCGGCGATGACCCAGTAGGAAAATATTGTTAGATTATCCAAGAGTGGCGCAACCATAAATAGCTGACGGGAAGCTGTTGAATGGCATTATTCGATCCACAGCAGACTATTTTGGTGCCAAATTAGTAGGTTCAGTGATGACAGAGTTTTAGGTGAGTTTGGGCAGGACATTTTCTGACGAGTAGTACGCAAACCAGTTTCCACACAAAAAACAAACACATAATCAAAGGTGAGATTAGTAGATCAGGAAACAGATAGCTGACGCTTTCTGTCAAAGGACATCAAAAGGATAAACTACGCAGGTAATTTCAGACCAATGTCGAGGGCACAAGGCCTGCCCTTATGTCAAAGCGACAAAAATCCCATTGTCATCTGATAAACTGTGGTTATTTCGAAAAACTAGCGTTGACTTGAAAAAAACGTCTGACGGACTAGGTCATTACGGTTGGTTGGCAGATTTTACAAATGTAGGAAAGGTTCACATGTGAAATGTCTGCGACTTCGGCGGGAATGGAACCCACACATAAACGCAATCCACAGATTTCACCGACATAGTGAACTTTCGCAATTTGATTGGCAGAACAGGATTTTCCAAATGGATGTTGGTCGATTCGTAGGGAAATCCCACCCTGACAGCCAAACTGCGAAAATGCTACTGCGGTGAACACCAAATGCTTGCAGAACTTGGCCGTAAACCATCAATCCTTAGGAGAAACCTCCGAAAGCCGTTCGGGTTTTTCTCGTAGTTAAGCTGGAAAAGCACACGAGGCACAAATACGTGGATGGCGTTTATGCATGGGATCGAAACCTGTCAAGGACAAAGACCATTTGCGTTTAGGATTAATTCTAAGGGATTCGATCATATAAACTTAGAGCTAAAATCAACCATCAACTAGTTTCAGTAGCAGACCTAATGCACTCCGTGACTATCAAACTCAAAATGAATTCCAACTGAGCCAGGAGATTAATCCCGTTTTCGTCCGCTAGTTTTCGAACAAAGCTAGTTCACTGCGTTGGTCACTAAATCCCATGCTGAATGGTGAACGGCTACGAAAACCATTGCTGCAAAATGAGCGGTTACCACTGGGTAAGACTAAATGCCATTGAACATTCATCGTTAGCACACTGTCTAGATATTTGTTCAAGAGGAAATTTTCGCCGTAGCATATCGACTAATTCTTTGAAGCTTCTGGTCACTAAACATCGCAGCAGAGGGACTTGGAATCTTCAATTTTTTCTGACCGTTAAGACAAAATAGTTCAGATATTTTAGCGATTTTCACCAGCATTATGAGCAATATTAGGCGCTAATTTAATTCGGTTGTATTGCATAGACCTTGCTCTACCTGAAAGTTGCACTTTAGCCGAAAACATAAAACTTTCTATCTAAAATCGGCGAAAAGGGAAAGCAATCTGAGATAAGGGGAAAAAAGCGTAAATTTCAGCTACCCCGGGCTACCAATTAACATCACCGTCGCCCAGATTTTCCTTGTGGTCTTTGTACTACTCAGATGCCCTGTCCGGAAATGAGGATTATTATTGATTCAGTTCATTCCTTCGGTTAATTATCTATTCTGAACCCCGGCCACGTTGAGCTCCGTTGACACTCGCCTGTTTGAACAACCAGCCTCTTGCACGGTTACTAGATGCCTTAAACCGCTTGATACTCGAACGTATGCAACACAGGCGGCGACAAATATAAAGCAAAGGCTTGGCAACGCAGATATTAGTTCACCATGTGATATCATCGCTCAACTCATCATTAAGAAACCACGGAAGCCCTGTACAACTGGTTCATCCTTGTCAGGAATCATCAGTAGTGCATATCCACCGCGCCCGAACTGGGACGCGAACCCGGGACGAACGATTCTGAGTCGAACGCCTTAGCCATTACGCTACTGGGCAGGCTCTGAACGGTTTGCTAAACTTTACCACATGATTTTGCACCTATATGTCACTGATTTGCACGGCCACGGGCCGCTAGCGCACACCAGTCGACCCCTACCGAAAGATGACTTATATACAGATAGCCTAAGTACGACGAAGGCTTTGGATCTGACCTACAGAGCTTGATTACTTGGTACATGTTAGTGGTAGGAGATTGCATGTCCCAGTTCGGGCGCGGTGGACATGCTCTACTGATGATTCCTAACAAGGATGAACCAGTTGTACGGGGCTTCCGTGGTTTCTTAATGATGAGTTGAGCGATGATATCACATGTTGAATTATTTCACGGCAGACATTAGTGAGGACTGTCACATGTGGACCTTGTTCTGACTAACACGTAGACGCACAAATAATACCGTGAATGAAAACACTTCTAACCTTATTGCTGATCTCTTGCATTGTCTCTCCCTTTCATTACCAGTTCACCGATCGCATTATTCACATTGGTACATGCGCAAAAGTCACTCCCTTGGTCGGATTCAGAATATCCACGATTTTGACCGGAGCTCTTCGAGAGTAATATGGTCATATACACACGTGAATATACAAAGGTACACTTGTGTTGTTCTATAAAAAATTGTTTCTCTCGCCCTTGTTTATCACTGGTTGCTTACCCCAGACTGTGAGTTAATGACCAGAGCTATGGCGCTTTCATTCGTCTGGATTGTATCTTGACTAACACAACACAGCGTTATTTGGTATTCTATTGACACAACTGCTCTCTGTTTTGTTTTTTTCCGGGAAATGACCAAAATTCCCAGCTGTGGATGTTCCGATCGGCATTAATACACAATTAATTCCAGAAGAAATAAGCGAAAAAAGCCTGACTATTTCGTCAATTCCTTATGGATTGAAAGTGAGGGTGCCTGCATAGGTGGTCACTTGTTTGAATGAACGGTTGATCGGCGCAGGAGGTCCAGAAAACCTGTCATTACTTTAGAATTCTTCTCCAAAATAGTTCGCTAGAAAGCCCGGAGGAAGCATTCTTGCTATCTTACTTCAAACGTTACTAATCTACCAGCGCAAATGAAGAGAGAATTTTTGTATTTTTACAATGGAAATGAGTAAACCAGGCGGCGTACAACCTCAGCTCGACGATTACCTTTCAAGCTGTCGCGCTCAAGGATGGGCTAACTCTATCAATATCTCCTGATATGATACGAATCATCGTCTAGTTTCTTTATGAACGCATTACACTAAAGTGGGAATTAGGTAATTCAAGATGCGAGGTTTGCAAGTTTTTGAATTCATCCATTTCCTACGCCATTAGTACAGTAACTTGCGACAGCCCTAGTTCCTTGTGCTGTGAGAATCGGGATTTTACGCGTAATATCATCGCGTGGTTGAGACTTAAAGTTCGTGATGTCTTGACTCAGCGGGCTTCATCCCGAGCTTTTGGTCAAGAAATCCAATCTACATAGCAGCAAAGCGAAAAACTGTTTTGGAAACCACTGGAAAACGGCGACCATCAGTCCAAGTCGTGCCCCTTTTGATCCTTTTAAATCAGGAGCCCACACCACACAAAAACTTGGTTTGCACGCACTCGCTTAAGTGCCCTGAGAGGGGACAAGGAGCGCTAGTGAATGACGGGCCACAGTTCCCACGTCATACTACCACGAATGGGTTTGTGGTATTTTATAGGGGTGGGGAGATTTCGCCAGGCAAATTCCTCTCTCCAACATCCACCACAGTGCTATTGCTTATCCGCGGTTACTTTATTGTGAGTATGACCCCAACTTAATCACGGCTGACCGCCAGGGAGCATGCAGTTTCGTCCTTCGTACATATGGAAGAGTTGTGTTATTTTGTGAAGGGAAATCTCGAGAGATATGATATATTCCTTGCCACAGATTCACAAAATTGACAAATACTTCCTGACATACATTTCTAAAAAGATGATTTTGGAAATGAACGTCAAGTAATGTACCGGATTGGAAAAACACTTCCGTTATCCCAACTCACGATACCGTTCCCTGATATCTTCATTCATAATCGTTCAAACTTTGACATTTCCACAAAAAAGATAACATCCACAGCGGTTTTGGTTGAAAGTTGAAGGAAATGTAATATAAATTCTCATCCTACTAGTAATAATGTAAACGGCTAGTCAAAGAACTTCCCAGTTTGGAGATCCTTGTGTCCTCCACAATTATCCATTAAATGCACAAATGTTTACAATCCAACTTACCATGGATGAAACGTTAACAGGTTGACAGCGGCGGCATTTGGAAGGCACTTCCACAACAACTTGGGTATCACCTTCACTCTTTCCCGCACAGCTATTGCGCGACTCGGACCGGCTTTCTGTAATGATAAACTGTATTACAAGATAGAAAAAAGAAACACGTTTAAGACCACTCGAACACTATCGAAGATCGCGATAAGCACTTTCTCGTGTCATACTTGGTATTATTTTATCGATTTGGTACCTCAAATAGATTTATCTAGTAAAACTGCATCAACAAAAGGCATTTATTAGCATCCATATAGGATTATGAACCAGAACGAAATTGAGCAACCTAGTATATTTTGTGGTCAAGACACGAATCGTGAAAAGCAGCGTTTTTCGTGGACTTAATAATAAACCAACACTTCAATTACCCCGGTCAACTGTTCACGAGGCACTTTTCTATTGGCTGACCCGGGAATAGCATTTATCCAACTTGACTGTCACTGTTTCAGTCCCTGTGCTTGTTTTTACGTACGGTAATACAGAAAGTCGTCTCATTACTACACCATCTCAAGAAGTTTGGCAAACAGTCGTACTGAAATGAGAAATTACGCGACAGAAGTGAGAAACCATAAGCTAGATTTCAAAGAGACGTTACAATAGGTTTAGCTCGCATGTGGCCTGCTTAACATAGTAACTGACGTCAAAATCGTCCAACGGGTATCCTTATGGGAGTTTGGGCCAAGCTTGTCTCGTCTTCGCACCAGAAGACATTGTTCAGTCATCACTGAAATCGGCTGTCACGTCAGACATGCCGAATTCGAGCTGAACCCGTTGTTGGATCTCTCATCGAAACGCAGCTTGCAGCGTCTCCTTTCAATGTGGGTTTTTCTCATCCCCACTTTGAAATAGCATGAGTAAACGTTAGTTAACCGGGCTCACACACACACACACACACCCTGAACGCGTGTTTGCTGTCCGCGAATTTTCGGCATCCACCTCAAGATTGTAAACCAAACTGCTGGTGAAAAGAACCCAAGTATTGGGACAACATTATCATCAGTGATGAACAAATGCCTAATTACTGCACTGATCGAAAATGACTCATCTTCACAGATAGACGTAGTGCTGAGAGATGTGCGCGTCAGCTGATATCGAATCTAACATATGCACTCAATCATAAAAACGCGTAGAGTGAAACACTGACAATCTGTTGAAAGCTGAGCGCCACTTGGGAACCATGTCAAGACTATCTTGACCTGCCATCCGACTGTCATTAACACAGCTCTGAAACTCCATCCATCTCACATCGGCATCTCTTCGCGTACATAGTGCAAGGTGGACAGCTGACTTGTGCATTACCCTATAGTTTACGATCAGAGGCAAGCTTGTAAACGTTTCTGGAAGATAGATGTGGTTTTGGCTAATTCCGAGTAGTTTCTAGGCATATCCCAATAATTCTGACACAATTCCGAAATAACGTGGTAATAAGCACAGCGTCATGAATCCAGCTATAAGGCGCCGAATTTCCAAGTGGTTTATGTGCGACGACTGATCTTCCAACACCGGAGGGACCTGCATAGTTCCCTGGGGTTAACTCGTTTGCATGTTCACAGATGTCTCTCTTCCAAAAATGCCTTTCACATTAACTATTGCATTGTATTGCAAACGATGTCGCATTTCGGTCAAAAAGTAGGGAGACATAAGAAACGTGATACTCAACACCATGAAAATTGTGAAGAAACTCAACGAGGAATAATTAGAGCACATTATGATAGGTTGCTCAGCAATTCAGATGAAACACAGTCACGGTTTGTTTAGACACGAGCTAAATGTGGGACAGTGGAGTTCCTGTAGATGTTGGAACGAAGAGCGGATCATGCGGAAATATGAGAACGGCATTATGTAAAATCAGTGTGCAGTGGATGCGTGGGATCCAAAAAATTTTTATGAGCAGATTTCTCACATGCTGATAGGTGCTTATTAAATACATTTAGGGACAATTCAGTCAGCGATACGAAGGACACACGGCTAATAATTGATAGACCCGGCGAAGAATTTTAAAGCCTTTTTTGAGTAAACCTGGAAAAATGACGGAGAACAGTAAACAAGGATTGGAAAATCATTGATATACGAATCGGGAGATGGTGCTTTGTTTCACCTAATTTGAAAGGATAACCGTCGGAGATTCTTTACACAGGCGGATATGTGAGAAGTACTTCAGATTTTATCGATAGTAACTCCTAGGTATTTTACAGAATCAACACTGGTAATTAGTTCCGAGCTGACGTGAGACAGTTCAGAGAGATGGAGAACAGACGTTGGAAACATTTAGTTATGTTGAGGTATAAACCAGCTCGTGCAGATAAATCGTAGACGGAAGATGCTTTGTTGGGAAAGCTTTGAAGACCATCGTTGTTCGAAACTGTTTGAGAGAGGGCAACGTCATCAGCATACGTAAACTGATGACAGGATGAGCTATTTGATAAGTCGCTGATGTAAGTAGAGAAGAGATATGGTGAAGGAACAGCACCTGTCGTCCGTTCGTGTGCACTGGGTTCGGTTATTAAAGTAATCAGGCAGCTATGTGAATAAAGGCGTGGGACGACCAAAGGTTTGCAGTTTGTGGGGTAGAAGAGACCGTGGGATTGAATCAAATGCCGACGAATAGTCCAAGAAGGCACAAATCAGATTGCACCGATGCGTTTAAGGACTTACGAACGTGGTGAATGAGGGAGGCGACAGCGTCCAAAGTGGACCTGTTAGATTTGCAGACAAACTGAAAAGGGTTGTCAGGAGAATAGATTGAAGAGCACAGGCGCTTAAATATAGCACGCTGTGTCAATTTAAGACCAGAAGCTAATAAAACAATGGGGCGAAAGCAACATGCTTCATGGGATTTGTTTGACAAGAATATTCAAGGTAAACCAACCAATGAAATTGTGGTAGGGTCATTTTCCATCTCATTCAAACATCAGCTGGCGTTCAAACTATTGGGAGCAAAGAGTATTCATCGTTGCGTTCAGTCAACACGTAGGGTAGGCAATAAGCTGCGTAAATCAGCTATACCGCCGTTTCCTCAAATGAAATTCAGTATTACAATTTCACTTCATACATTCGGATTTCAAAAGGATAGTGCATGGAGTCATTAATAAAAGGGGATAGTTCTTGTGTCGTCACACGACTTTATCAACATTAGCAGTCCTACGAAGTTTTTCTAAAGATCTTCAGTGAGATAAATGACCATGAAATCGTGTTGACCATTGGACAACTGTGAAGACCTTGTCCTGTCTGAACGGTAGAGACAGTCACCAGGCACTAGTGCATATATATAGACTATAGACGTTTGTGCTTTACTCTATCTAAGTCGACTGACCGACTGCCGCACTGATATACTGCCTAACCGTATGTTCGTGCTATACTTTGCCCCTTATGACATTATAATATGCTAGGCTCCCTGGTTTAACGCGTTACACAAGGGCTCTAATTAACTCTAACGCAAGTTAAACTATAATCCAACGATCCTAGTTATCTCCAAGCTCTTTCTCTCAGGATTAATTTGGGATTTCATCCACGCATTCTTTTGTTCTGCTTACATTATGCTCGCACTGTTTCACTGCAAAAGGCCCAAAACGATGTCACTGAGAGTAAATTTCTCCCAAAATTTTGGTTGCTGAACATTGCATTAATCGGCAGTGCTTCGTCATATAAGCGCCATTTTACGGTTATACTCACGCGTTCCTCGACTGTGCGTGGCGTTCTTCGGGCTAGCATTTCCCGAAAAGCAGTTTGAATTCGAACGGCTGCTTGTTCTCTGGCTTTCACGTGTTGTCGTGTCAGATACCCACGCGCCAAGGCTTGCAGTTTAATAATGAACTGATTGATTTGCCGAAAACGTCTCATGTGATAGTGGCAATGAATAGCCGCTTGGAACTGAAGAATACTACGTCGGAGCTGAAAACGATCGGAAATTCAGTGAAAAACAAAACTGTTTGCTTGGAAAGAACGCTGCTTCCAAAAGTAAGCGAAACAGCTTTGAATAGGAAAACCAAAACCAAAACCAAAACTTTCATAGCCCAGCAATTTCCGAAGTCCTCTGTTTCCTTGTCTTCAATGAGATATATCATTTATTTTAAGAGTGCAGTCGAATATTTTGGGGTTGATTTGTGCCTACTTGAAATGTGCACTTAGTGAAGCGCAGAAAATGATTGGAGAAAGCATGACACATATAACGGAGGTAACCAATTTCCTCTTGGCAAAATACGTCTCAAATCTTGATGAATAGCCGAACAGGAACACAAATAACAGCTGCGAAATCCAGCGACCGAAAGCGAAGAACGGAATAAGCAACGAAGGACTAGCAAACTTTTGATCATCTTTAGAAACACTCTCGCGTCAGTTGATGCATACTCTCCTATTATTCAGCTTACAATCTTTAAATATATACATATTTATAGAAGTAGTGAGTAGTATCCAGATACAAATTTTGTTCACGCATCCAGATACTGCTCACTACGTCTATAAATACATTTGCATATACCGGGGCATTCTGCTCTCTTTCCTAAGGTTGGCTCAGCCCAAATGACAAAGAATTATCAACGAATCACATTTGTGGTTTTTCTGTTTACTCTTCGACGAAGAGCTTCCATACACACACCTGACGCCACAAATTCAATTCTAGGGATATATATATGCATATGTATATATGCATATATATATATATATTACACCGGCTTGCAAACAAGCTCGCAACCATCGTAACAGCATGTAAATGGAAAAGCAGAAGGATGACAAACAGAAGGAAAAAAATAGTAAACCAAAATGAGCTAACAGATTTTTGGTGTTATCAAATACACAACTTGTGATATTTTGGTTGTTTTCCGATTATTCTTAAAATGGACGAGTTCTACAGACAGGCCATTAACAAATTGTAAAATCTGACTTCGATTCTGAACCACATCTCTCAGCCTCTCTAACCAACAACAATCCTCATCTTACGGGCCCTAAATAAAAAACAGAAAACAGATCAAAGCCGAGGCTAATTCCCTCATACCTTTATGCCAAGCCATACCTTGATCGCCAGGTCGCCATTTCCAGCCTCGCCCAGCACATGCAAAAAGAGCACGGAAAGGTAGGCGATGGGCAGGCATTCACAATACGTGTCCAAGCCACCGAATGCGACGTAGAGCAACTACCTCAGTCAGAGGACGATTGTCTGCACCTAACACACGACAGCGGACCTCGTCATTGCTCACCCGATGTTTCCACCAGACACGAGCAATGCTTCGGAGACATCGGTGGTCCGAAATAGAAATTCGCCGGGCATCCTCAACTCGGATAGGGCAAGTGTCGTAACTTTAAAGAGGAATACTGTAAACTGTGGCACTGTACAACCTTCCCTTGAGGGAATCCCGGATTTCATGGCGGCGCCACCAGTGACTCAGGTTCGCGAAAGCTGCTTCGTCTCACGCAATTCGTGATGAAATCTCCCCCCAACACCTCCGCCAAATGTGACAAGGCTCCCAAGATACTTGAAGTAGTGCACTACCTCTAACTCATCACCACAAACGATCAATGCAGTTACAAGCTCCTGCCAGTCTTAACTAAGGCCTTGCATTTGGAGGTGCAAAGTACATTCCGTACCTAGATACCTCAAACACCAGAGGACAAAATGTAATCATCCCTGACTAGGTCCATTTCCTCATCTTTAAATAGAGCTGAAGAAAGCCCATCGGGGCCCGGCGTTTTATGATGTCCCAAAACTCAAATTTCCCAAAAGATCTCTGCCTCAGCTGAGAGATCCGTGGTAACGGGCTACTAGACGCTTGCCGTAATAGCTGCCGAAGATGCTCACGCTGAGATTAAGCTAAATTGTGCCTGAAAGTGCACCAACCAGAATACAAGACATCACTGCAGGTTGTGAATACCCGAACAGCCAGCTTCACAGATCGTTTCGCTCACACTTAATGCTTTCCCATCGGTATTTCGGATGAAGTGAGACAGCTTAGGGGAATTTCCCACGGCGGTAGCATGTTCCATCTCCGAAGCTCGTTTAGACTACCAGATCTCCCGATCCTTATGCAGGGGTACACTGAGTTTATGTCTCATTACGAGCCGTGCTTCATTACATTTTCTACCAACCGGGATGAACTGGATTGCGTCAAGAAAGCGCAAAGACTCAGCAGAAATCCAGAGAATCACAATGCAACGGGTCTAGCCACAACTCACATGTGATTGCTAAGAGTTTAATATCAGGAGCTTCGAACAACTACAACGCACATGCTACCCATGAATCATATCAAATACCGTAAATCGACTCGGAATTATGCACAGGAGATCGGGTGTGTTGGAAAGCGGGTGCATCTACTAACCTCCCAATGAATGTCTGATGCATCTGATCGAACAACTCAGAAGTAAATCGGCTGCGCAAACAACTACAACAAACAGCATTTGTTTCGGATTGGGTAATAAAATGTCACGTAAACGATTTTTACGAGCGTTTTGCAAACTCACTTTTCTGTAACGCTGACGGACAAGAAATCCGCGAGCAGTTGCTTGCAGGATAATCACTGCCCGTTTCGCCTCCAGGAATTTTCTTCGGTCGCGGTAAAATCGCCATTTCGTTTGTATTACAGTTGCACATGAAGTGATGATACGATCCCGTTCTCTTTCTAGGCGCAAATCATGAAAATCCTGATAGGGGTTATAATAAAAAGCAAACAACGTTGTTAGAACAGGAACGTCTACCGTGCTACATCACACCTAGGAGCGTTCTGTACCATTACCTTATCTGGATAGTAAAGGAGTCTAGAAATTTAACTCACCAAATAATCACACCCCGTTGCATTGTTTTATCGTGTAGGCCGCACATAAGTACCGCGCATGACCACTGGCCGTCTAGATCCAATAGCATTAGCACAGAAATGATAACCATAACTAGAATGTGACCGGTACTGAACCAGCTCAACTCTTAAGAGGTCAAAAGTGGGGATGAACCAAGCGATGGCGAATCGCAGTGTACCACCAAAGTGGATTGCGGAACTGAATGAACTTTAAGGCTTTGATCTACCGGGTGAAAAACGCCAAATTCACCTTATCACTACTCCTGTGTCCACTCGTCGCAAGAAAATAACGCAAACGCAACTGCCAATATGTTAACATTTCGAACGGATAAAGGTCTGCCGTTAACTTTTACATAAAATCTGTTGCTTACCTTGAGAAAAACTTTCGATCGACCCACACAATAGTCACTGCTTGCAAGTGCAGAAGAACAAATGGCCTCCACCGCACGACCAACGTCCTCTTCCGTGGTCACTGTGTGTGGTGTGGCCAGAGGACGATAACGATCGACAAACTCGTTGAATTTGTGGCGAATAGGATAGCCTGCACGTCGAATACGAATGGTTTCCATCATCCCGGAGTATCGGAGTTGGAGAACACAAAGCGAACGATCGAACAGTCCGGGTCGCTTCAAGTCATTCGGTTTGATACAACGCACGAAGAATGGCTGACAGCTTTGCAATGTGCGCATCAGACTGTCGAGTGATTTTTTAAACTGCAGACCGAGAGTTGAGGACCGCTTCCGAGACTCAAGTGCCTAAAGTATCACGATAGGATAGAAACAGGTTTGTTCTCTTGGTACCCAATCTATGCCGTGTCACTAGAGACACACAACCAAACTAAATATAATTATACATCTGTGGGTGACAGATAAACATATCAATTAAAACTACTCCACAGTGGACCGGTTTGTGCTTGTTTTAGGCAAAAAAACTCTCCTACTTTCGAACCATTGTATTTATCAGTATCAAACATATAGCGTCAGAAAATCATAATCAACTCAATGGGACACGGAGTGACATAACCGCGCCTTGTCATCTGTAGATTCAATTTGCTTATCGTCGCATTACAACTAGTCGAAATCCTTCCTTTAGGGACTGAGAGCATTTGACTGACTCAGTTTCGCCGGGTCCGCTATTGCCTTTGATTCCAGATTGTTGGAGCAACAATCTATCCGAGTGAGGTCAGATGATACTATTTGACCTTGAATCTGGAAAGCCCGCAGCATGATGTAGCGTGCATCCTGTTTACCGCCATATTGGTTGAGTTGTGTAAGTGTTTATTCTGGCTGATAAGCTCACTGGGCTTTGGCTGACGGTGATTTTTCTGTTTCTGTACTTTCCAGGTCGGTCGCCCAACCCCTCCGAAGATCGTTGTCCCAGTGCGTGCTACATTTTGGCGACCCTGTCAGCGGGACCTTGAAAAGTTTAAATAAAAGGCCTGTATGATGTTATCGGCACTATGGGGTCCTATACAGGTTTACGGAAACGGGTATTACGGAGTGCCTTGGAGTCTATTTGTTTGGTTTATTTAGTGGAACCCCGTATTAGATTTCGTAACGACCTGCCCTGTATTTTTTGATGGAAAAAGGTACTGATAAACCCGAATATCCGTGCATGTTAGGAACACTGGAAGCAGTGGTAGGAAGAGAAGTGTAAAAAACAAATTGAGCTGCCATACTGAATTCGGCTGTATATGTGCTGACTCTAGTTGACACGCCTATTGGGCTTTGACTTTTTTTCTTTCCACTTTGCACATTTCAGAGCAGGACGTTTGCAACCCCTCTCAGAGGAGCCCTGACCCCGTGCACTTTAAAGCTCCTCTTACATGAACGATGTCCATTATAGGGCACAGAGGACATCCCATGAAACTTTCTATGCGAGAATCTATAATGAGTATATGACCACGTGAATTGCACTCCACTAGCCGTATGACCAATTTGGCCCAAATTATTGAAGTTTTACAAAGGAATACAGTAAACAGAAGAGCCACGAGGGATTGAAAATGATGAAAGCACTGTTCAGACCTTTCATCGAACCTCAACACCGCATGGCAAGGCGCCGAATCCGTCACTGGATTTTGCAAACCACAGATTGTTAAAAGCAGCAGATAAACGAACCTCAAATGAGGACGAACTTCTCCGCACAAGGCGTTCGAGTCACACTCATTCGTTCCGGGTTCGCGTAAAAGTTCCGGCACCATAGATATGCACCATACTGACAATTCCTAATGTGTAGCGTATGAATCAACTGTACAATGCATTCATCATTTTCAATAATGAGCTCAATTTTGACACTGCATGACAAATCGTTTGGAAATTCACATCAAATCTATTACTACTGCAAACTATCAAATACATTGAGTCAGCTGGAGTATTGTGCTCATCGTAAGGATATTCCAGATTTTGATAAAATATGCGGCATTATGTAACTGTTTTAGTACCTATCTGATTGTGCCCAAAAGAACCATTTCATGTCGTGTACAGCTTTTCCGAACACATCCGAAAGCTGCTTCACTACTATCATAAAGCATCTGCTCAACGCGATAACCAATCCCCGCCTGCTCCGTAACCCCGAGCGAACAACCGGAAGCCAGAAAAACATTAGGGCACTTTTCAGGATTGACAGTGTTATCCATGTTGTTATCATTTCTAACGATAAAAGCAGTTACTTGAAAAATCAAAAATCCAGCACATGCTTTTATCAGATCTCTCAGTTAACAGCTGGACCACCCGTGCATCCGATTCGACTTTAAATGTTGAAAATCTGAATTTATGCTTTATTCCAGTGACCTTAGAAAGTAACTCAGTTGACTGAGAGACGCTGGTCGTTCGTTTTATTTGTTTATGGGTGTTTCACTGATGCGAAACTAACAATCTCATATGATCCTATGGTAAGATAAAACCCCAACAGTGAATGGTTGAAATATTCCGATGATGGATCCCAACGGGAAACGGTATGCTACAGCCTTTATTATTGATTTATGTAAGTTACTACTGTCAATTCTGTTAAGTTTCATTCCGTTGGCTTCTAGTGAAAAGTGCGTACGGTCCTATTGCCATATGTACCATTGAAATGAACGGTGCATCTCAGACCGGTTTCACTGATCCCTCATCTGCATGCGTGGTCCACATAGATTCTTTTGTTCAAAGTTGGTATTCACACAAGCCAGTTAATCGCATTATCCTAGTTAGAAAGAAAAGAGAAATTTCAGCGTGGACTAACCATACAATAGTAATACAAACTCATCCGTTAATCACAAAATTTGGAGCTCGAGCAAAAAAATCCAAATTAATAAATCACAATTAAAGGTAAACCTACCGAAGACAAACTGTTTTTGAATAACGAATGCAGAAAAGAGTTTTTTGATGTCTTTATGAGATTGGCCAAGTCGGCACTGAAGGAATCACGGCTCTTTTCCAAAAATCCTTCCACATCATAATACACCACGCCGGCGAAATGTTGAATACCAAATCGCTGGAATAAAAGTTGCGCTCTCGAATGATTTTATGAAAATTCACGATCATAAACCCCATGCAAAAGAACAGAACAAATGACTAAATAGATGGCAAAACAACAACGACGATATTTCGTAAATCAGCAAATTAACCCTCGTTTTCAAAGAGTAACACCATCAAGCTTCGGAAAAGACAAGGCAAACTTAAAATTGCAAAGCACTCACCTAACTACCATCAGAACAACTAAAACTGGTAGCATTTCATTGCAGTTTATAGCTAGTCACGACGATCAAGAAGATTCCTTAACTACTTCATCTGGTCCGAATAGTTAAATTACTTTTCAGTCTGGTCAAACTTTCATTCAAAATAGTTTTTTTTCAAATCATTATTATCAATATCCAGCGTTAAGCAGCAACGCAAGCTTCGCTGACCGTTGTGTTTTCCTACAATTACCTGTTTCTATAAGAAAAGTGAATATCCAGGAGGAACAGGGAGTGGAACCACACAGGCGGCAAAAGATTAGAATGCTGCGGTAGCCAGCACACGGAACACAGTCTTACTGTACAATCATTCTGATTCGATAGGAAATGACAACACGATCGCCACTGTTCACCGTTCACTGACATGTCCTTCAGTGTCTCTAGCCAGTTAGTTGACGGGTATAAGAGACTTTCGGACCCCAACCACGAAGACGTGAGACACCTGGATACATCACCTAAGTTCGCTTAGCATTTACTCATTCCACGTTGCCACGACATATGCCGGCCTCCACATGGCTTCTTCCTCTCCGAGGAAGGAACATAAAATAAAGTATGGTCAATGAGTTTTGCCATACGCAACACGCAATCCAACCACCTTAGTCTAGTAATTTTCATAAACTGAGATAAAGTATTCTCAGAATTGGCATCTGGTACTAGATTCCATACCTCCGCATTGCTCATTCGGTCACTCCATCCAATCTTTGCTATACTACGTAGACATCGGTGAGCGAAAACCTCCAAGCGACGAACTTCTCCCACACGTATTCTCCATGTCTCGCAATCGCACAACAGAACTAAGCACGCTGCGGCAGAGTATACACCGCCTGTCAACTTCAGTGAAATATCAGTCCAAAGCCACAGGTGTTTTAGTCCAGCTTACCCACTTAAGCCTCGGATACACACGTTTTCACCTTCACTGCCCGGCTGTCGCCGTTCGACACGGTTCACAACCGTTAGTTACTCTCCATGAAGTATCAAATCCAGGGCTGCTCTCGTCCAGTCTTGTAACACCACACTACAATTTGAAAGTACAAAGCATACGCCGAAGCGAGCCGCAACCCTAGCGAATCTGCCTAGTACAACTGGTGCATAGGCCGCTGATTTGAACACTTACACGATGACATCTGCGTAATCTAGGTTGCACAGTTTGATCCCTACATCCTGAAGATCTACTAAAGCACCTTCCATCACTTCACCCATGGAGAAGTTGAACAAGAATGAAAAGGTAGGACAACCTTGTAGAATGAACTTGAAAGATCATCGTTTACTCTCTCGCGACCACAGGTACGCAAGTACAATGCTCTTAGTAGATTGACGGCCATCGCTGGCATACTATTCCAGTGGAGAGCACTGAATCGGGCTGTCCGATCCACTGAGTTGAACACAACTTCCAAGTGGAGAGAAAACTACGAACGTAGGGGTGGCGGGGTATGTGACATGTTTCCACTAACTGGTGGAGAGTGAGTATTTGATGGATCCAGCCTCGACATGGACGAAATCCGGGCTGTTCTTCACGGATGTTACTCTCGCAAATCGGTGTCAGACGACGCAGCATTATCGAAGCTAATACGTTAGTAACCACGGGGGTTAAACCAATCCCACGATGATTGCTACAGTCACTCCGTGTGCCCTCCTTGAAGATATGTACAATCACTGGCTCAACCTATGATAATGGAATACGTTCCCTGTTCCGAATATCACAAATCAAAGAGCTAGGGGTATCCATAAGAGCTTCTCTACCCAAATTAAAGATAACAATGCGAAGTTCGCCGGGACCGGCTGATTTCCCCTATTCAGAAGTCGAGTATTAGACTGCACTTCCACTTCCAAAGGGAGGTTAAGAGACACCTCCCAAGGATTCGCAGCTCCAGTCGTTGAACTAGGTATATAATCGTGCGCCCATTTAACCTGATTCTTGAAATGTTCAGCCCAACGGTCCAGCATTTGCTGTCTACCATGGATGAATTCTTCATTTCTATAGCACAGTTAGTGTGCTCCCGTCTTTGCCTATTAGGCCCAGAGACCATTGCGAGATCTAATGTCTTTCATGAAAGCTTGACCTAGAGTCATGGCCAAAACCTACCGTCAAATGCATTGCCTGCTTCATTTCATCCCAACACTCATCTAAATTGCTTCTTAGTTCGTCAGATAGTTTCTGATTACAGCTTGTGCGAACAGCCGAATCAGACATGTCCTACAGTCATTTGGGTTAGTGGCCTGCATCCATGGCCGTTGAGCTGCAGCAAAAATCGTTTGTAAACTAACCCATGTAGTTCCACTATGGTCTAGAGTTCGGATAGAACCGCACCAACTGTAGTTTACTGCAATATGGTCAATCTGACTCAGACAATTTGTCGAGCTAGAGCGCCATGTCACTGTGCAACGCAAACTGTCGGAAATTCGTGCTACACAGGAACAAATGATTGTCCGCACAAAATTGGAGAAGCCTGACACCGGTTTCTGATCGCTGACAAGGAGAGGTAACGCGCATCTAAACAAGCTTCCGATACACTTAGTTTTCCAACTTGTGCATTGAAATCGCCTGCCAATACTACAATGTCACAGTCTTTCCTATTCCGAACGAGAGGGATCCACTCGTCATAAAACTCGTTTTTTTGCATGTTAGCGCCGCAGTCTGTTGGGGTGCGTGCCAACATGACAAATAAACTGCACCTTACACAGCTATCTTCCCGAACACCGAGTGATCCTTCTAATCTCACGGCGCACAAACGACAGGGATTCAGACTAAAAGTGCTGCTTCAGCCTTCACATTCAACACTATTCCTGCACTGCGTTGACCACCAGCTTGAGCTATTTCGTCCCTTGAGGTTTGCAGGAAATATCTCGACGAGACAGTTGGCACAGTTAGTTGGATTACTCCACTCAAATCCTGGATTCGTGTTTCACTCACGCAGCAGACATCAATGGAAAGTGAGTCCACTGTCAGAGTCAAACATGCCTGTTTGCCAGTCTGCATGAAACTGTGCAAACCGAAATTCTACGGCTGACGAGGCTTGAGAAAATGCGAGGTAGCAGAGCGAAAACCACTTAGGATACCATTTGACAATGAACCGTTGCGAGTATCAGACTTGTTATCAGTCGGGACATAGTGATTAGACAGAGAGAACAAAGAGATCTGGTTGGAGACAGAAGGAATAGATTGAATAAAAACGGGGGGAACTGAGGGCAGACTTTGAAAATCAAGAGCTGCGCAACCTTGATCGCAGTCTTTTATATCCAAAACGGCGTATGTCTACAACAATTTTGTTGACATGCCTTGCACTACTGAGACCATCGCGGAAGAAAACGACCCCATAGAAAAAACCGAAATACAGCATACTGTTCAGCACATATTTTTGCAAAGAAATGATTTTTGACAAAAAAACTGTGTTGAACCTATCAACGGAAGCGATGGAGCAACGCAGAACTTTTCACGCTGGCTGTCAACGGTGAGGACTTCCAGCGCGCACTAATTAGTTGCTTGATCAGCAATAATAGGTGGGCATCCAAAACCCAGTCAAACACATAGACATCATGTCACCTAGCTTCAAAGAACCAGACAGACCAGAGGTTATGACGTTTACCTCAAGAAAATTCATCTCGCGTTCATGATCTCCTTCAAGGGCTAGGGAAACGCACCAATAATAATCCCTTGCAAGTGTGAAACAAATGTAGCACGTTTTGTAGCTATGATTTGGATGCTGATGACGGGCTATGGACCAACTGAAAGATAATATATATTACTCAACACTGAAGCTGATAAATATTATTTAATCTACCCCTTTGAGATACATAGGGTACAACGCATGCCGACAGATTTTCGTCTAACTAACCAGCCAAATTCATTTTAGTACCTCATCAGTTAAATGTGGACCAACATGATCCTTCCGCGAACGTTGTATATTTTTGGTTGCTACCTTGCAGCACTGAATACTCGTGGAAAAAAACATCAGATCATAAGACAAAAGAACTACTGAAAAGCGGAAATATTTTGAATGCAAGAGCACCATTGACAGTAGTATCAAACTAAATACTTTAAATTTTCTAACCACCCTGTTGAAGGATCGTGTAGACTCTAAACCGGTATTTTTACTCCACCTACTCGGAATACTCCTCTGGTTTGCCGACCGTTAGGCCACCTCATGAATTGATTATCCTAATCCACATTATAACCGCTGCTCACCTCGAAGAAGATACCAAGACAATAGATAATTAGGCACACGAAGCATATGTCCCGACCAACTTATTCTACTCAAATCCAATGTCTTTTCCATTGATTTAGTCGTACTGTCTAATACCCTACAACATTAGCGTTCGCAGACCGACAATCTTTGCAAATTTTCCGTCTTTAAAGGCGGCCTCCGAGCCGCATAACAGGACCGATAAGCAGGAGACGCGGACGACAAGGATATTGCAAATGGGAAAACGCTAGTTGCGCCTTCTGTGCACGTGAAGACACTTCATCCGCTATACCACCACCAAACCAGATCTGACTGACCAAATAACAAAGCTCATCTATTTCCCCAGAACTTTCCTTACTAAGAACAAGGTTCTATTTGGATCCCATCTAGCCCTGAAGCAGGATTTCGCACCCCAGGAAATCTCGTTCCCTCTATCGGTTCAGTCTGAAATTTTACCGTTAAGTATTAGTTCGTTATCCTTGTACAATCAATGGATTATCGTTTCCCTCAATCTTATTTTACATAGATGAACTAGATTTTTCAAGAACGTTTTCGGATTTAAAAATCCACCATCAAAATATCCGGTTTTTACGAAAATGATGAGTCAATTTTCTCGACACATCTCTCTAATGTCACAGTCAAAGGCTGGCTTGCATGCAAAATCAACCTGCAATTTTGCATTCGAACTTTCGTCCCTAATTGTTAGTTCTTGGTGCTTTTAAAAGCCCGGCACTCTATTGGTGACTTCGGTAACAGTGTCATAGTGTCAAACTAATGGTTCCGACAACTGAAATCAACTGAACTAACAGATAGAATTTCCACCACAACCGGCTGCTAACTGTACAACTGACTTGCACAGACCGCGATGAGGTGAAGTGAATAGTATTCCTGTTCCATCAACTCAAGCCTGGGGACTATAGCCAAAGGAGATGTTGTCATTTAATCTATCATGTCGGAACTAGAAGTAGATCATTCCTAGCCAAGCCATTAAGAAGCTCAAAATCAAGGAACTTCTACTCAACCGACGGTGGTCAAGCAGCCAACAGCAAGGCATTTTAATGTAAAGGTCGCACGTTCGGTCTATCCCATCGGCAGTCGAATTCCCCACTTACCAGACCCCCATTGGCCGCGAACTCCTTTGCTAATTCCTGAAAATGATGCACATTTTTACTTCGAATTCATATCGATACTACCGCTCACTACTTGTGAAATGGCCTAACAAGCAAGGAAGCATGCAAAGTCTGCTTGGCATAGTCAGTGGGCGGTTGTGTATTGCCGTTTGACTTCGTAAAAGCGATTGCAAAACGTAGCCATAAATGAGAACAAAACGATTAAGCAATGCAGATTGGAAGATAACCATACATGAGCTCGTAGACTGGTTAAAAATTACAGGACAGATGAGAAGAAGCGCAAAAACGTGTAACTGGCACTACCATTGGCCATCTGGTTGCTGCCGCCGTCTGGAACTTGGAATTACAGTTGACCTACTGAGTATTGCCGAAGTAGGCAAACAACGGTGCCATTTTTTTACATCAGTTTTAAATGCGGATCGGATTGAGCATATCAACTGAGAATCACGCGATCGTAATTTATTCTCCATGGATCTGCCCTTGAAAACGAGCTTACCATAAAATTAAGCCTCTTTTGCCAACCAAGTGTTAGGTAGGTTCGCTGTCGTCCAGCTCCTAACCAAGGCCTAAACCTATTCTGGCCAACATTTTCACTTCATTCATTGGGTTTGGGTTGGTAATTCACTCACACCAAACACGAATCTCATAAGTAGAGTGGATAACCGTTTTTGTTCACCCATGCGTATTCACCCACAGACAAAGCATCAAGCGACCACTGCACGCACTAAGACTCGTGGTTTGAATTGAAAGCTTCACTCTGTGCACCACTTTCCGCAGTCATCATAACCGTTGCCCCACTTTTGACGGGAACGCAAATTTATCCTTCGTCAGACCCTAAATTTCCCAATCAATTACTGCATTCTTGCCTCCTCTCCAAGGTTGGCGCGCTTCTGTATTCACCAGCCTACCGTTTCCTCTCGATTTTCACATCTTGAATTCTACAAACGAGACTACCAATGCATGTGGTTTAAAATTCGGTTTCCTTCTTCTAACCACTATTCCTACATAGATTACCGTTCCTGGAGCAACAATGATCCTCTGATTCTCCAATGATTACCTCCAAATATCGATGTATAGACTTCAACATTCGCTAGCTGCCAAATTGCTAGTCTTGCGCTTACCCAGCTTGGCTTTGCGGCATGAAACCGAAGCTCTCACTGTAATCAACACGCTTGACCGACTAATTGAATTCCCAAAACATGGCCAACCGTCATGGAAACCATTCACACACTACTGCTCCCCTGGCTTTCCCTCGTGTGCCCGGCCACGCATGTCTTTCACTGGCTGCGCTACAATTCTGTGTCATCGCGATTTCGTTGTTTTCTCCTGGAATTTTTTGTCCCATGAAGGTCTTTATCGGCCGCTACGGTCGCTCGAAATTATTGTTTCTCAACTTGAACTGGAGTCACACTCATGCTGGCTGACAGACAGCTCTTAAATGCACCCTTCCGGCTAAAATATCCATTCCGTCATTGCTGAGTACCAACATCCGCTCTCTGTTTATGAAAATCTCGGATCTGTCCCTCGCATTACAATCATTGATCCATTTTCACACGTGTCATCTGCATACAAGAATCGTGGCTGAACGCCGATATCGCTGATTCGCTCGTGTCGATAGATAGCTTCAGACTCCAGCAGCAGGACAGAGTTTCAGACAAGAAGACTGCAGGCGGAGTAGCAACATACATAAACTCCCTCCGGACTGACAAGTCCGACGTTATATATATACGTACTTGCTAAACGGAACTGACTCTCGCGTCATACAGTGTCATCTCAGGTTTTCTGGTCATATCAATGCAATCATAATAGATTTATATACTGCCCCTTTTTGGCTCGCAACACAACATCACATCTTTTTGTGACTGGTTTCTAGTATTTATTGTTCCCCTTCTTGAGGACAGGCTGCATACTATTGTAGGTGATTTCAATTATGCATCAACCCTACCACTGATTGTGTTTGATTTGACTGACCTCTGGGTTTTTCCCACTAGAGGTAGAGTTATTACCAACCACCCCGGTTTATTTTCCCTGAAACTGCGTGCTGCCATATCAAGTAGTGATCATTGTCTGCTTCTATTAGGGCTCAAGATATACACTCGGTCAGCTTTCAATTCCTTCAGACGACCAAATCATATCCGAGTTCGCCTCCGTGACTTTTCACACAACATCCTTGTTCTTCTTCAGAAATCCTTTCCATGCGCACCTGCTTGTTTCTCTTTTGGACCCTTATTCAATGACATATGAAACCTGTCACAGAGACGACCAACGCAGTCTTTGATATCTGCTGTCCCCTAGAAAACTGTTCATCTCAACTGGCCGTATTCCCAACCAGAAACTAAAATACCTCACAAAACCCAAGGAGTACTTCTACAAATCTATAAAAGTGTCAAGTATACGATATATTTCCACCCAAAAAAGCTGAAACAAAACTCATCGACACTACATTCGCCAGCCAAATCCGGAGTGGAAACAACAACCGATTCCTATGGCAAGGCATCGATTATTGTCTGGGAAGAGGAAGAAAGATGCGAAATTTTCTGCGGATGTCGACAGCATTAATCATGCATTCATCCATACGTCCACTTATACTCCGGTCATATTTGGATAGGGTGATGACATGGCAGCAACAGGTTTTTCCAAGGAAGATGTGTTCGACGTTCTGTGCGCTGCTAAAATTATCACAGGAGTTGGTCTTGACAACTTCTACCAGCTCATTAAAGGCACATTGCTATGGAAATGACGGATGCATTCAATTCTCTGATTAGCTCACTATTAAGCTCGTCTTCTAGCCCTGACTGATGGAGACTCGTTACTATTATTCCAATCGCGAAATCTAGCAATTCGACTACTTTGGCTAAAACGCTTTCGTCACATTGCCTTAATAGCTTCTGGTCTTAAATTGACACAGCGTGCTATATTTAAGCGCCTGTGNTCTTCAATCTATTCTCCTGACAACCCTTTTCAGTTTGTCTGCAAATCTAACAGGTCCACTTTGGACGCTGTCGCCTCCCTCATTCACCACGTTCGTAAGTCCTTAAACGCATCGGTGCAATCTGATTTGTGCCTTCTTGGACTATTCGTCGGCATTTGATTCAATCCCACGGTCTCTTCTACCCCACAAACTGCAAACCTTTGGTCGTCCCACGCCTTTATTCACATAGCTGCCTGATTACTTTAATAACCGAACCCAGTGCACACGAACGGACGACAGGTGCTGTTCCTTCACCATATCTCTTCTCTACTTACATCAGCGACTTATCAAATAGCTCATCCTGTCATCAGTTTACGTATGCTGATGACGTTGCCCTCTCTCAAACAGTTTCGAACAACGATGGTCTTCAAAGCTTTCCCAACAAAGCATCTTCCGTCTACGATTTATCTGCACGAGCTGGTTTATACCTCAACATAACTAAATGTTTCCAACGTCTGTTCTCCATCTCTCTGAACTGTCTCACGTCAGCTCGGAACTAATTACCAGTGTTGATTCTGTAAAATACCTAGGAGTTACTATCGATAAAATCTGAAGTACTTCTCACATATCCGCCTGTGTAAAGAATCTCCGACGGTTATCCTTTCAAATTAGGTGAAACAAAGCACCATCTCCCGATTCGTATATCAATGATTTTCCAATCCTTGTTTACTGTTCTCCGTCATTTTTCCAGGTTTACTCAAAAAAGGCTTTAAAATTCTTCGCCGGGTCTATCAATTATTAGCCGTGTGTCCTTCGTATCGCTGACTGAATTGTCCCTAAATGTATTTAATAAGCACCTATCAGCATGTGAGAAATCTGCTCATAAAAATTTTTTGGATCCCACGCATCCACTGCACACTGATTTTACATAATGCCGTTCTCATATTTCCGCATGATCCGCTCTTCGTTCCAACATCTACAGGAACTCCACTGTCCCACATTTAGCTCGTGTCTAAACAAACCGTGACTGTGTTTCATCTGAATTGCTGAGCAACCTATCATAATGTGCTCTAATTATTCCTCGATGAGATTTTTTTCATTTTTACAAAGTGATGAGTATAAATTTTTTATTTTTCCCCAATTTCTCGGATTGAAATGTGGCACATTATGTAAAACTCGAATGCAGCACAATACCATACAATAAATACAAATAAGATCCGTCACGTTCTTTTTATTCTGAATGTTTTCAAAAGTCTCAGTCTGGGCGCTATTACATCCAACGTTCTAGTAATTTTTGTCCCAGAGTTGAAACTCATATTATACCGCTTTTCCTTTCCCGTATCAATCAAATACTTTCCCCTCTCAATGGAAAAAGGGAATTAGTTTTCCCGTCCCAAAACCTTTTTGGTCATAACTACTGTCCCATCATTCCTACTTTCGTGCCTTGAACACGAAGGTTTATTGATTGTCCACAATATGGGGTCCACTCACGTCATTCTGCGGGGGAGGGGAGCTGGTTACGATGTGCACATAACGACCACGGAGAAATACACTTGATCTCACTGGACATATATGGGGCCGTCGATAAAAATAGGCATGAGGGTCCACTGTGGAAATTGTCTTCGTTCGAGTTATGGCTTTCTTACCATGGAAATCATGGTTCCTCAGCAAGCAGACCGTGCCAGTTTGAGCCGATGGGATTCTGTCTTTGGTGTTCTTCGTGAATGCCGATGTTCCCAAAGGTTCCATGCTTGTGCCCATTCTTGTCCGTCAGTTTATTAACGATATTCTTAAATCTACCTCCAACTTGCCTCATCGTCTTACTGATTATGCCACTCTCCATTCCTCTCACATAGTCCACCACTCACCAAGATACTACCAAAATTGATCACGGTCGAATTGTTCTCAGTGCATAACTTGCTTCCGATTCCAGGCGAAAGTCCATTTGAAGTTCCACCGATCGTGTCTGCTTAAATGTTTCCATGACTCTTGTCCGTTCTATTAAATTCAATCATCTCCTGTTCCCTTCAATTGAATTTTGATTTGATTTCTCTTCGTTCCACGAAGTCACTTTTGTTACTGGACTCGTTCATAAGTTTTTTTGTTGTTCACCATTTATATTGACAATTATCTCTCGTGCCGCAAGCGAAAATGGTTCCCTTTTCCGCCACAGACTCTTCGTTGTACCAGCCACTGCATCCTGTATTGAAAGCTTAAATCTGACCCTCATGCTAATCCTGCAGTCATGCCTGGGACTGAGCTTCGTCTACCGCCCTCTTTTTATCCTTGATCGGATTCATCGAAAGGCCGTACGGTTAACTAGTGATGCACCCTTGATCTCCAATTTACAATTGATGTTGGAAGAAAAACTCCATCCCCGGATGTCGAACTTTAATGTTTCGGTCTTTGTTTACTTCTCGGTGTTCTACTCCCTCCGCACTTTCAACGGCTTATAATATCTGTTTAAGCCCATGGTTAATGTTGAATCTTACTTGAATGGCCTACATCCACATCTCTTCATCATGTTTTTGACCAGAAAGTCACATCTTCAACTGAAAATTACTCATTATTTGTACTTGCCAACAACGGAGTCGAAATAGTGAATTCTAATGTAATTTGGGAAACCTAATTCATGTTGGGAAGAACTAGAAAAAATAAACCTTGTTTGTTTTTTTCCAGTTTGACTTTCAACTACTAAGTAATTTCTGGACATCATTACATAAAGATGACGAATGGGAAGGTAACCGATCAGCACTAGAAACATTCATAATTATATGTAACACAAATACAAAAAGCGTACTGCATAACGCGACCAACCTGTTCTGCTGCGCAAAGTGGTTTCACGTACTGCGGATGTTGTACATGTTGTGCATTTAGCTTGTTTAGTAGACTAACATCACTGCCCTGTGGAAATTGGCATTCCTCATCCAGAAGAGCAAAAATGTTCATGGGTTTGAGTGCAATCAGGTTTAGGGTGTTTTGATTGTCCACATAGTCAATATGTTTCCAGTTTATCCCCTCAGCTAGATACTCTTCTTGTTCCAATTTGAAAATATGCCGGACGAAGAACTGTTGGAGATTTTCGTTGGCAAAATTAATGCATAACTGTTCAAAGCTAGATGGAATGACACGCCAAAGTTAATTTTTACCATAAATAATTCCAAATTGTAAGACGTTTCGACAAATCGTGCTAATTCAAAAGCCCTGTTAAAAACTTTCATTTCACATTTTGTCGCTATCGAGCAAATAAGTCAAAAACTAGGTTTTAAATAACGAACCACTTTCTAACTATGTTCAAGAGTCTAACGAATACTGCCGTTCAAAATGAACTTGAGATACCAATTTAACAATCCGTAGGACCAAAACGAAAGGGTCGGGCAAAAAACGCTGCAAATTGTAAATATGTAACCAATTTCGTTGTTGGTTACTTATAACCAACGAAATACCTAACTAGGCAAATGGTAATCAATCGGTATTTCGTGTAGTTGTAAACTGTAATCTTAACGGACACGAACTTCAAAATCTGTGGAGACCTACACTTTCGTACACAAATATAAATACACAGCACGATCATAAATCATTCAGAACGACCTACTATTCCAAACTTTGTACGCACGGCTGTTGCGAATTTTCTCCCTATCCTTCTTATCTCCTGACATACCGTGCCAGAGAGCTGAACCACTGTGTACACGTATACAAGGAATACACGGCTCCTAAGTTTACTCTTCAAAGTTGGTTATATCAAAAAAAAAACACTGTAAACATAGTCAACGTATTTCAGTTCATTTCGATATTCACGGCCGCTAACCTTGCACCAGCGTGCTCCGCTGTTAGTTGCCACTTCAAAGCACCAACTACCACAAGAAAGAGTGAAAGATCGAAGGAAAAATAGTAAGATGAGGAAATACAGAGAGGAATAAGGGTCTAAAATGGAAGAACGCCGCTGTCTGCGGCAATCAGCCATATCACCTACCGTCTTCAACCATCGCGTCGGAGAATCTAGCGAATCCCAATTCAGCAATCTAACAGCATCTAAACGAGCTAATCCACTGGTCAAGGCTTTCATTCTGTTTCCCCATTTCATTCACTGGCTACTTCAACCCATCCGCAACCATTATCTGCTTCGAAGAACAGTGTACGACGAGGCAGACGTTCTGTGGGCATGCGAAAAACGTCCCAACCACCTCCACCTATTCTGATTCAGTGCCTGTTCCAAAAGGGGAATCCTAGGACATAGTAACCTACGCCTAACTTCTGAGTTACTCATAAAAAATTCTCCCACCATATTCTATCCTACCAATTATGCAGAAACAACGGTATTCAAACACCGAAAGTCTTCACATGTCCTCTGCTCTCAACTGCAATGTTTCGCAAAACTAGCTTCACTGCGGCTGCGCATACTCAGCCTTTGAACGACAACTGGATGTTTCGCCTAGGCCACAGATGCTTCCACTTGTTGAATGCTACTGGAGCCATTTGTATGCGTGAAGACGCTTTATCCGAAATACGACCACCAGGCGAGATGCAACTACCCAGATAACTAAATTTATCCACCTCACCAAATTCTTCTCCCGAAAGAACAAGTTTCGGGTTCAAGCAAATTAAGTCCTGCAACAGCATTTTACACTTCTGAGGTGCAAAACGCATGCCAATCATGCCTAAACTATCGTTCAAACGATCACGAAAACTTACAACTTACTAGAATCTTCACTTAGTAACATGAAGTCATGGCATACTCTAAATCAGACAAGTTCCCGTCAAAACAAATATCAATGCGACTATTCTCACCTGGGGGTGGGGCTGTCTTCAGTTAACTCAATGTGAAATTTCAAAATGAAGAATGTTAGGGGGAAACGCTGACAAACACTTCTCGTGGTGACCTCGGGTGGAAATTTGCCGTAAGCGCGAATTCAGCTTCGGTCATTCGCACACCGAGTTTCGATAAGTGAAATGACTTTCTGTGGCATACCAATCCATCAATAGCTTAGTTCTCTTTAATGCCATTTTCGAAAGGGTCACACTGGTCCTCATTGCCACACACACCACTCTAACTTAAAACATAACAAAGTGAAATGAACATTTAGTCCTCGGTCACCAACTTGGCGGGACCGTCTTAAAATACACTGGTCAAAGATCCATTCACGAATTCAAGTTCAGCGAACAACAGGGAATCGTATAATTGAAAAGCTAACTAATAGTTGCGATCACTTTGTACATCAAACTAAACAATGAGGTAGTATTAATAACTGTAATCCTAATACCTGTTTCGAGCAAAATTTTCAAATCCGAAAATATCCAATACACCGACAGAAGTCCGACCGGATGACGGCATTCTGACATCGGTTGAAGCCGAGTCGCAGGAATCCCCTCGGCCAGGCATATACCATTTTGGCCACGGCTGACTCGCGGACGTATCCACATTATTGGTCGAATCGTGTTCACCAGTTGTACCGGTAGTGTTAGTGGTGCTAATTGATGGACAATCACTCGGAGAGTTGGAACGCGCATGCCTAGGAACAACTTTTGGCGCTGGTTTGTACACTGCAGCATTGATTTTGTGCACAATCCAAATGAATAACTGACTGTAGACAGCTTTAACTAAGGCATCGCGGACTGTGATCGCGGCCGCTCGAGACAGACAGGCAGTAACACATTCTCCACCGGTGAAAAGACGTTTGCTGGTCAAAGCGCATTCAAGCGCGTCGGGAGACACCTTAGAGATTGATATCAAACATATGTTTTAGCACGCATGAACTTTGAAATAACTACCCTTCGCAAATCGAAGCATAAATAGTATTATAACAATTTACTTTTAGGAAGGTTGGTTTTGACAAATGCAGAAGTGATCCAACTGTGAAAGCTTCTGACCTGGAGTATGTAACCACTAATCGCCAGAACACTCTTCGGCGTAGCTGGTACAGCAAACAGTACAAAAAGGTGTGTTTGTATCCCACCAAGGTTGAGGGCTTTTCAAGGTGGGAGAAATTTAATTTTTTTGGCAAAAGTTATTATTTCCATTTCATTTCCAGCAGCGATTCTCTTGGTTCGCTAGTTTCTTCGTAGTTTTACATCTGTGACCATATGCTCAGATTTTCATTGGAGATAATCACGAAAAATTCTCACCAAGATAGTAAAACGATCCAAAAAACCCTAACAGTTTCTATAGAAAGAGACAATAAAGGACTAATTGTGAAAAGGGATTTCGGAAAGCCCGCATTAAAGCAAGATAACCGTTACTTAAGTTTACGGAGGCGACAGGGAACAACAGAGAGACCAATAACATGTCCATGAAAAATATATTTGTCAACTTAGCGAGCAAGCGACCAAAGTTGAACAATGTACTGATGTTAACGGATCCTGTGCTAAACTGAATTATAGACAATAATTAATCTGGAGTGAACAGTCGAGATGCAGAGAAAAAATAGATCCGAAGACGGAATTCAAAAATTAGAAAGCCAATATAACGAAAAGGTAAAGAGACAAACAACGAATGTGTACCTCTCTTCAAAATACCGTCAAGCATGAACACGTTTGCTTTGAAGATGAATTAAGATTCGGATCAGGAAATCTGAAAAACCGATTTCATTAATTATCTTTACTAGAAACTGATTTGCATAAAAGCTTATTCAAATCTGATAAAAGCACAACTAAAATAAACTTGAATGGTGAAATAACTTTCGTTTGAATTCTCATGAAGTGCAATCGCTTTTCACCTCAATGTGATTTAAGCTACTACTGGAAGACCGCAATGCTTTTAAATTTGACAGGGACTCACAAAACGAATTCGCTAAAAAAACGGAGTAGGGAAAATCAATTTGTGTAAGAATGTCTCCGTGGATTTTGGCTTCGTTTAAACCTCAAAGCAGTCGCACACCGAACGTTTTCCCCCTTCTTTCGTTTGCATGCATGAGTATTGGTCACTGAGGTTCTCGAGTTGGCGGGCAATGCTGCACGCAAACTGTCATCATCATCATCATCGTTCAGCATCAAACAGAAAGGCAAGCCTCACTGACCGCTGTCTTTCCCCAGAGTTACATGTTTATATAGAAAGAGTGAATATCCAACGGGAACAGGGAATGGACCTACACGGGCGGGGAAAGATAAGATGCTGCTGCAGCCAACACTGTACAAGCGCACGTGTTTTCAATCATTCTGATTCGATAGAAAATGACAACACGATCGCCACTGTTCACGGTTCACTCCCATATCCTTCAGTGTCTCCAGCCAGCAAGTCGATGAGTCTTTCGGACCCCAACCACGAAGGCGTGAGACAACTACTTTACCTAAATTCGCTGCACATTTTCTTATCTCGCGTTGCCACGTCATATGTTGACCTCCACATGGCTTCCTCCATTCCTTAGGAGGAACACAAAACAGGGCACAGGATGGCAGACGAGTGTTCGCCATACGTAACACGTGACCCAACCAGCGTAGTCTACTAAGTTTCATACGCTGAAACAAGCTGTTCTCAGAAGTGGCACCCAACACCAGATTCCTAACCTCAATATTACTCACCCGGTCACTCCATCCAATCCTAGCCATACTACGTAAACATCGGTTGTCGAAGACCTCCAACCGACGAACATCGCCCACACGCATACTCCACGTCTCGCAACCGTACAACAGAACAGAACGCACTGTGGCACC
>LUCM01009694.1:0-34218 GCA_008360955.1 Fasciolopsis buskii | reverse complement strand
TTATTCTTCCAATCGTTTTTCCGACTGAACTGCTAACTCATATCAACCCCCAACTTCGAGGACCAGGAGACTACTTCGTCAGGCCTCTACCGATTGACCTTCCAGGCATGATTGGATCTTCGGCTTGAGATAAGCCATCTTGTATAGCTCGTTGGATCATGGAGGCACGCAAGCCGTCACACCACGTCAAGGTGCAGTCTCGCTGTGACAGCAAACTGTCACCCGTGCTAGGCCCGTTGAAATAGTCTCGTTCACCAGTTTAACTGTTTTTACTGTCTGGGAATTCCATACAAAACATGACAGCAAACAGATCTACAAAAAGATAACTAACGACGAGGAATTTCAAATTAAAAAAATGCAACTGGAATGTAAGCGATTAGATTGATCCCTTCACTAATTTGCCTACAAAATGCTGGATACTCCAGATTTGTTGATATGTAGATGGGCATCATCACCTACATTCACGTCTAAGATAATGTTCATGTAACCAGGCTGTACTAAATACCGGACCACATGCTTTTAGGCCAATTAGTTCTTTTCTGTTAATTTTCCCAACCTAGTTTTAATAGCGCGCATCTTACAACAATTCAAATTCAAAAGAAATGGTTAGGACAAAAATAGGAATGTGATAATCCACTTTAGCCAAGCATGATGATTCCCGCGCATCTTGACAGCCACGGATAAGCGCTAATGAACCGTATGAGAGATGGAATTTACTTATTAGAGTAGCTCCTAAGATAACGCACAACCCCTAATCAATTAATGCTACTGTGAATAGTAAAGAAGAGGAAACAACTTATAGGTCATATGAATGTATTGGTCATTTTGTGCAGTTTATTACCATTTCCGTACAAGGTCAATTAACCTGAGAATAAAATGGATTCAACTCTACCATGGGTTAATGCCGTTGACAGGTCGAATAGACTAAAGTTTCGCTAGAAGAATTGACGAAAACAAACATTTGGCCAACAATGACGAAGGTAGCTTTTCATCAATCTACATGAAACTAAATTGTGTCTGCCAACTTTGTCTGTCGGACTGGACAAACGGACAGTACTTTGATTGTAAACCTTAACAACAAACGTATCACAAGACCTTACGAATCTGACACATAAAGAAAGAAATATATTCTATTCTTCAGCGCGTTGCCAAAATTTTGACTATTTATTTTATTAAGTTAATCATATTGTATTATCTCATGCACAACCTAGAAACGTACTGGAAGATGATCATAATTCAGCATAATACACACTTGCCTCCAGCAGTTCCGCAGCCTTTTTTAGATGATTCTGACATTCGGCAGTCACGCGACTAGCGTCCACGCCATGATCTTGCGCGGCAGTGAAGCAAATATTTCCCAAATGCAGAAGGGCAGCCAACAAAAACCATATCTGATCCATCTCTGCCGGAGTAAACATCAACACTCGCATTGCAGAACTGACGTTTGCATATTCCACCGAATCTTGTCGCCCTTCCACATGCACAGAACCACCCTCCAAATTCAGAAGAGTAATTACTCAGTTACAGAGTTTGGAAAAACAAAACGAATTGGAACATGACGGTTGAAAAAAAACAGAAGTATAAATTTTCCTTCCCGATATAAAAACGTTTGAAATATCGTACCGTTAAATGTGGTAGACAACCGAGATCACCACCTCAGCCTAGCTAAGTGATTTACTGAATAACACCGCACGAGAGAGTATCCACCCATCAGTGGTTGTGCATTGCCGCAGAACGTTCACAAAGAGGATTAGCTTCTATGCCTGACTAATTCGTATAAAATGCAAGTATGAAGGAAGCTTTATAAATAACCTGCAGTGTTTGGACACCAGCAACCAGAACAGCCCGCCAGTTCATATTTAGTCTTGTAACGAGTCACCGCTGTCTACATCCCAAAAATGGATACAGTGAGAATGCGTAGCTATTGCTTTCTAAAGATCCCGGGGAAATCGATGAGTACCAACGTTGAACCGGTAGAAGATAAAGCGTAACTAATCATTTCATGAACAAAATTATTATCGTAAGAATAAACAAGTAGAGATGGGATAATAATTTAAATAGACCAAATATTGCAGCACTTTATTTTGCTCGTCTACTAGTACTGCCAACTCAGCTATTCAGATATGTCATACCAACTTACTGTAGCCCCGGTTAGTAGCGCTAGCCAAAAATCAAAAATTGTGTAGAACAGCCACAGTCCACAAAGCCAGTTCACTAATTACTTCTGGCCTACTATTTCCATCACTTCAAAGAAGATATCTGCACTATCGAGGACACTTCAATAGAGATGGCAAATAAGAGAGGAAAAAAACTGACGAGAAAGAAATTTTACAATCGTAAAAGATTTGTTAAACGGAATGCAGTGACTTTAGGCCTATAGCAGGGACAAAAGAGGACGTTTGTCTTTAAGTAAATTTCTTGGTCAAAAAGTAAACCTGAACCGAAAATTACGAATCTATAATTACAGGTGATGAGAATTTACTTATGAATGATTAACATTTGAAACTCTAAAATTCGACAAAAGCAAATAACAGCACAACTTTGGATCTCTGCTGAAGAAAAGACCTATTTAGTTTTCTATCCAAGAATGATGAAATGCATAGAAAGTTTACATTTCTACTGTTGATCAGTAAGCACATCTCTTGACCACTTGTGTGAATTATTTAGTTCCGTCATAAAATGAATGTTTGTAACAATGGCGATTTTGTTGGATAGTGATAAAAAATGTGCGGCAGACGCAACTTACTTGAGTGAGATAGTAGTAATCTTTCACCTGTTCCAAACCAAGCGTTCTTTTCATTGCATTTGGCATCCCAGCTAACATATAGTAAAAAGCGTGATAGTTTCTTTCCCCGGGTGCCTGAGTCACAATGCGAGATTTTTCCAGTAAATATTGTTCGATCCTTGCACTGACAATATTTCCACGTTCCTGACCGAAATGGATCTCGATGTATTTGCCAAATCGTGAGGAATTGTCATTCCGAACGGTTTTTGCGTTTCCAAATGCTTCACATAAGCAAAATGCATTTAATCAAACAATAAAAAATCGGTAAACTTTCGCCTAGATCAGTTAGTGCGCAAATTAATTTTATCGAGAACACTTATGCATGACTTTTCTCTATCTAAATGATATATATAATGAGGTATGAGAGAAGACAATGCACTTTGTAGCTCGCCTACATTATTTGCCTTCAGGCACTTCTCCCGTGCAAAGCAACTTGGCTGGAAATGTTTTGCAAATGGTAAACTTAAAGTGCAAACTTTGAATCCAGAAAAACAACAAGCAGTTAAAAGTCAGATATGAATAACACAGATGTAAGTATATTGCAGAACCACATAAAACTGTAAACCCAAATTAACAAAATTTCCATAGAATACGACTAACAAACCGTATAAACAGAAAAACCATCCAACAGACAAGACCTTAAACTGAGCATCTCGCCGAAAATTTAGTCGAGTCCATCAACGCATTCGTCCACCAGGGACCGAATAAGGAAGGCGACAGAATTATATGGTAGCATACGGTAAGAAAAACGCCAAATCTCTAAGCACGTTAGGTGCACTCCTGAAGTCCACATGAGTGGAGTAAACCAATTAGGCAAATGCAAGTAGTGCTTTCGTGTAGAGAAAGGACCACTTCATCCTCATCATCACCGTTCGGGGTTAAACAGTAAGGCAAGCCTCAGAGTTACACGTTTCTATAAAGAGGGTGAATATTCAAGGGGAACAGGGAGTGGATCTACACAAACGGGAAAGGATTACAATGCTGCGGTAGCCAACTCACGGAAAACAGTCTAACCATACAAACGTGCTTTTTCAGTCATTCTAATTCGATAGAAAATGAGAACACGATCGCCACTATTCACGCTTCAGTCATATTCTTCAGTGTATCCAGTTAGCTAGTTGTCGGGTGTAAAGTGCACCGAAGAGAAATTCGAACCAACCGTTGACATTTCCCCCTTTTTGTACCATCTACTCATTGATAACTGCCTTCTGTGGGACAAATCTCGTTTTTTTTGTTTTATTGCATCAATTTGACTGTAGCGTTGACAACCTAGGCTCTCGCCACTGCCACGAGCGTGGGTTTGCCCTTAGTTGACTTCGCTTGACGCTCTTTGTCGTTCACGTGATTTGTTGTCAGAAAGCGAAGTAACAGAGTCCGAAAGGAACACTTTTGAGGTTTGATTGCTGTACATAATAAATTTGTTCCTAATAGTACCGCAGTAGCTTGGACCCTCCGTTGTCTTGATTTGTGTCAATCTGGTCGCTACGCTTCGCTCAAACGTTCTGCCGAGGGGCTTACAATGAGTATTTCGGGCCCCAATCAAAAAGAAATGAGGTATCTACTTTACCTAAATGCATTTTCGCATTCCCCATTGTCACGACTTCTGCTGACCTCCGCATGGCTTCCTCCATTCCTTGGGAGGAACACGAAATAGAGCACGGTATGGCAGAGGAATGTTCGACATAAGCAACACGTGACCCAACAAACGTAGTCTACTAAGTTTCATACGCCGAAACAAACTATTCTCAGAAGTGGCACCTAGTACGAGATACTTGACCTCTACATTACTCACCCGGTCACTCCATCCAATCCCAGCCATACTACGTAAACATCGGTTGTCGAAAACCTCCAACCGACGAACATTGCCCACACACATACTCCACGTCTAGCAACCGTACAACAGAACTGAACGCACTGCGGCATAGTACACACGATCTTTCAACTTCAGTGAAATATCAGGCTAGAAGCCACAAGTGCTTCAGTCCAGCGTAAGCCGCTCAAGCCTTTGATATACACCTAGTGGTAAAACATAATTGCAAAACCATGCAGCATTACCTCTCACATGACGACAAAGTTTTGAAAGAGGTAACAGACGCATAACAGAAGATGTAATGGGTGACAAAACAAAAAACTCGCCTCAATGTTCTACTAATCTCTACTTCTGCATTCTCTAAAAAACGAAACCTGTTCAGACCCATCAAGTGCGCAACGCGATAAGAAATAACTATTTGTCAGCAAAAATATGTACTTCCCATTTACTAGAGTAGAAATAGTGAAGAAACTAAGGATGCAAGAAGAAGAAACCACTCGGATGAGTGCAACTACAATTATGCAATATGTGATTGTTCCGTGAGTAATGTATGTCTATTGAAAATTTATGGAATTTCTTTAGACCTTGTCATCAGGTATAACCAAGAGCTATTCAACAGATTTCAAATCTGAGCTGGAATCTGCCTCTTTAGAAGTTAACCAAATCCAAAGTACACAGTTTCGTTCTGAAATCGGTATGCCGTGTTGCATTGTGCACTTAGTCGACAAGACTAAAGACCGTTTTTCCCGCGAATGTAGAAGTGGAAACAAGTGGAAAATGAGGGGTTTTCTCTATTTTTGTCACATGATGATGTATCAGCGAGCATATATGAATGACATGTTTCAGGGGAATGTGTCCGCGGATATTCCTGATTATTGCGCGAAGCACCGTTTTATCTCAGGCTCCGCTAAAGTTTATCGAGACAAGTCAAACCATACTTGCTGAACAATGTACGCTTACAAACAACAGCAAAAATCCGATTAGCTATAGGAAAACTTGAACGTGAAGTTTATCTCATTCGGAGTTCAATAATGGTGAGATCTGATGAGCGCATACTTTGTAATATTTTCTACATCGAAAAAAGAAAATCGTTCATCGGACTTACCTTCCATAATAGGATTCGAATCCAAAATTTGCTGTTCTATCCATGAGTGTTGACCACTGACAGCGGCCAGAAACTGAAGCAGTAACTTGGTACTCTCAGTCTTCCCAGCTCCGCTTTCCCCACTAAAATGATGATAATTTACATATTCTAGCTATTGTAATCATTGGAGAGAGCGATAACGACTCCCTTGGGAGGCGAAAGTGATCAATCCTACCGATATCCCAATTATTGTTTTAACTAACAGTAAAATTCCGTACAGAATAACTAAATGACATTGACAAGTGAAAAATACTCCCACACCCATCAACCTCCCAGATCAAAATACAGAGACTTATATTCTATTGTTAGCTAAGTAATTCTGTACTAACTGTAACTTATGGTTGAGTAGGTCTGGCAACCCGTCCTATGGCATGTGTCGATTGAAATATTGGAAAACTATTGCATCTTGTTACAGGTAAAAAGTATCACCTCCAAACAGACGGTATTGGAGAAAATTTCGAAACTTTTTGCACGAGTCAGACAAAATAACCCATGCAGTGACAGCTTTGATACGCCGATTTGCGGGACTTGCAGCAAGTTTGCTGACGAAAATATTTTTTTTCAATATGCTCTTAGCCGTTATGGTTGGATTTACCTCGACAAAATGGAATTCTTTACCCCCCCCCACCAAAGTAAAAAATATCGCGTACGAAGTCTGAACTCAGGCGATCTAGTAAAACAACAAGTGAATCATTTTACTGTTTATTAGACATACACGTATCGGAAATTCCAGTTCGGTGATAACCCACAGGAAATACAAAACACTTGTCATGGAAGGCAGATTTTACTCGTTTCAACAACATTCATTGCATATTACGTGAGTGCGAACAGCGTGTACATGAGAAAATAAACCGGAAATGATTTGCAAACTGGAGTAATTAGGAGGCCGCATGGCAGCTCAACGATCAGTTGAATTGTAAGGCTAGAGATGCTAAATCTACATCCAGTTTCCTTCAAAATGAAACAGGTTAGCAATATCAAGTCAAACAGTATTCTTTCATACGGCTGGAATCCGTCCATCTATTATTCTTCGTATTCGCTCATTGATGCTTAATAATGGCTGTTAGTACCTGGTCTAAAAAAATGACGGAATATTTGTTGCTCGTCGTTGTTCACTGCACATGCTCCATGTAAAAGATGAACACGCTCCGTGAGAAATGCGCAATCGGAGCATGGCTTGATGTTGTTTAAACAACTCTAGGTGGCAGTGATTCAATCCTTAATTCTGGTATCTCATGATGAGAACAAATGAAATTCAAAGCTCTTGGTCGGAGTCAAATTCGACGATTTAAACGCTGGGTCATCAGCTTGGGAAATGTTTTATTTATATAACCATTAACAAACACCCATCCCAGTCGAAAAATACGCTAATCTCCACATTTTATTTCAAT
The DNA here is from genome assembly GCA_008360955.1 of Fasciolopsis buskii. Classification (NCBI taxonomy): domain Eukaryota; kingdom Metazoa; phylum Platyhelminthes; class Trematoda; order Plagiorchiida; family Fasciolidae; genus Fasciolopsis; species Fasciolopsis buskii. Next base: position 27,088 of record LUCM01009694.1, on the reverse strand, counting down.
TTTACCTTAGTTCGGTACTCGCATGATTATGCACAACCAAGTTGACAGATATCGGCTTCTACAGAAATATGGCGTGTTTTCAATGAACCTCATTGGGTTACCTGATAATTATACATTGATCCTTGCCATATCGACGCATATTTGTGTATGCATTGTCTCCGATTGCAAACAGATGCGGCGGTAGTTCTCCGATGCGTTTACGCCGATAAGCTTTGATCATTTCAGCCGTGTAGATTGGGAGCACGCGGTATGGGTTCAACGCAACCAAGATAGATCCTGTATATGTCTGTTAGGGTTAAATAATTGAAACTTGTTTACCAGCCAGATGAATTATTGCGGTTGACTAAGTGGCTGCAGAAATACGAGGCATGTTTAAGCAGCTCATGTTGTGAACAGCATAACCGATGAATTTGGTTGGCGCTAGCTGATGATCGCTGTCTAACTGATTCATCATAGTAAGCACGTTGAAATTAAACAGTACATTTTCTTCCTAGATGAAAGGATCAGCAAGGAAAAAGTTGCAGATAGTCGGCGCTTTCGACTTGATTTGGCTTTTATTTTGCGCGCTGTAACATTTTGTCTCAACTTTGAGCGTAGTATTACAAATCTCAGCGGATCCCACCAACATAAATTATCAAATACACTGAGCTTCAAAGAAACTTCGCTGAAGACTGTCAACCTACTATCGATATGGATCACATTTTCAGTTATGAATTTAATGGCGTTCATCAATGAGATAGGTTTTCCTAAAAAACAACTTGCGGGATGGGCTTACTTCTGTTCTTCCTCAGAGAAAGTGACGAAGTGTAAATAATAGAGTTAACAAAATTCCTGGGAGGAGTCTGGGCAAGGAGATAGATCCATAATTATCATCACCTCTGTTCAGCGTTAAACAGCAAGCAAAGCTCCACTAACGGCTACCTTTCTCCAGGGATTACACGTTTAAATAGCAGGAATGGATATGGAAGGTGGATAAAGGGCGGGTTTACGGGAATGGAGAAAGAACGCCGTACTAGCCAACACATGAAACAGTGTAACTGCACAAATGCAAATCCTTTTAATCGTTGTGATCTGGTAGAAAACAACAGCACGATTTCCAATGTTCACGACCCGCTGCCATAATCTACAGTGTCACCGGCCAACTCGTTGTCGAACCGCAACCTCGGAGAGCTGAAGCACCTACTCTGTCTAGGTTCGTAAATTTTTCATTCCACAGTGTTATGTCATGTTCGAACCTCAATGTTGTTTCTTAGAATCAGAAAGAGAGACGAAAAATAAGGTGTTATGATATTCACCATAAGCAAAATGTGATCCCATCAACGGAGCCGACTAAACTTGATAAACTTTGATAAAATGTTCTCTTAATAAGAACCTAATACTCGACTGCTAACCCGCACATCGCTCATACGGTCACGTTAGTCAACACTAGTGATATTTCGCAAACATCAGTGATCGAGAACCTTGAAGCAACGGACATCATCAGCACGCACATGCCATTTCTGACATCCATATAATAGAACTGGGCGAACTCCGGCACAGTGCATAATTTGAGAGAAATATCGTGTCGGCACTACAAGTGCCTCAGTTCAGCGTAACCCGCTCCTTCTACTGTGATGCTACCGTGCTTCGTCAAGCAGCTACCATGGTAGCTAAAACGGTTGGTAATCGTTAGTTCTTTTCCATCCAGCATTACATTGCAGCTGAGTCTTGTCACAACAGTTGACACCTTGAAAGTGCAAAGCATATTCGAATGGAGCTACAGCCTCCACGAGTCTGTCTGGTGCACGATGCGCATGATATGTAGATGCGAACTGTCAGAAGAGATCGTCCATTTAATCTAGGTCAAACCCCCCCTCGTTTATCCGTTTCACGCCAACACTCTGAAAATATCCCAAAGCATCTTCTATTTACTTGTCCGCTATGAAGTTCAACAAGAATAGAGAGATGCGACATGCTCGTTGACCACCACTAGGCGTTACGAATGATCTCAATAGTTCACCGTTTACCCTCACGTGGACAGAGGTATGCAATTAAATTACGCGTAATAAATTCACAAACTCGACCTGAATGAGGTCCGGCCTGCTGGTCATGGACATTACTCTTGCAAATCGGTATTAGACGATGTACCATCACCGAAGCTAAAACTTGGGCAAGTATCCGAACCATAATGATCCCACAATAGTTGCTACAGTCAGTGCCCTTATTGAAGACGAATATAATCGGTGACTGCTCCCTAATAATCGAATGAGCTGCCCATCCACAGCGCAAGAAGGTAAGCGACTTTACTAGAAAATCTTCATCCAGGTTGAACAAAACCACAGGAATGGGTCAAGATGTGCCGATTTGTCTCGCATCAGTAGCCTAATTTTCGGCTCTACTTTCAATTCCGTCGGGCGGTCAAGTGATACTTCCTAAAGATTCGCAATCGTTGACGATAGCATGATTACATCGGCCGACGGTCGCCCAACCTGCTTCATGAATTACTCGGCCGAATGATCAACCATTTGGTGTCTGTCATGAATGAGCTCTCCACTGCTATCTTATATAATCTCACTGACCAAATTCTTGGCCTTCAGGTATCGCGCAATTGGCAGTTACCTGAAGCAGCTACTACTTCCATTTTTCCGAATGCTTTAACCTGCTAGTTCTCATGACTCCCCTTAAAGCTCACATAACTTGACTTTGTAGATGCTGTCGTATCTTATCCGTTTGCTTACAATCAGAGAGCTAGCGTTTTCACTCCATTAAACTCACTGACTCTTGTGAAATCCAGTGTCTCCGATGAACAATGGATTTAGGACCGCATGCGAAACCTGACGCCAAATGTATTTCCTGTTTAATATGATCCAAGGGCTCATCTAAGTTTTTCTTCATCGGAGTTCTTAACTCGTCTGACAGTTTCCGCTTGTTACTGGCCAGACGGACGTCGTAGGGATAACCGAGGTTGAGATTTACCCGATGTTCATTGAGCTGAAGTTAAAATTGTATTAAATCTAATGCACTGTTTGATTCTGTATATGTGGACCAGCGAGAACTACAATTTCTAACAGGAGGGTGCCATTGGAAGTGTACGGCGGTATGACCAATCACACTCCGACTAACTGTGGAGTTAGAGCGTCATGTCATTGTGCGACACGAACTGCATCGAAACCCCGTACTGGATGAGAATAACTCATTATCCGCAAAAAAATGAAATATTTAGTTTCATTAACTGATAGAAATTGTGGCAATAGTTGCAATTTCACCCAAGAAACCTTTGATTATTTCAACCCAAGTTATGGCTGCTAAAAACAAACCGAAGCTACTAAACGAGATCCAAGAGCTAGCAAACATTGGCCAAATGATCTAACCGACGGTAAACTCCGTCGCGATCAACCAAGAAGAATGATTAAGTAGTATTTGGCTGGTCAGTGTGACTCTTATTTACCATTAATACTTAAGCGACTAATAAAGGAAGTTTCAGGTCTAAGTTCCAGCGTCTCGGGCTTGTTGTCTAAGTCCTGATATCCATTTAGGGTAGCACTCGCTCAGCTATGAACGTATAGCGAAAATCAAACCATTTTCAATCAGCCCTGAATTAGGGAGAGACCTAAGTCTTGTCTTGCTGCCACGGTTGAAGTCGAAGAGAGTCCTGGCCCATAGGTTGTTCATTTAAGTCCGTTGATATTTGTCGACATGACCTGGTTTCTGGACATCGTGGTATCCGAAGGCCGTCCTCTAGCAGTGCTAATTATTGCTACAGGAAGGATTGTCTAAAACCGAAGTTTTAATCATATCCAGAAGTTTAATGAGTAGAGATTTGAAAAAGTAGTTGTCTGGTCTTGGTTCTCCATGTTGGCAGTTGACCTGAGCTGGGACCTCAACCGGAAAATTGAGTGGAAGGATAGCCGACACAATTGGATGGGCTTCTACTGAGCCATTCCCTACTGTTTGACGGACAGAACTAAAAGCTTTGGTTGAGAACTCTAATCGTTCTCCTGCATAGACACTGGATGCTCTAGAAATTACCCGTCCACCATTTTCTATAAATCACAAGTAAAGAACTATACTGCGTCATTTGTCGCGCGGGTTAGTCAGGACTACGCTGACCATTACAGCGAGCGAGAAAGGTAGCAGTAGGTAGGCTACGCCTCAAAATCGTGTTGGGATAGTGCCCCACTGCCCAGTGGGCAAGACTTTTGAGTAAATTCACGTGTTAGGATTCCCAAGGCAAAGAAACATTTACATCATACAGGGAACCCTATCAATGTTCGCTCCTCCGATGCATAGACCTTATGAGATATCACGAATTATTGCAACCTGATAGATACGATTGCCGAGAGAAGAAGTGAAAGATCAGGAAATAAACTGAGCACATGGCTTAATCTAATTGCTCACTTACCCTAGCTGTCTTCAACGTGTGACGGCTGAAATATATAGGGTAGCATGCTACCTTAGTTAGAACCTGAAACATATATGAGATGCATATTGCGCCTGTGAAACGCTCACACTACAATAATCACTCGTCGCAGCCCGGATGCAAATCCCTTCTCTCCTTTTACTCTTTGCGCGTCGCTTGGTCCAGTTTCCAATGTTTGTGATCCTGCTGGCGTCGAGATCGCTTTGAACGTGAGATTCGACCGCACATTACAACACTGCATTTTAGCCAACAGTCGCTTGTGTGCTGTTCCGCTGGGCAATTTTGTGTTTGTCAAAAGCCATGAGTAGATCGGCAAAAATGTTCACTAACTTAACATGATAGTCATGGCAACACTAGTGTGAATCATGAGACTGGAGGAAAAGGGAAATCCAAATGTACAAAAGTTAAAAGCGTGAATAGATTAAGTAAAGAGAGAACTAGGAGACTGGAAACTATATTCAGAATAGATGGATGAATGACAAATTACAGCCACAGTAACAACGGCGATTGAATGAGGTTGCGTTGCTTGAATGTCTCCGGCTTCATCAGTCAAATCGCCTTGGCCTCGAGTGTGATCACTAGCCACCTACGTAGTCCTTTAGTGTGAAATTTGGGAGTTGCCAGGACGGGTTTGAAAGCTGGTTTTGGTCCGACCTTGCAACCACCATTCAACAAATGTTTTAGGATTATGCTGTTGGTTTTCCGGACTTTACCTTTGCGAAGAGCAGCTGGAACGTGTTCTCATATCCATTTAAACAAGCATCTCGTCGTACGTCCAATGTACCGTGCACTATAAGATTACGTAAACTGATATTGAACAAAAAATTGAGATAGACAAGGCAACATATCGTTGGATTGCTGAACGATAAACTGCTTAGTTCTGGCTAAGACTCGGATAACGGCAGCAGGAAATGATTTCCCAAGAGCTTTCGATAACTGTTGTTCCACGGTTTCCAACACATCACCCTTAAAACGGACAGTCACAAAAACCTGTTTTTTGTAAAGGCCGAATCGACATGACAGACGTACCAACCACTGGAGCTGAATTCCTACATTGGGTTGCTTTATTTATTATTTCGGTATGACACCAAAACAATCAATGTTTTTTTCTTTAAAAAGAACATACCAATTACAGCATGTCTTCAGTTCAAATTCGTGACTTTTCCTCCTCTTCTTTAGTTCAAATGCTTAACAATACAGCAAACGTGATTTCAAAACATCCGACAACCTTGAAAATATCTACGTCAAATGACGTAAGGGATAAGTTACACCGTGAGTGTCACACGATCAACATCAGCGTTTTTATTGCGAATTAGCACTGAGCAAGATTCTACATTGAGAATTTACAACACTTGAAAACAACGCTGTCATTCAAATCAGCACAACTGACAATTTGCTTTCAAACTGTCTGCAGAATCGTCCGGCAACCACGATTGTTGCAAGCCTTAAACTTACGCTATTCCCGGACAGTTCATCTGAATGTGGGTGACTCATTTGTGATTTCGAGTGTGCTGCCTTATGTCTACCGCACCAGTAGACTGTAGCAGGGCAAGGCAACTAAAACAAAGGACTTCATCCCACATGAATCAGCACTCAACCTGGTTACCACCGCACCTTGTCCATGATAAGTAGTAATGTACGGTTCAGGAAAAATGGGTTCAGCCTTAGCTATAGTAACAACGGCTAAATGTTATTCGTGTATGATAGCAGTGAGAAGTTCCCTTAGTCGATCAGCGACATCCTTGTCTTATGATGGCAGTCCAAAATGGAACAGTGTGTGCTGCGCTCGGGAAAACTCCATTCGATCTCACATGTTGAATGGTCCTATTTGACCTGCCATCGGATAACAGCGATATCACTAATCTTTCATTTACATTTTAGGACCAATAATCTTTCGGCACCACTGTACAATTAAAGGCTTTCACTGCGAAACAACACAAATGACAGGATTCTTTTGGACCAAATGCGGTTCGTGATGTATCGAAAATTCGATGCGCCAAGCGATGAATTGAAGTATTCAACTGTCCAAAAGTCAGCAACGTTGTCGGTAGGATACATAACTAGTCGACGTTTCAGCTACCTTGCGTAGCCTCTCAAAGCAGGTTTGATTGTAAACCCTGACCCCTTCCTGACCTTATTAGAATTCATGCTCATTTAAATCACAGAAAGACATTCTTAACATTGCCAACTAGTAACAACAGACAGTCCCTCCGAAAAGCGCACAACTGACAACCACATAATCATCCTTGAGTGTAAGCTACTTGAAACTGTACAAATTAGTCTACTTTACAAGGAAGCTAATATTCACAGGAAACTGAGTTATTTATTGCAAACAACCAAACGTCCTTATTCTGCCGTTGAGTATTCGGGTGTGTTGGAATATTAAAAAAACGGCGAATAACACAAAAACTACTCATCTGCACACGGCAACTTCTCATATTCCACGGAAGTTCTACTCATTTTCATTGTCTAAATGTTCAAACATCTCTGATGAAAAGTACACAATGGTCGTAACAGAAGACTCACGTAAATTTCATCCTGTTTATAACGAATAAGTAAGTTGCGTAGGATTCCTCCTTCATTGAGTTCCCCTAAAGCGATCATGTCAGTTACACCTTCGATGGATGACGGATGCATCGGCTTTAACTCAGCGTCAAGGGGTATATCCAAAATCTACCAAAGCCCAGGAAATGGAGACTAAACGAGTAAGGTTTTTTCCACGCCGTTAACTGCAACGTAACATGCTTCTCCAAATATTCAATACTTCCTATAAATGCTAACACAAAAATCATTCTCAAAAATTACCGTAAAACGGTCCACAATAGTCAAACGTTTTTTAATGAAATCCTCGATAGCGATATCTCCAGCTTCTTCAGCACTCATGACAAACAGATGATGAAAGCACGTAGGTTTATGTGTCGACACAACTTTACAAGTAGGAAATGGAGTAAATTCTGACCAGATAGTATATAATAATTGACCTACAGTTTTATTCCCTTAAACATTGAAAGTTCCATTCCAATCTGCATTCCGAATAAATTCGACAAAGTTGTCAGGGAACTGATCGAAGAAAAAGCTACAAATCACATTATCCAATGAACTATTATCCTTTATTGAAGCACACTTTCTCATGAAGCAGACAGGGACAGGAGACTGTTTTTTTCAGCTGTTTATCCACCGTGTTATTTTCCAAATTAGATAATGAAAAAGATAAATTCAGTTTCCTCACCCATGTATATATATATATGTATGTATGTAGATATATAGATAGGTAGATATAAACAGCTGACTCACTTGCCCGTCATCGTCTTCAACTACGTAACGATCTTGATGTATTTCTTTGACAACTGCTCCGATCGGCACCGCAAACTCGGCTTGCTTGAGTGGAGGAACCCAGACATGGTCGCCCTAGATGAAACCATGGTCAAATACGTCATAACTCAGTAACCTTCGAGAGGTAGTAGGCAACCAAAGCGAAAACAGCTCAACAAAAATAGTTCATTTAGTAAAAAAGAAAAAACTCACCAAATTCACGACCACCATCTTCAAAGACTGTAAATAGAACAATTCTGTTAGCCCAGCTTGATTTTTGTATTTCACAAAGTGACCTATTTTGAGTTGTGAATTCGGTTGTTAATAATATCGCCAGTGTTAGAAGATGAGGTGTATAAAAGTGTGACAATAAGACCTGAGATTCAACATCGATTCGCGGCGTTGATTTTCTTATCTAAATTGGACTGTAAAATTCCAGAAGACTATACTATTGTGGAGAGAACAGGTAGAAACAAAACGACTTTGGTAGAAGTTACCCCAAAAATATGGTCGTGGATCAACGTTTGTTCGCTTAGAACAAAGGATGCGAACGTTTGAACGGTATTTATTCTACCCACCGTATATGTGAACAAACAGTTCGTTACAGTTTATAGATTGATGAACCTTGGTTGATCTTCAAAGGACTGCAATCTACACTGGTAGCGAAACGTCAGGCAAACAGAATTTTCAACTGTTCACATAGTCATAAGTGTTAAGATTATCAAACTACAGTTTAATTAACTTTAACTGCTTGGGTCATCGGAAGAGCACTTCACAGCAACATCCAACACCTGGCTCATTGTGAAAATTTAGGCAAATGCAGGGCACTAAATTGATACCTCTAAATGCCACCGCGTGATTGGGGACGGATGTCTCAGACTCTAAGCTGGTTATCCGCCCCGAATGGCTCTCGGAATGTTTCCAAATTACCTGCGTCTCAAGTGGCTCTTACTGAGCATGGCGGATAAAGGCAAATTTTCGGCACTCCCCACCGTTTCGACTGGTCTTAGGTAACCAGTCTAGGGGGGAGCTGGCTAAACCACAATTCCAAACCAACTACAGGCAGTGTATGAAGCACACGACAATATGCTCACTGGCATCTGTGGAAGAGAGACGCACTGGGCACCCAGTATTTTTAGTTTCACCAGAGGGGTCCATAACCTGAGCAATCAATAACTCGTCCCCAGTGGGTTGCGTGACCCTCAGGTAGTCCTGGTCTTATGGATTAGATCGTTTGGTAAAGCGTTCAGGGTGGGGTTCCTCATGTCAACTCTCTATTTCGGTTTGGGCAACCGAGTAGTACCTAGTCCACAGAGGAATCATGGATCCTGAGGGGTTGCCAACTGCATGATAATGAAAAATGACGTGTGATCAACTCTGCAAGTTGCTTTATTTTTTCCCCTGCTCACTATTTTCGTCCTTCGCCAAAATTCCGACGGCATACAATCTGTACACATATTTGAGCAAAATAAGTAGATAAATATATATTAAGCTCATCACCATTCAGATAATTTGGCCCTTGTCCTCCACTGTGAAAAGAAACTATGGTGCTGTTAAGAACAAAAGCAAAACAAGTGTTTTTCGTTGGGGAAAACCCTCACCTTAAATCTTCTTTTCTTTCCAATTTATCGTTTCAGACATTTATATATAAAGTGTTGGGTAGCATCCATAAACATGTATAGATATCACTTGTAACGGACGAATGAGTGTAACAAAATTTCACCAGTCGCGGCCCAATTATTATCCGACAGAAAATGAGACTCAATCCGAGAGCCTAATTCGCCAATTTCATGATCTTGTACATGCGTTGCCTCAGTTACTGGACAACATGAAGACATCGCTCGCTTACCAATGCAAAAGTACCATTCTACGATACCTGTGTCAAACGGCATTTAAACCAAACAGCATAAGGAAGCTGTCCGAGTATTATTAGACAGGAGAATTTGTTATTGTCAAAAGGCAGACAGAGGGGTAAGTTGAGTGCTCATTCGAGATTTTTATCGCAGAGAAAGGATGGCTATATTGGCATATGATGCGAAATTGACACACAAGGCAGAGGCAAAAGATAAAACACGGTATCGAAAAGCAGACACAAAACAGCTAGTCCGAAAATCTCACTACCAACACACTTTAAGACAAGCTAGTACCATGTGAGCCCCAGCTACCAAGGCTTTACGGTTTGCCGGAAGTACACAGCGCTGACAAACCTCCAAGATCGGTGCCTGATATGAGTGATTCTTCATATCACGCTACCACAAAATGGACTACCAAAATTCTTGAATCAGCATTCAGGGAATTAAATGTCCATCTATGCAAAAGATAACCTCTCCTTTTTTTGAAAATATAAAAGATCAAGGTCTGACGGATAAGACTACGCTGACCTCGATGTGGAACCACTATCCACGAGGTTTCCGCTGGTCGAGATAGTGGATTTTATTTACCCCTACTTATATTATTGTTGGAATATTTGTGACTAAACTAAAGGAACGAATTCCCAAACATACAACGAATGTAAAGTTTCTATATTATGGGAGATACTGCAGACATATGAATGGAGTAGCCATGGAGTCACCGTTCGAACTTGTTCATGTAGGCATTCTTGGCCAAACTAGAGCGAGCACCGCTACGGAACATAATCTTTAGCGAAGATGTGTATATCAGATATATTTCTTTAGTACATACTTGAAACATGAGTGCAGCGGAGACATGCCCCCTAGCCACCACGGCCCACTACACTGGGGGACGGGCAACTCTGACCCAGAAACCTGGAATGGTACAAAACCACATTAGGTCTAACTGGGTCAGGTGTGGTAACGAGCCGGGTGAGAGCGAGTTGTCGTCTATCACCAAGGTGGCAGGCATATCTGGGATTCGAACCTCCAACCCTTTCGGTGACAGACACTTAGTCCACTTGACCACCCGGCAGTTCTTCAGTTCTGCGAGAAACCCGGATAAAATACTACGTGCCTTTATCATCGCACATCCGACTACCAAGTTCACAATCAAGTTGGATAACGGTAATTTTTACGGGTTCCTGGATAAAGGCCCGCACCAAGTGGAGAACAATCACACACAGAGAAACGTATTTTGTAAATTTACTCGGTTAGAACAAGTCTAACATTTATTTAGTTGTGGCTCTCCGAGACAAAAGGAACTTAACAAGCTATTTGGCCCGCGGAGTAAGAAAGATTATGACTCGCGAAGAATTTGATGAGGACCTGCGTGATGCGTGCTAACCGAGCTGACCGGCGCTGATCAAGTGAATCAAGCATCTGTTCTTAAAAAAGTTATAGGTTCGGATCCTAAATTCGCAGGTGACTCTGGTAACAGTCAGAAATCCATTGTGGCCCACCTATTTACCATACCCGAGCTACCGGAAACTGAGGTTCTACGCCACCCAAGTTTTACAGTCATGGTTGCAGTTTCCATCCTAACAACTATGGGACATCCCTCTTCCACTACATACATGTTTCAAGCGTGTCGTAAGAATAATACGAGGAGTTCGGGAGACAACATCTCACCTGAGGCTGACCGACGTCTCAGATGTAAGATAAGCAGACCTGCTATTTCTCAGCTGATCGAAACCGATACGTTGGAAGTCGCAACAATAACAATCGTAAATCAAAATGGCGACCAGACATTCATCTCGAAAGCAAATCAATAACTGAACCTCCTCGGAAGTGGCGACACTATCTTAGACCATCACTTCAATCTGCTTGCCGATGAACGCTTCATCTACTTCCTTATCAAAATGGTATAAGAAATAACAAAATTCGGCAGTGGAAATAAAAACACTTATTTATCCATTCTGAAAACTAATAAGCCGAACAGGGGGAAATCAAGCTGCCTACGCTTCATGCTGTAAATTTTGCACACAATCTGACCCACAAAGGTTGAACGAGACGTTATGTCGGAGCTACACCGATCTAATGCATTTCGTGCGTTCAACGAGCTTCACACTTTTGTTGAAGAAAGTTAAGCTGTCACTAACCGCTCCCACGTACGTGATACTGCCAAATCTTAGTTCTGTCTTCCTCCACAACGTCTAATTAAATCCTCCCAACCTTTTGAACTGAGTGTCTATCTTAAGGCCTTCTGTTACTCGAAATCATTGTCTCCTAGTTATCGCCGATGCACCCATTTTGTTTTTTTTTTCTGCTATTATGTGTGTTCTGTTATGAGTACTAACACCATCATTCATTGTTCCCGTCGCCCAGATTCGTTCTCTGGATTGATTTTACGTATTTAGTCCGATTGTGGTCGTCCTCCTATGTATGATTCTGTGAAGTGTTTTCATCGTAGCCCCCATGAAAACGGTCAGGTTGGTTGTTTCAACGGTACACCATTAAAAGCAATATCGTTGTGACCGAAGTCACAAGAGTTGTCTCTCGATTTCTGAAAGACGTTTCTACTAGGTGCACCACAATCTAGTCGCTCTTTCATGCACAGCTCTAATTTGTCCCTTGGACTTCCCTTCCAAGTTACGCACTCCCGGAAAAACACCGATTAAAAAGGCACAACAGCTAAAGTGTGATCCTTGGTTGATACTTGATATCAGGTACAACCCGAATTATGTTCATTCGCGCTTTTCAGACGGAGGACTGAATATGATGCTCTTACGTCAGCTGGCTCCGCTAGGAGGAAAGCATGATCTAAGACCTAAGCTGATAAAAAGAAAAACACAATACATGATTCTGCTGCAAGACAACGAACTAAGTGACAAAAGCATTATCTCATATTTACAGACCGCGCACTCTAAAAGTACGTAATGTGATGGACGTTTTGCAAAACACCTCAGAAATTTACACTTCACACATTATCGAATCGTAAAAAACTCTCTGAGACAACAACAGACAACTTGCTCCAACAATTTCAGAAACAAGAAAATGAAACAATTCACTTAAGACACCCCACATCGTTTCTGTGACAACCATTTCGTCAATCCTGCAGCTCGCATTCCCAATACGTTTCTCTTGTGAAAACTTTTATTTCAAACCAGCGGAGAAGGACTTGGTGAGTACCTGACGGTAGTTCTAAATTGTTTACCAATGTTTAACTCTTACTTGTATTATCTGCCCCTTCTTCTTTTCATTACAGTTTTGTTATGGAAACGACTAAAGATCTGCAAGCAGGCCACCGGTCCTTAATCCGACTGCTTACTTGAGTGGTTGATTGAATGGCTGATTGATTAATTAATTAACTGACCGACCCGACTGACCGATTGAATAACCAGCTGATTGAGCGATTCATTTATTCACCCATTCGCTAACTCGTCGACTGGTTGGTCGATTAATTCATTCGGTAATTAACTCACTCATTTATAGACTAATGATACATTACACGGAAAGTCAAATAATGACAGTCAGTAATCTTGTTTTCCACAACCGTCTTTTGAAACAGCACAGCAGGATCGACTTTAATGTTTTAGTTTGCATTTCATTTTTGATCTATAGGGGGATATCACGACAACGTGACTGTCTATGTATCTTAATATTGGAGCTAAAAACCAATGTGGGTAAGGAAACAGATTCAAACATCAACTGACAAGAAAGTTGGTAGGTCCTCGTGTGAAAATCTCAGAGGAATTACTCCGGTAGGTATCGCATCCAGACACCGCGTTGGCATGGCCCTCCGCCAACTACCCAGTACTCGCAAAAAGTGTGACCGTTGGGAGTCAGACAAGCTTTCCACCCGGTCGGATTGCACTGATCAAATATCCATTTAGTCGCAAATCTTAGAACAGGGACACCTTCTGAAGACCCGCGACCTCTACCTTTCACGGTTTAAAAGCGACGTTCGACTCCGGTGATCGTGCAACTTCGTAGCACCGCCTCCCGTTGAGGAGTGTACCGGAGAGCTTATTTCACTTTTTCAATCACCGTACTGGAATAGTCGAAGCTTCGTTCTTGCTTATGATGACCTTTTACCCGATTTTACCGCGGAAGCGGTTTTGTAAAGCCTATTCACTTTAACTTTTTCTTCTTAACTTTGCTATTGTTAGAAAATAGCCCTATGTTCACGTGTGATTAGTGGTAATGATATGTATTCAGACAAGAAAATGTCTGGTTTAGATAACGTAGGCGCTACTGTGCTACTGAGGGATAACCCAACTTAGGGTTCATGTTTTTCTAGATCGTCTGAGCTATAATGTAGTTTCTTTTTAGATGCCGTTTACCCATTCAAAATGATTAATCCTATTGCAGGACTGGACTGCGGCGATGCCGAACTTTGTTCCTGGAAGGGAAGAATTATACGGTGTAGATAATTTTGATCACTCCTGTAGACGTATTTCACCCGGTAGTTGTTTACTGTTCGAAGTGTCTTCGCGTATACGGAAGACACAATCGACAGAATATTTGCCTGCCGATCAACGACCAGGATCGCAATAAGTTTGTAATGTCGGTATCCTTATACAGTTCAGAAACATGGTTGCTGAGGACAGATGTGTGGAAACTTTCGGCATTTGAATGTTATTTTTTTAGCATTTTATAAAATGGTGGGAGAGTTTTGTCAATAACTTAGAAGTTAAAAGTACCGAGTGTCAGGGTTAATCTTTAGAAGATGCACTAAACCTAAATAAATTAAGGCGTTGGGACATGAATTTCGCATCCCCACAGAACGACTGCCTTGTTATACGCTGTCCTTTGAGGCATCTAGTGACTCTAAGGTGGGTTGACGTGGCAAATCACTGGCAAATGCAGATGCATCTAGATTACAAGATTTGAGTCCACGACATCCTCGATGGTTGAGGACAGAAAATTTCGTAGGCAGCGGCGCTAATGCATTCAAAATCTTTCCTTCTCTGTATAGCTGTTCAAATGATAACCCTGCAGTTGACCTTCTCCTTTTTCTCACGTTCTTTTTCGTCTTAAGTAGACGATGCTATGATTTAGCAACCAGAACCAGAAAAACTCAATGCAAGGTTATGGTACCTCAAAAACTGAACTGAACTGCCGTTTTTCTTGTTTTTTTATCTGCCGCGTGTATTGACGTCTCACCGCTGGTTCACATTACTGGCACTAAGCCTCTCATGAATTGACTGTAACAGAGCGCAGGGTTACCCAGTCAACTGGTTCTATGATAGGCGGCTTCTTTTGACTTCCATTCATTAGTCTTCCAAGGATGACCAGATGTTTGGCTTATAAACCCAGTTCTACATTGACCAACAGCTGAAAATTATGAACCGAATTAGGGAGGTGGTCTGAGAATTGCAGCACATACCACTGTTTTGGTATTAGTGAGCACTCCGTTGTAAAATTACCCACAATACTCTTGTTAACTTCTCATCAGTGTTTTATCGAAAACTATAGCGCTCAGGGATTGGCTGTACGCTATTGGGAGCGCCCCTGGGTTCCGGATAAAGGAACAGCCACTACCCAGATGATTAGCATTGAATAAGGTAGGCTCAAGGGCACTGAATAAGCGGCCGCGGACAAGCAGCGGCAGTGTCGAAGGCGTGGTGAGTTTTTGCCTGGCAAGCGACCTCCCTGATAAATACCGCAAGAGCCTGCTGCTTGCACTGTGATGTAGTTACTACGTAGCTCATCAACTAAATAAGGCCATTGCCCCTTGTTGCATTCCGCTGACCAGAAAATGTTTTCCAGAAGAGGCGTATGAATCGATCGCCTGGCTACTAGCACGTCCAGAATGAGTCTGCTACCTTGCAAAAAAGCGCTTGGTTGCTCAAAGGCTAAAGATTCCTCCTTCTACCCTGGCAGGGCGGCCGAGTAGTACAACAGCCCATAAGGCATTTAACGACGAATGACTGCGAACGTTTCTCGAACGTCTATTCGTCCTAGGAGCCCCTTTAAAATAGCTACGTACAGTGCGCCAACATTGATGTACACAGGTCAGCGGGAGTGTTTAGCTCATGCACTGGATACCCTAATCATCAATGTTTATGGCACCCAAGAAGCTCGCACTCAGAAATCCATCTCCGCTATACGACTGACAGCAATATCTAGTCCTCCCACGAAGTTCCATCTGCGTTTATCTGTGGACCCTGATGCCACACCTTCTGATGTTGTTGGCGTTGGCAAGGCTTTCAGTGAGAGGGCTGAAATTGAATCTCTCGAGTGGGTCCCAATCTATACCCAGCTATAAGCAAGTGGACTTACAGGATCGTGCTAAGGAAATGGTCGTCGTTCTGGTAGGCGCAAGTTGTTTGTTTTCTCAGCGTACGCGCCAACAGATTGCAGCACAAATCTAGTCAAGGACACTACCTAACAAAAGCTGCACCACCTCTTCAACACAGCAGGGAGGGGTGACATCGTGAATTTGGCAGGGAACATGAATGCCAGATTAGGTCGGTTGTCCTCAAACGATGCGCACCTCTTTGTCACTATCCCTGTTTTTCTGAAAACGGTGAACAGTCGTTGGCTTTGTGCTCAGACCACTAACTGTTTCTCGCTAGTACGAGATTTGGGCGTTCTAGCCGCCGGTACGCCACCTAACGTCCGCCCTCTATGGGTCAGCGGTGGAACGAAACCGAACGCATCGCTATCAACTACAAATGGTGGGGCTGTTTACAAGACTGCCGGTCGTACTGGAGCAGTTCTCTCAATCCTGACCTTGCGTTAGTTTGCACTAAGCTGTTCACAATCTTTGTTGAGTGCCCAAAACGCACGATGTATCATCGGTTAGATTGCTACAGGCTATCTGGTCCGATACGCCTTTCACTGTTTTGCTACATACTGACTGAAGAGCTAGGATGTTTCCTAACTCAAAACAGGAGTGAGTACTGGTTGCATGTAAAGAATATCATGCATTCTGCCTGCTTAGTCAGTTGTGGCCTGACCAGTAGTGTTGTAAAACCCTAGATGTGTGTTGAGTCCCTGTGTCTTCTTGATACATGCCAGTCTATCCTGGATGGTAGCGAGTATACTGGATCACGACTCGTAACGAGTCAAACTCAATGCAACCCCACATGGAGATAGCGATGTCTGGTGGTCTCAACGAGCTTCGGAAATGGAACATGCTGCCGACACAGAATATTCCCGCCATCTGTCGCATCTCATCCGAGCTACCGACAGGAAAGTATTAGGTGTGGGCAAAACGATCCGTGAGGCTGACGGTTCGACTATCCATAACCTGTAGTGAAGTCTTGTACTCTGGGCGGCGCACTTTCAGAAACAATTTAGCTGGCGCTCAGCGTCAGCTATCCCGGCAAGCATCTGGTTGGCTTATTACAAAAGATTTACTAACTAAGGTAGAGGTTCTCACGGAAACTCGAGTCTTAGGTTTCCATAAAGCACTGGGTCTCGGTGGGCTTTCCCAATACCTGCTTACAGATGGAGGATTAGAACTAGTTAGAAGAATTCACGTTTTGTTCTCGAAGATGTGACACTAAGAAAGTTCCCTCCTCGTAATAGAAGTCGGTCTTTGCCCCTATCTTCATAGTTGTATTAGCCGAATCCCGGCAGCCTAAAAGCTGCTTTCGTCCGTCATCCGTTACTGGTTGTGCAAAACACGTGAATGGCAAATTCATGAGAAGCAGGTTTGGTTCCGTGCTGGTCGTGGATGCGTCGATCAAATTTTCACCCTCCAACGGGTGTTAGAGCACCGATTTACCTTCCAAAGGTCAACGACCATCGTGTTCTTGGATATTCGAACAACCCTCGACTCTGTTGATAGGTTCGTACTATGGCACAGTTTGTTGAGAAATGAAGTACTTGAGAGGTCCTCGAAGAGTTGTACCGTCATACGCCAGGTCGCGTAAGGGCTTCTGGCTAGCTTTCGCCACCCTTCATCGTCCCAAGTGGAGTACGGCAGAGATGCCCTGTCTTCATTTCCATTCAAATTTGTTATAAACGATGTTCTACAGAATGCTTCACCTATTCTTTTAGACAGTGGAGTGGAAATCCTCCTGGGGAACAGTGTTCTTCATTTAGGGTATGCGTATGATACCATCTCGCTGATTGACAATGCACAGACGATTCAACGCACATTAGACCGCTTGGTGATTGAGGTATCTAGGTACGGAATGTACTTTGCACATTCAAAATGCAGGGTACTTGTTAAAGACTGATAGCAACGTATGGCTGCACTAATCGTTTGTGATGATGAATTAGAGGTGGCCATTAGCCATTAGTTCCATCACGAATGGCGAACTTGCAAAACTTGTGGCTCCGCCATGATATCTTACCTTCCCTCAATGGGAGGGTATAAAATACCACAATTCATAGTGTTCTGGCTTAAGATTGCGATGCGTGGCTAACCGGAGCTGAGCAGACCCAGCGGCTTTCTGTGTTTGATCACCGACTTCCCCGAAGTGTTGCTGATGTCTGGTGGGATTATCGGGTGAACAATGATGAGGTGCGCTGTCGTGTATGCAGACGGCCATCCTCTTACTGAGAAAAGTGGTCTTCGTCATCTTCGGTGTCTTGAAAATGTATTGCAAATGCCTGCCCATAGTTTACCTTTTCGTTCTCCATTTGCAAGAGTTGGGCATGTATTTTGTTGTATTGCACATACTTTTGCGTCAAAAAATAATATCGAATTTCGGTCAAAAACGTGAGGGTAAAAAAATAGGAAAACATTTGCACGCATCACATTGCAAAAATGTGAAAGACTCATCGAGAAATAATCAGAGCCCACTACGATAGGTTGCTCAACAATTCGGCTGAGAAGTCACGGTTTATCAAGATAAGTGCTAAATATGGTTCGGTGGAGTTCCTATAGATATCGATTCTAGAAAGCAGGGAATGGAAAGTGGATTGTGTTAAAATATGAGAGCGGCACTTTGAAAGATCGCTGCGCAGAGTATGGGTGAGATCTGAAGAAATCTTGTGAGTAAATTTCTCACATGCTGATGGGTGCTGATCACAAAACTTTGAAGGACAGCTCAGTTAGTGGTACGAAAGACACGGCTAATAATTGATAGCCCCTAGCGAAGAATTTTAAAAAAGACTTTTTTAAGTACACCTGGATATATAACTGAAGAACAGTAAAAAAGGATTGGAAAAACACATTGATACACAAATCGGGAGATGGTGCTTTGTGTCACCTTGTAGTGCCGAAGCTTCTTGATTTGAACTGACAACCGTCGAAGATTCTTTACACAGGCGTAAACGTGAGAAGTCCACTTCAGATTTTATAAATAGTAACTCTTGGATATTTCACAGAATTAACAGTGAGTGGATGTGAGACAGTTAAGAGAGATAAATTGAACGAGAGGTGGAGAACAGACATTGAAAACATTTGGATGTGCTGATATTTAAACCACCTCGAGCAGAGAAATTGTAAACAAAAGTCAGGTTGTTGGCAGAACTTTGAAAACCATTGTTGTTCGAAACGGCTTGAGAGACAGGAACATCCTCAGCATACTTCAACAGATGACAGAGTGAGCTAATTGATAGGTCGCTGATGTAAGCAGAGAAGAGATACGGTGAAAGAACAGCACCCCAAAGCACTCCTGAGTTGTTGATCAACGGTTTCAAAAATGTACCGTGCATTCTTGTGCACTGGGTTCGGTTAGTAAAGTAACCAGACAGCCATGCTAATAAAGGTCTGGGACAACCAAATGTCCCCAGGTTGTGAAGTAGAATAGACCGTGGGACCGAATCAAATGCTGGGGAAGTCTTCAAAGACACAAAGCGCAGATTTCATCCATGCGTTTATGGACTTACAAATGTGGTGAATGAGGGAAGTGACAGCGTCCAAAGCCGACCCGTTAGATTTATAGGCAAACTGAGAAGTTTCGTCAGGAGAAAAGATAAAAGAACACAGGCGCTTAAGTATAGCATGCTGAGTCAATTTAAGACTAGATGCTTAGGCGATGGAGCGAAAACGTTTCGCTAAAGCAGTTAGGTTGCTAGATTTTTGGATGGGAATAATAGTCACTGGTCAGAGACGTGAATGCATCGGTCAGAGCCACATCACCATGCCTTGAGAGAGCTGCATGCAAACTGTCAGGACCAACCCCTGTTATAACTTTAGTGGTACGTAGAAGGTTGAGCAACTCTTTTCTGGAAAAACCTGTAACTGTAACGTCATCAGCCTGTCTAAATATGATTGGTTTATAAGTGGAAGGATTGTTGAATGCGGGATTGATACAGTCGACATCCGCAGAACATTTCACGTTTATTTTTCTTCCCACAACGGATACGAGCGCCTTGTCATGGGAGTCGGTTGATGTTGCCACTCAAGAGTTGGCTGACGAATGTCGTGTCGATGCGTTTGATTTCAGCCTTTATTAGGTTGAAAATATACCGTACGGTTGAGTTATTACGGGATTTGTAGAAGTGCTTTTTGCGTCTTGTTAGATATTTCAGTTTCTGGGTGGGGATCCGGCCATTTGAGACCGATAGTGTTTCTGAGGGGCAGCAAATGTTAGAGATTGCGCTGGCCGTCTCCGTGAAATACGTTTCACATTTTCATTGAGCAGGGGTTCAAAAGAGAAACAGGTAGATGCGTGTGAAAAGAATTTCTGGAGAAGATTAGGGTTATTGCGTGAAAAGTTACGGAGGCGAACTCGGGTTTGGTTTTTTCGCCTGAAGGAATGGAAAGCTTGCCGAGTGTATATCTTGTGCCTTAACGGAAGCAGACAAAGATCATTACTTGAAACTGGAGCACACAGTTTCAGGGAAAATAAATCAGGGTTTTTGGTGGCAATTCTATCTACCATGGGATAACCTCTGGTGGGAGAAACGCAGAGTTTAGTCAAATCAAACAGCCAGCAGCAGGGTAGATGCATGACTGAAATCTCCCACAATAGCATGCAGATTCCCCTCAAGAAGAGGGACAATAAACACTAAAAGAAACTCAAAGAAGATGTAATATTTTGTTGCTAGCTAAAAGAGGCAATATATAGGCTGGTTATTATTGTACTAGCACGTCAGGAAATCTTGGGATGACACTGCTACGATACAGTCAATTCCGTTTAGCGAGCACCTATAAATAACTTTGGACTTGGTAGTTCAGAAGAAGTTTATTTATGCTGCCACACTGCCACAATTCCTTACGCACAAGTGTAAACATGGGTCGATGATTGAAATGGAAGGGACAGATGCAGAATTTTCGTAAGCAGAGAATGTATGTTGGTACTCAACAATGCCGGTGTGGTGCATCTGAGAGCTGCCTGCCAGCCAGCACGAGTACCTCTTTTAGATGGATTAAAAGACCTTTGAGGTGTAGCAACGTGTGATCCCAGTCCATGTTGAGAAACAATAGGAGTTTTAAGCAACAATAATTCTGATCGACCGTAGCGGCGAACGGAGACCATAATTGAACCAAATAAGGGACGTAACGGTCAGGCTACACTTGGCGCAGAGGTATAAAAAACTAGCTTCGGCTTTGTCCACGGTTGGTGTTTTCCGTATTTTTGGTTAGAGTCCAAGAGATGAGGATTGTCAATGGTTGAAGAGGCTGAGGTATGGCTCATAACCGACTTCGGTGACTCGAATGCCGTGTAGCTTGTCTGTAGAACCCCTCCCCCTTAAAGATAATCCAAAAGAAATCAGAAAATCATTAACTGTGTACGGTAAAAATAACTGGTTTGTTATTTTCCCCCGGTATTTGTCCAGCCTCTGTGACGTTCCATTTAAATGTTGCTGTTTTGGCACCATGGTTAATTTCAATCCGGTGTACACTACATACACATATGGAACCGTAGCGGCGATTGCCAAGATTTCCAGGTCCGTGCACCGGCAAGCTTCCTGGATCTCCCGGCGCTGCGACAATTAGAAGGACAAGTTTTTCTTTTGTTGACTGCACTTGCGGCAGTACGGAACTTTCGGCAGTCGCTAACGCAAGGTGGCAAATTAACTAGGGTCACAGCTGATGCCCAAAACTACCTAGCAGAACAAGCTTGGAAACATTAATAGAATGGGACATTCAGAGGTCCCGGATATCAAAAGGAGAGAAAAAAACAAACGGAACTTGGAAGAAAACTGCAGAGACCATCAGCGTAGTTATATAGTTAAAGAGTTGGAAAAGTTAAAGATTAACATGTAGCCTGATGATAATGCCTACGGATTACGAAGATCAAAGTCTTACAACTTATTCGGGTCCATGCTAGATGGTCCAGTCATGCAATCCAGTCCAGCTCAACTTCATGATCCCAAGCATCGACCAGTCGTTGCTTGAATATAGCAAGCGACGATACCAATATGGCTCACTCCGGCAACTTCTCCCAGTCGCTCGCCCGGGATTCTGGTCTTTGGTCAAATCTTCAATTGAGTGGACGACTACGCAGATTGCCATTGTCATTCATTGGAAGGGGGGCATGCAAGTCACTACCTATGTTAGCATGCCTTTTCAGTATTTCATGTTCTGTTCAGTCTTATTTCTCTCTCTAAGGCGCTTTTAGTACGGCTGCTCTCGTGATTCTGGAAACCATCTCGTGACCCACCTTCAAACATTTTAATGTCCCGGAGCAGATAGAACTTCCAAGCCCGCACACCGCATACTAAGTGCAGCCAGACGAATAAATTAAATAATGATAATAACACAGGCAGCTTAGTAGAGCCTATTACCCTCCGGAGTTGAAAAAGAACTCTGGAAGCGACTAAAACAGCCCTCTAAAATTGCGCCCTGGATGGGGAATCTGCCCGAGCTATCACCCCGATATCCTTATTTATGTCTGTCTGTATTTCCGTAAACCCATCTTAAGGGCCTAGTGGCATCGTCACATACCAAATGTACATACTTCGCTACGTTTGATGACGTTTCCCATTCAGTTATCCACTTACATGTGCCGTTTAGATTAGCTTGCACTATCTCCTGATTTACCGTAACCATTATGTTCACGTCATCAGCGAACTTTAAGCAGGAGTTCGCCATGACCCTACCTAGGTCATCTGTGTCCATAAATGGCCAAGTGGATTAAGCGTCTGTCACCAAAAGCGTCGCAGGCCCGAATCCCAGATGTGCTGGTCACTTTGGTCATAAACGACAAATCGGTGTTCGCCGGCTCCGTACCACACCTGACCCAGTGAGATCTAATATGGTTCTAAGCCACTGCAAGTCGCAGAATCAAGTTTTTGGTCTCCCCAGTGAAGTGAACCGTAGTCGCTATGGGACACGGCGCTCATGTTTGAAGCATGTCATTAAAAAGCACAAAAAGCAGGGGTCCGAGAACCAACCCCAATGGTAACCCGCTGTGCAATTTTCCGAGTCACAATCCCACAGGTGCTTTGAATGGCCTTGCAGTAAGATAACCTCTGACTAAACGCATCACATTTTCCGAAAGTCCAAATGACTAGCTTTTCCAATAGTAGGCGGTGGCTAGCAGAATCAAAGGCCTTATGTAAGTCCGGGTAAAGCAGCTCTGCTCTTTTAATCACCTCGTCCATTTAGCATAACAGGTTATACAAACATGAGCATTTGTGCATGAGGCCCTGTTGAAATTCATGGACTAGATCAAGTCTTTCTATGAGGTTTACCATAGGGTCCGTAATAGTCTTCTCCGTTGACTTCATTAAGGTTAATGTGAGACTTTGCGGCGGCCCCGACTCCCTCCCTTTTGTAGTGGCAAGACTAGAGGTCAGCCATTTCTCGGGTAGGACACCTGATCCTAGGGAGGCCTTGAAGATTTTGACCAAGCGTTCATCCATCACCAATGCTAAAGGCTTCAATACAGCCGAATGGATATTGTCCGAACTAGCTTTCTTGATCTTAACGGGTTGGATGCTCCTGACTACTCTATCTGTTCTGATGGATCTGTCTAAAATTGCATAAGCTTTACTTTCCTTGGATGAACAGCGTCCACTTGGGATAGCGTGCTTCACTTAATTCTTGGATGACTATTCACTGACCAAGGAAAACGGCTTATGAATAATAAGACTAAAGTCATGTGATTTAGAACAGTTAGAACACGGGGTGAACGCCTGGGAAGAGATGGTATGCCTTCACCAAATAAAAATAAACTATGTAAAGTGGAGCCTAACCGACTGCTGAAAATGCAAAGGTTGTTAAAATATCGAACACCCATTGATGTTGGAAAGAAAATAGACAGAAATTTTCAACGACTGTTTAAGATGTTAACTTAATCAGGCACCTTTGAACATTTCTGATGGCTCCGGAGAACGCATTCAAAATGTCCTCGTTGGGATTATGGAAGCGATTCCACTTCGTTAATCGTCAAAATCAGTATAGCTAAATGTACTTAGATGTGTTCGAGGCCTCGAAGTGTGCCTTTCGGCACCGGGAAAATTTGACATGGGGACAGGGCAAGTGCAACGGGAGCTATGAAGGCGAGCAATCGGTACATATAATCTCAAATCCATTGTCTTAAAAGCGCCTCCGTTTGCACTGATGTCATCGTTTGCGACCAATCTCTCTGAAGTGAAGAAATTCTATTGCTAGTTTACTGAATTGGTTTTTCTGTGTGCCAAATAGTTCACTAAACAGGCACTCTACATTTTATTCAGTAGTGGTTACCGACTATTCAACGTGATTATTGCCCACGGATTACCAGTCACAAAACTGTTGGAAAACTTCATACGAAACAGGAACGGCTACAATCATAGCTATGTCCCACTTTAAGCTGCAGTTAGTGCGTGGAGGTTTTCAAACGAATTATTTGCTAGAAGCGGGACACGGTAATAACCAGGCCGTGAACATACTCTGCGGTTAGTTTTGTTTATAACTTTAAAAATCCTCGCCAGTTCGGAATATGACTAACTGAAAGCACTCGTGCGGCGAACCAGCCAGCTAAAACATGAGCGACCTAAAAGTTATCAGAGACTTTTAATAACGATTTCAGAAAAATATCAGGTGGTGAGTAATGCCAGGGATGTGAAAAATAAAACCAAAAAGCATGTGATAGTTAAGGCACCTTAATTACGAGCGAGGTTCCACATAGAGAATGTGAAAGACACGCGCCGGGTCTCCGCAAAAATGTGACTTCCATGCGCAACCACAGATAGCCGCGGCAAGATATTAAGCCGAACTACTGTAACGAATCGTGATAATTTCAACTTAAAAATTAAGCACAGAAACCGTGAAAGTACGAGCTACCGGTGCCGTTCATTCAGAAAGTATCATCCCATTCTACGAGTTACCAGCCGAGATGCGGAAGAAAAACGATTTCCGACGATTAGTGACCTCAGTTTAAGTGGCTTGAAATAATGTGTTAGATTAGTATGGTTAGCCATGCCGGACCATGTTTATCTAACTCATCATTTGTGTTCACTGCATAACACCAACGGGAATTCAAGCGCATCTTTTAGGTATAAAACACGATGCTTATGTTTTGCTATCTGCTGCGCCTGCTCTAGGACGTCAGGCCATAGACTTAACCACTATTTTCAAGCAGTCCATACCTACGCAGCGACACACCACCCTCGATAACCGGTTGGGCGTTCTCACCGCGCGCCACGAACTTCACTTTATGAGGCCCGGTTCAGTTGCCTTGATGTGTTCACATGAGATTACTTTGCACAGAACATAATAAATCGAGGGTTCAAACAGTCTTATGGCTCTTCAAGTGTAATACGCAGAAAGTGACTCCTGCATGCAGTATCTCCACCTTAGCCGTGGAGTCTCAACTTCCATGTCTGGGCTGCAGTGGCCCGGTACGAAAATGAAATTTCATCACACCTATAAGGCGCGAGAACGATCGTTTTATTTGGTTCTAAAACGGATTCGCAGCTTCAAAGTAGCACCCGATGAATACAGTCATACTGACTCACCTCATCCCATTAACGTTCCAGTTCTGCCTTAATAGTTTTGAGTGCATGTATTTCGATGGCACCTCTAGACGACTTATTCTGCCCAATCACCACTCTGTTGCTGAGTACGTATGCTCTAGATGTTGGCCGATTGCGCTGCCTTATCGGTTACCCTCCATTTATCCTAGTTACGCAGTCGAGATCTTCGTGGAATGGGTCTCGGGAGGAATCTCACTTAAAGCTTTAACTGCCTCAAGCGTCTTGTTCAGATCCCACTGGTCCTCGGCGTTTCAACGAATTGATACTGAGCTTATATCATTGCCTAGGCAACTCGTCCCGAGAATCCAATTGCCATCACGTCATCGTCGAGGAAAGTCTGGGGTCCGTGGACAGATCAGTAACAAACAGCAAAAACAAGAGTGCGCCACGCGCCGAGTCACCATACTTGCCTTCGTACTAGCTCTTGCAACTCGGGTGGAAAAGCCCTGTCATTTAAAACTTCATCTTCCTATTTCGGGAACCCACGATCTATGAAAAGTTCTCGCAAATTCAGGTGTGGGAGATCATCACATGCCGAATCAAATGCTCTAATAGAATAAATTAGCTTAATTCTGACGGCTTATCTTCATCTGCTCCGTCAGTACCTTTGTCTGAGTAGCATGTGAGATTCGTAGAGCAGGATCCGGAGGAGCGCAGCATTTGCCATGCACAGGACGCTTGTCAGGCATAATAAAAATGTATATTTCTCGATTTTCGAGGGGCATGCGCAAGGTATGATCAAATTTTTACATGGATGCTGCACCGTAAATACAAATAATAGAAATCGGAAGGGTTAAGGTGGTGCAAGCAACCTTGAGCGATTGGAGAAGCACACTGGAAAGTGAAATGAGATGCTGCAAAGACATGAAGATAGTAAATATTTACCAGTGAAAAGCAAAAAATAGAAAACTCCATTTTCAAGACCATGGACAGTTTCCTGGGAAGTTTGCGAGCAGCGCAATACGGGTCATTTCTTGTTTAAGTGCACTTGATGTGCGCGTTGCTGGGGCAAAACATGGACGGAGCTCAATGGTGAATGTCGAGATATGAGCGGAGTCTCCAAACGTCAAGAGCTTTACGTAATGTGCGGAAAAGTTGACCTGAGAAGATGACAAGCAGTGGTAGTGTGGTAGTTGGATGGAATTGGTGAAAACCTGGTGGGACGTCAGGCAAAGTCGATAGGACACGTATCTGGCAACAATAAACGGCCGAAAAATTGCTGAAGATGGAAGAAAACTGTCGAGATTGTCTCAAACTATCTGAAGGAAATTTACGAAGCTTCAGATGTGGAACTCCCAAGAACAGTGATTGCATTTACATGAAGATTGGAGCAGCGTCTAAAGAGAGAAATTTTGTGTGCGAACATTATTGAAATACACTGGCCAAGAATGTCCTCTATGCTGTCATTTTTGCTGTCGCAGCACGAGTGGGAAATATGAGGTGCGCTAGACGGTAGTTGAGATATCTAACGCGATACTCGGCGTAGTTTCGGGTGACCGTTCCAGAACTCGAGCGCCATTTCTAGCTAACATGACCCTAGTAGGAGGGTGAGGATAGCAGATTTGGAATCGCCGTTACGGGGACGGAAGCAATAGCAGCGCATCTGCTCCAAGTGCGAGATCTGAAAAGCATAAGGGAGTGGTCTGCGTTGGGTGCCAGATTGGGGTGATGGTGATTATTGGATCGCGACGACAAACCTGCAACATAGTGCGTCTGCTCCGTAGAA
>LUCM01009693.1:0-11468 GCA_008360955.1 Fasciolopsis buskii | reverse complement strand
TATGTAAAAGAGACAAAAGTGGCGCACGAGCATTATGCAGGTAAATTTGGGGAATTTTTCTGAAAAAAGCACAAGACATTCTACCTAACGATAAGTAAGCAATCTGATTGAAACTAGAAAAACGAATTCAGCAAAATTTCAAACCGCGCGCTGACTCACTTGCACAAATTCAATCATTGTGTGAACATTCAGGTCTACGTTTCAGATGAAAACGACTAGGAAGCATGACCCAAGTTCATTGTTTATCAGCGGACCACGACGGTTCCCCACAGTGTGCGAAATTGACGCAAAGAAACAATATCTGTGGACCACGTAAGCATATGGTTTAAAGCACCAACGTGGTTTGCACGATGGCGATATCATGAATCGTAAAATCAGGAGGCACCCGTTGGAGTTTCTGCAACTGTGCGTACACCAACACTCGTTCACTCTTCCGTGTACGTTAGGAACTGCTGTTGCGAGGTGCGACCGCTGATGACTATGAGGCAGAAGGGCTCCAACGTGCCAACGAGTTTTCCCTAAATGTTTGTCAGCCAGAAAGTTTCCACGACCTCCAAATAATGTGCTCCTTCGGAATCACGTTTTGCTTTTGCAAGGCGGAAATGATGACATTAGATCAGAAGTACATATCACATTCCGGAGGCAGGCTAAGGGGGAATTCTTTCTGATAATGCGTTATAAAATGTGAGTAAGTCCGAACCATTTTGATGGTGGACCTACACTTGACTCTTGACACACCACCACGCCCAAAGCTGTCCAACTCACAGACCCATGTCTTCCCTCGATTTCCTATTCACTCCCTTAATTATCGGCCATTTTATTTACCTATTTACATTCTTATACCGCTCACTATAACATCTCAGTTGGAATACCTCCCAGACTGCCGGTTCCTTCATTACTTCGGATTTTACAGACGCACCGCGAGCACCACTCAGGTCGGTCAGAAAGATCTACCTTTCAGGCCGTGCTGAAACAGCTCGATGAAGTTAGGGAGCATGCTTTGCCACTGACAACTTACGGTTCCTTCAGCTAGTCCACTCGGAACTAGAGACCACGTAGTGTGATCCCCAAAGGAAACGTGCCCTTAGAAGACAAGTCATCTGCACCACATAGTTGACCTGACTACGGCTGTCACGCCCAGCACATTAACAGTGAACATTCACGAAAGCACCTACATATAATCCCAGCCATTCAGCTATTGCCACAACTCCGGATACCTTTCTCGAGTCCTCCTGTAAGTATTATTCTCAATACGACTACTTAAAATCTGATCCTTCACTGAAAGGGGCCAAAAGGATCCAGCCTCACTTCACAGTGCCAGTATTGTGTACCACTCTTCATTCAACTCCTCTCATTTGGTGGCGCTTTCTTTCACAGCTCCTTTAAGCAATGTTTAATCATTATGTACGTCATTGCCCAGCTCCACTCCACACTTCCAAACGGATTTTGCTTATTTCCTTAATTGCAGAAGCCACCGCACAATACATGACCGTTGGCTTCCGTCCCCACTTAGATGTTTCTCGTTTATTTTCCGCCCCTTCCTTTCCTCCAATCTTTTCAGCCAGGTTTGCAAATTTTTCAACCGCCAATCATAAACCATTGACTTTATTTGCAGCAGGTAAACTTCCGTGGACTTTGTATAAACATGCTAAATTTCAGAACATCGGCCACATCTTGACGTTTGCGGCGGGCCTCAAGCCGAACTTGCGCCCCGGGATACGCGCTATTGTTGCATCTAAGCACACAGCATTATGCAAGGCGTTACTATTTGCAATCACGACAGAGGGCTCCGGATTTCTTTTGTCGGTAAGACCCAGCACTGGAAGCTTACTGTTCAGCGGGGGAGTGCCCGAAACAACCGAAGCTTTGTCGACTTCAGAAGTAGTGGTGAACTTCTGTGACCGCAGAATATCCCGCTTGAAAGGAGTCTTATCAGTGGACATCTTGATACTTTTATAAGGCCTGTGGTTTTTAAGGTTGTCTTGTTTGTTATAAACTTCTTAGCTGATTATACATTGCGAAATTGAAAATAATTTGGCGGCTATTTTAAGGTTTTCTCGGATCCTAGAGCACAGACAATGATGGTGGGACGTACTGAAGGCATCCATTATGGCAGGTCGGACTGATGACAGTGGGAGGGGTTAGGTTATATTAATGGCAACAGCATTCTTTGCCTTCGCATTGCTCTCTTAGTTATAGAGTCAAAGAAGCTCCTTGGCGCAGCGAGATCGGTCACATTAATGTCATTGGATGGGCCAATGAGGCTGGCTAGTGTGGACAGTTTCAATGACAAATCTTTGATCTGTTGGACTTTGCGTTGTATGTCCATTAGTCTTTTTGAGACATCCACAGCTTTGGTACTTGATTTGCTAGATGTGTCGAAAAGCGGGAGTGAGCATATGTTAATGGGAATCCGGGGTTTCAAAGGTTCTCTGGGTACAGTGGTGCGTAGTTTAAGTAGGATGGCTCTGCTGGTGAAGGCATAGTAAAGGTTGTCGCAGGCAAAAATCTTTTGGATGTGGTATAAAATAATATAATAGCTCAGTAACTTCTGAACAGACAAACGGATGGTGTCAAAATGTGCGGGATCGTGCAAATGAGAGGGTAATTATACAGGCCAGTTAACGAATTTGCTTGTAAAAGCAAATTAGGAAGTTGATAAAGTTTGTGATACACGGATCAAAAGCGCTTAAGTTACAGCCAGGCTGGAGTTGAAAATATGACGATCTTTTTGAAATAAATATTGACAGAACGATCAGTCAGAGGGGATGTCGAATGGTGATGCTCAGAAGGATTCAGAAAATTTTTCTAACCAGAAAAAGAGTATGATTCTACCAAAAATGCCCAAAGACCACCATAATTTTCCAAAACAACAATGCAAACCACATACAGCGAGAAGCGGACGGGACAATCTAAAGAACAGGTGAGAAAACAAATGCGTCCGTCCTAGCGACCCAATCGAAAGGCATTTAAATCGGCGCAAAGCCGACCAAACTTATCGGTTTGGTTCGCCGGCCTGATGTCTTGGGTCTCGGCGGACACAAGATAGGGCCTTACCTGTTGCGTCAATAATCGACTCTGTAAGCCACTCATCCACGAATTCTAGTATTTTTAACGGCATTTTACCTGTTAGAAGTGATACTGGGCATTATGGTTGCCGCTGCCACAGCTGCTGCCACCAGATTTTTCGAAGGAACACGTCACTAGTGGAAATTAACTGGAGAAGCTGTCGCAAGCGGCTCAGCAGTTTTGGAGACCACTGATCGTCAAGAAAAACTTCACTGAGGAGATTCTTTTGTAACAAAATTCTGAAGTATTCAGATTGGACTGACACAGTATCTTTATGCTACGCTGAGGCTTTAAGACGGTGTCGGTGTAATTTCTAAAGACTCACCAGAAAGGTAAATAATCTTTACGTGTTGCAAACTAAGACCAGGGCCGTAATGCCCAATTCACTCCCTGTTTATGCTCGTTTTGGCCCCGATATGTGGGCTTTCGTTCTAGTCCTAATTTTGTGGTAGGGAGCGTAAAGGTTTGAGTCTGGTGAAGGAAAGGTATGCATCGTTCATATGGCATTGGTGGTGTCACAACAGTGATTAAGCAAATTTATGTAAACATTTAGGTGGTCATTGCAGGTGGGAATGATTTTTCGATGACGGTTTGACCTGGATTTGTTAGGGAACTTCGGTTTCGTCCAGATGGATATACAGATTTTTCTTACAATCGGTTTCGCCCGCTGATGCTGCGACTTCTTTATGAAGTGCCTTCCACAAGGACAACGCCGCTAGTGCAAAGAACCTGGCCCTCAGGGACGTCCGAAAGCGAAGTTCTAAAATGTTTTCGGATTGTTCTTTAGTGCCGAGGAAGGGCCGAGGCCAAGGCATTTCTCATCTTGGCATGATATGAAGAGGTGATATAAAAAATCATCTCGGATGTTTCTAGCTCAAAGGACAGAGGATGAGCTTTCTACAACGGAGGAGCACAACTGACGGTGGAGACCTTGTGAATTCTTTCTGGCGATTTCATATTTTAATGACATCGCTGTGCACGATCTGGCTCGTGTATTCTAGAAGGAGTCGAATAGTCGCTCCGTTGATCGTTGGGAAGTTGCCATTTGATAAACTTATGAATGATCAATGGATCAGGTTTAGAACGCGGAACGCCGCCATATAAACAACCTGGTGCTGACGGTATCAGGAAAAGCCGCTGTCTAGCCAGAAACCTGGTGATTTGTGGTAATCAGTCAGAGCCAAGTTGGGAGTCTCGTTAAAGGATAGTGTGTTTATTTTCTTTGCCGATTGCTAAGCTGACACTTTTTCTTTGGTTAGGTTCCACTTTTCGGACCAGGATTTGGCGCTATTGATAGCTACCTTCAAAATTCACGGAAAGGAACTTCAGGGGTTACGTTTTCCGCATCCGTTTGAATCTTGCGGGAATGGATTGAGGGACTTCCACGATAAGTGCTTACTGAGAAGGGGCCCGGCGACGAGCCTGTCGCGGATCCCGCAGTGATTGGGACTGATTGTTAAAGGCGCTTCCTGACATTACCAAAGGGGTTTGACCAGTCAGAAAGCCATGTATGACTTCTAGCATGGGATCGATAACACCAAAGCCTAGGAGCTTTTGGCTAAATGGATTATCAAGAACCCTGTTAAAAACATTGTTCAAGTTGATACAGACGGTATGCGCAGTATGGCCGTCGTCTGTTGTATTCCCTTTAACAAGAAGTTGCTCCGACAAACACGAGTGCCACAGACGTCTCCTATATGCAGGCGTTTTAGCAAAACGCCTTTCAAAAGGCTTTCAAATGCCTTTTTTGAGAAGCTGCTTGGGCTAACTGGATGATGGCTGGGGGCAAGATGTTAACCGTCTCCATCAAAAATAGTCTTAATGGTCGTCTTCCTCCAGCAGTTGAGGAAGCTTCATTCAGGGGCTTATTCTTGGGGATGGATAAAGTCATGGCCCTGAAACAATACGGGTTTAGACTTCGAAGTCTTGAAAAACTGCACTCGCATGAACAGCCTTGTGACTCAGTGGGATTAGTACTGGAAGTGGTCAAGAGTAGGGATGGGTAATTATAGAGGAGCGGAAAAATTACGCAAGTGTGAATTGAAGACACTTGCCACGGCAAGGAGAGGTATAATGGGGCTTTTTTGGATGTCTTTGGCGGCATATTCAGTGGATGTTGTGCCTTCAAGACGTTGCATGTGTTGGAAGAAAATTGGTTTATTAGACGGAACTCGGGTGTAGATTGAGTGCTGCATACCACTCCACACTGCTTTAGGTTAGACCTGCTTTGGTTTCCGATATTTCGGAAGCTCTCTGCGCCTTGCTTTTGACCTCCCACGTGGTATTCAGTAAATAGTCATCGCTTACCTTCTGAGAGGCGGGCCAGTGTATCTGAAAAGGGGCCTTCTCCTGCTACATGAAATTCTGATTCTTGACAGTAGTTGGCCGTTGGTTTTTAAGATAGACTTTTTGGGCTCCTCAGCAGCGCTATCCGCAGGGGACCCGGGCTTTAGGTTACCTAGTTAAGACTTGAGGAATGCATTTTTAGAGTCAATGTTAGCCCTGTTGAAGGACCAATCTATCCTCTGCTCTGGGGAAGTGGATGGACAACAGGCACTGAGGTCAATACTTGCAAATGAATGGTCGTATTTCCCTAAACGGCTAATTTTTGCTTAGGTCTATTTGGTAGTCTTCATTTGCTGTTACAAGCCAGAGTCAGAAAGAAGGCTGCACTCGTCAGTATCAGCTCAGGCTCTTTAAGTGTTTTACTCTGGGGTTACTTTGGGACGCCATCCTCAAGAGGTCCTCCACTGGAGAGGCAGCTCTAACAGCTCTTGACCAGTCAATACTAAGTCAGTCAAAATCAGCTGTGATTAGAAGATGGGTGGAATGTGTAACCATCCTCCGGGGGCTTAGCAGTGTTTTGAGGTCACTGACATGTAGCGGATTCCAGGTTGGAAGTCGGGAGGCTACCACTATCAGAAGCTTTTCGAGCTTTCGGAGAGGGAAGACCAGCCACAGGCCGTCCAAAGTTGTTAAAGAGGGCAATTTGGTTTTATTGAGAGGAGAGAGGAATATGTTATGACAAATGATCACACATCCAGCACGTCCACTCCTGGGATCTTGTTTGTGTATGGTGTATCCTGGGATGCGGTTAACTGAGCCAACTATTTCTGGGATTAGCCAAGTTTCCTTTAAAGGAATGAGGTTGGAATAAGTGTCTGAAACTGCCTGCCGCACTTCTGGCATTTCATTAGGAAGGCCTGGACAGTTGGCATGAAAGCATTTCAGTAAAAGCTCGAGGAATGGTGCAGCATTCTTGGTGTAAGTTGGCTATTTGGTAGTGATGTAAGTGACTGCGGAAGACTAAATGGTTGCTGGCACCAGGTAAATTGAGGCCTAGGGCAAACGTGAGAGAGGGGCAGGCGGACGGGGGTACATCCTCCAGCCTAGGCTGCAGCCTTCCAACAGGAGGATCCTGCTACCTTCTGAAGAGAGTATGAAGCATTCTGCGGTAGCCTCTTACCCTTTAGTAAGCCTCCTATTAGCCTTCTCCCGGAGGAAACATTTGCCTCATGGTACTTTAACAGCTTATCCGTAGTATAAGCCAGTTCGCATGTTGGCCACATGCACTGCCTGTGACGGGAAGAGGAATTTAAAGCCATTTAATATACGCGCGTTTGATTCTCGACGATGATACGGAAAGGTAAAGTCGCCTCGCGGAATTAGGCATACTAGATTAGATGTATCGAGTAATTGCTGCTGTGATGTTCTGAGGACATGCGTGGCTAGCCTGTCCGTCGGTGAGGGCAGCACGACCGAGGTTTTCAGGTCGTCAACCTCACCCAAATCTGTGGAACTGTCCTCTGATGCTTAGTGATTTCCGTTGTCTGCTTTTCGGCATTAGACCTAACTTGTTCTTCCGCAACGGGTTTTCAAGAAGAGTGCCATCACCTTGTTTACGAGGGTTGCATTAGACCAAGAATATCTCTGCTTCCCGCATGAGAAAGGCATTGTCAGTGGGACCCATGGCAATGGAAATGGAGTCCATGGACCGCAGGAGAAATTCAGATGAATTAAATTATATTTATGCCAGAATCAGGGGGGCGAGTGAACTTCTCAGGTGACAGCCTAAGGTAGTAGGCCGTGGCCAGGGTCAATCATGCTCGGTTATTCTAGTCTGGGTTATTGGGAATGAAAAAGCAGGTGTAAAAGTAACTCAAAAAAGCCGAGGTTTTGTAGAGTCCGTTTGACTGTGACCCGAAAAGGGAGAAACAAAATAAAACAGACTGGCTCAAATTACACAGAAAGTGAAGGGGAAGAAATAAGACAAGCAACTTCTGGCCAACCGCGACCGCAATATTAGGGAATGATCCATAATCAATATGAATTCACACAAAACTGCAGTCCGGGCGAAAGTTCTGTCGTTGTGAATAGACATTTGGCGATGTAGCGCTATTATCGGTAAATGAGATATCCGGACCAAGAATAACAAATGGAGCCGTGAGAGTTCATATTTGAGTATAATTGTTCCCGGAGCTGAACACTACGAACCAAAATGAAGAGTGCAAAACACAGCTGAACGTGGAACGAAATAGCTGACGTCCTAGAGTTTGATGGTGTTAGAGTTGCAACCTTCCCACAAATAGTCGGATAAACAAAGAAGACCTTAATGAACTAGTCAAAAACATGATCTGCTGAATGGCTGTGCGTTAGGGATTCACGAGTTTCCGTGCTAATTCCAGAGAAGGCACAATCGAATTTCAACGTTTCTTAGTTAAAAACGCCTCGGGGACTCTTTTCGGTATATATCCTGTTTCTGTTTTTGGAACAGGAGCGCTCAGTAACAAACAGACGAAGTTGATACCTAAGTGTCGAATAATATTTTAACATATACCTGCAATTCCGACCGTTCTTTTGGTAGTCAGCACGATTTAAACTTAAGCCAATATGCTGACTGTATTCAGTGCAAAACAGGACTGTGGAAAGGCAATTTACAAATGGATGCAACGCCCCTGCATGACGATTTTGTGGTTCAGCCGAGAGAGATAACTGAATGCCATTGGAAAGAATCATGGTTTAGAAATCAATATCGAAATCCGAGAACCCTTCACAGTCACTGCAGGAACAACTGTCGGCTGAAATACGTCAGAAAGTCATGGCTGCTAACTTAAAAGCTCCTCATCAAGCGGCAGAAGGGGAAGACATTTTGTTTCTATTAATAGCTTTTTCCGCAATAAAAAACTTCAGTTGCACCACTAGAAGGTTTGCCAGCAAATTTTGCTTGTCCTCTTACTTTCAGCGAACAGGATACACCATGTGCAAGTAACATGTGACGACCCCTAAATTGCGCTGGAAAAGACGGACCCAAGTAAATTTGGTGGGCCAAACGAGACTCACCCGGCCATCGTTAAACCTTCAGTCACTCAACTGAAAGAGCCTGTATTTAGCCTTTCCCAAGCCGTCATGATCCACGGTAGACTAACTTTGGACTGAAAAGTAGTAGATGCGGCAACTATCCAAAATGGGTGCCCGCGTACACGGTAGTAAGTTACGCAAACGCAAACTCATGTGCATCCTTCTTAATTGTGCTTAGACACTTGTGACAGTATTGTCGATGAAGTTCATGATGAAATGCCTGCTTTGGCGTGAAGCACAGGAGGGATTTGCAAAAAAAGAGGTTTTACCCCTCCTAACACCATGGGTTCCCAGATGATGACAGCTCGAGACCGGATCGGCGGTGGTGGCAGACTTGCACTGCTTAGGTTTTAAAAATGCGTTTGATTCGATGAGAAGCCATTGTTAATCGATAATATCCAGCAATTCAACGTTCGAGGCACGGAATTAATTTGGTATCAGCTCTGCTGTGCGTCAATTCATTCTACTGCAGGGTGGGAAAGCAAAGTTTAGGCTGAGTGGGATAATCAGGCGACGTGCCAAAAGAGGGTCCCTTCCGTGACGACTAGTACTCCTTCCCTGGACCATTTAGCCGAGAATAATCCTTCAAAACAATTATTTTATATCAGCTACCTACAGATCGCTGACGTACAGTAGACTCTGTATCATATGCATGTTTGTTCAATTGCAAGGTTGTTTGTTCTTGCCCACCGTGCGGGTTTAACCGCTACTGTTTTGGGACCCACCTGAGCCACATGCGTAGTTCTGTACGGTAACATCTGCTTACTCTTTTATTTTTAAATGGCATGTTTGTGGTTTCGTTTTGTTTACATACTGATTTACTTTACACTCCAGTGCTGCAGAATGAACGGATCAAATGTGTTTTGGTTTTTGGGTTCGACTTGGGATACGCATTTCTCAGAAGCTGTTTACGCAAAAGAACCAGAGTCGGGGTTGGAGCTGACAGAGTTCATTTTGCAGACAACATAACGTTCATGAGAGCAAGTTATCATGGTGAACTGTCAAAGGCATGACATGATTGACTGATCCTGGGGCGCTTATTGGGCCAAGCGAGTGCCTAAGTGACCTCAAACCGGTGCATGGGGAGGTCGACTACAGCGATAAAAAATAAGGAGTTCTCTTTTCGCGCAGTGCAAAGCATGAGGGACGTGTTTGTTACAGTGTTCGCGGAATTTAGGCGGGCTGAACAGCGCCAAACTGTTGCCCGAAACACAAAGGAGAAATTTTAGTGGCATCGATCATTCTAAGAAAGCCAGTTATTTTTAACTTCATTTTCTCTGTAACTACGTTTGAACTCACTCTTGCAAAATTTGTTTGGTTGTATATGCTTTATCGCACCCGAGATCTGTAGGTTTCTGCCTGCCATGAACTGGTTTTTGATTCGCTTCGCCCGCCTGGCATTAGTGTGACGTGTTTTGCAAGCGGGTGCACCGATTTATCGTTGCTGTTCAGGCACCACAGTTCTAGTAAATTTTTGTTGGCTGGGGTCTTCTAGATTCCATCGAAATAATAAGACTTGTCAACCGCGGCCCCAGAATCACAAAGAGTATTCGTTTGGGGTCTCATTTCAGACGTCTTTTAAAACAGCCTGCGGCACCCTATGAAAAACCCGAGGTAGATATTCATCTGTGCAAAAAAGACGGCCTTTAGAATATGTGTGGTTGACACTTGGAAGGAACACTTGGTAGAAGTAGTAGGCGGTGCCAGCCTAAAAATTTTGAAAACATCACCAGATTATGCGAGGTATGAGATAATCCCGGCGATTAAGGATACAAGGACTGCAAAACAGAACGAATATATCAGGAGCTAATGGGCCCGAAGCACAGCGGAAATCCCTTCGTCTCGAGGGTAAGAAGAGGCCTGTGTTCATTTGGAATTTTGGAGAAAGCGGAGCTTCTGAAAAAAAACGAAACTGATAATGGGAAAAAGAACTGGAATTTCCGGATTTCAAAACTTGAAAATATCAAAGAAAAATTGTTGGACGCTCGATTGACCATTGAGGTCATCGCTGCCATGCAAAAATAGATTCAAATCGAAGCATCAACAGATCCAAGGAGTTCTCGGTTCAAGAACTTGAATGGTCAGGCATGTTTCCGTATAGCCCTGTAATCGAACTGGAACTGTTACTGGAAATTGTTTTAAGTAGCTGACGTCCTTCGCGCTCGCTCAGTTTGACTCCTGTGGTTGCTTTTCGTTCTCCTGTTCGGTTTTACTGCTATCAACAGGCAGTATTGTGTTGTCACGGCCAATGATTTCTGCCGTAAACAGTGTTAAAGACAAAAGGTGATCTTTTGCGATGGATGTATCTTGATTTGATCGATAAATCTGAGCTGCCTACGATAATTTGCGCCGTGCCCTTACGTATGCTGGAAAAACTATACGTTCGCCCAACAGCTAAGCGCAAAAAAAGCATATCTGCTGGTGTCAGTAAGCGTACTCAGTCGCAGTTGCTGTCTATGAAAAAGGTGCGCCGTTCATCTGGACGAGTTTCCGAGTATGCGTCGTCCGTTCGGTTACATTATTGCGCCGTGACCAGGAAATACAATGGTAAGGAGCATTTTATTGGGTTGTTTCATTTTTCTAGCACTGGGGCTATATATATTACGAGTTATTGCGGCTGACTTCCCTTTTGTTCGTTTTTAACTTGTCTTACGTATTGTGCGTTTTCACTGGCCGCACCCGGATGCACCCTAAATCATCGCCTCAGAATGAATACCGTGTTAATTTATCCGCATGCAATTTCCCAATTTTGGCTTGCTATCATTGTTCTCTGCCTTTTTTCTGTCGCCCTAATTTTTTCAGAATACTTGAGCTGATTTGTGAAGATACTTCTTGCCTTGGTGTTATCATTGGTTGATCCTTAAGCTTTCGGTGTAGGCTGATGAAATTGCTGATAAATCGACTATTTCATGGCCCTGCTGGTTTCTCGTCCACACAAGCCGTTTTCTATTTTTGGACTGCATTGGGAGTCGCAAACGTCCGCTTTCGGTTTCTCTATATATATATATATATATATATATATATATATATATATATATATA
>LUCM01009691.1:0-11150 GCA_008360955.1 Fasciolopsis buskii | reverse complement strand
TCAAGAAAGATTACATCCTCATTCAAATGCAATCAAGTCATCAAAAAGATAATACCATAATTTGTGGTCTATGATATTATCAAAATTTACAGTGGAAATTCTTCGCATTAGCTTAAATCTCTATTAGTCTTCTCATAGTTATCGCGCCATTCAGATCGGAATAAACCTGACATCCGAAAATGAAAATCACTGCCACGGAACCTTCAATATAAACTGCACCACAGACCACATTCAAGCTAATCAGTGAGAGTGCTCTTCAGGGTACCGTTCACCATCTCACAGTGAGAATTATTATAAAAACAAAACGCCAAACCCATCCCCACCCCGAAAACACAATAAACCAATAAAAATCACATCAAATCATTAACCCGCGCAGCGATGAATCGCTCCGGGGAGGGTAATAATCGCAGTGCTGCATTCGAGATTTCCCTCTCTTTTTTATTCACTTGTTCACTTCGTCTTCACTGATCGCTGCCCGCTCTGCCTACCCACAATGCCCCAATATTAACGCCTGTACTCAACATCGTTCATTGTAATGAGTTTTCGACTCTATTAGGCTTATTGATTCAGTATTTTCTCAAAGCTCGCTACTCTATGAATCTCAGCTACCTTAACCTGTGCTGTCATGAAAGCCGGCGAACAGCTGTGTTCATTGCTCTCAATGAACTCACTGACAATTGGTATCCATTTTGTCAACGGAATGTAGTGCAATCCAACTAGTTGCGCTTATACTTTATCAAGATATTTCCTGCGCACAGCTCGGGCCACGGGTCAATGTCTTGCAAGAAAGCTGAATAGGGTTCTTTTAGACTGAACCGCAGTTAGCGGTCGTTTATTGCGCCGCTATTACTAGAACTGCCACACTCCAGTTAATCCGTTCAAAAGGAAATGGCTTCGTTAAACACACCTTGTTTACAATTTCGGTGTACGCTCGAACATGATGGCACTAACACGCAGAAAGACGACTTTTATGATTGTATTGTATTGTATAGACTTTTGTATACAGTCAATAATGTTGCATTCCAGTCACCAAAATGTAAGCGCCAACCATTAAGAAGGCAATACCGAATAAGTAAACATAAATAAATACGCTCATACGCCTCGTTAAGACAATCTTAAAGTAATCAACTCATCGAGAGAAATACAGACTCAATAGCACATTAAAAATCGGTAATAATGACAGCCCCCTGAAAGAATCTACAAAAGTCCTTTTTTAAGTAAACGCTGGAAAAATAACAGGAAGAACAAGTAAATGGAGGATTAGACGACAGCACATTGATATACAAACCACGGGAGGTGGTGCTTGTTTTACCTTGTAGTATCCGAAGCTTCTGAGCTGGATGACAAGCTATTCTGGAGTTCTTTACACGGGTATAAATGCTGTAGGAATTCCAGTTCAGAAAATTTTACCAATAGTACTCCTAATATTTCACAAAATCACCCTAGTAGTGTTTCACTGAAGTTATGAAGACGTTGTGGGTTAGTGCTGAACTGTGAGAGAACGAGGAGTGAAACAGACATCGAGACATGTAAGATGTGTTGAGATTTAAACCATCCTCTTATCAAAAACACAGAAGACAGGTTGTTGGAAATAGCTTTTAAATCAATT
Organism: Fasciolopsis buskii; assembly: GCA_008360955.1. Classification (NCBI taxonomy): domain Eukaryota; kingdom Metazoa; phylum Platyhelminthes; class Trematoda; order Plagiorchiida; family Fasciolidae; genus Fasciolopsis; species Fasciolopsis buskii. The sequence goes on along the minus strand of LUCM01009691.1, from coordinate 9,541 downwards.
GTTGTCGAAACAAAGGCTTGAGATAGGGAACCTTTATTATACTTAAGCAGATGACAGGGTGATCTAGTTGATAATTGTCCTGAGTTGTAAGTAACAAAAGATGCGGCGAGGAACAGCGACCCTGTAAGGGTAGCACGCGTGAATTGTTAACCCACGGTTTTGTAGTTTTACCGTCCATTTGTGTTAGTAAGGTAATCAGTCAACCATGATAATAAAGGCCTGGGACAACCAAGTTTTTCCAGTTGTGAGTATAAGAGACCGTGGGACGGAATCGAATGCTGACGAGTAGTCCAGAAAGGCGCAACGCAAAGATTTCATCCATGCGTTCAAGGATTTGCAACTGTGATGAATAAGGGAGGTGACAAAGTTCAATGTGGACCTGTTAGATTCTAAGGCAAACTGATAATGGTCGTCAGGATGACGCACAGAAGAACGCGGGCGTTTAAGTATAGCACGCCCCATCAGTTTAAGACCAGAAGATGTTAAGGCGATGCAAGGCGAAAAACGTTCTTTGACGAAGCAAAGCTGACACTGTAGTTTGGGATGGGAATAATGGTGACGTGTCTCCATCAGTCCGGGATAAAAGATGAGCTTAAATGAATTAGTTGATCAGAGAACTGAATTCTTCCGTAAAGGCTATAGCATCATACCTTAAAAGAGCTGAAGGTAGACTGTCAGGTTTCACTCCCGTGATATTTTATTTGGTTGCGCAGAAGGTCGAGCCCTCATCTCTAGAAAAACATGTGACTCCTATCACCACCATGTCCAAATATGGTTGGGGTATAAGTATAAGGATTGGTGAAAGCCCGATCGATGCTGTCGACATCCGCAAGAAGTTTTCGTATGCTTCTTCCCACACAACAGTCGAATTCCTTGCCTTAAGACTCGATTGTTGTTACGAGGGCGAAGTCGGATGGATTTTGATCTTGCTTGAGGGAATGAAAGTATATTTTGTTCCTAAACAGAAGAAGACAATGATCACTACTTAAAAGTGGAGCACGCAGTTTCAGGGGAAGAAATTTGGGTGGTTGTTAATAGTTCTACCTAAAATGGAGTCAACTCTGGTGGGAGAAACGTAGAGGTTAGTCAAATCAAACACAGTCACTCGTGAACATGGATCGGTGGTTGAAGGATGAGGGACCGATTTCAGCGTTTTCGTAAACAGGGTAGTCGTTGGTACTCAACAATGCTGGGATGGACATGTTGGCTGGAAGGATGTATTTAAGGGCTGCTTGCCAGCCAGCCCAAGTGCCTCTTTTAGATCGCTCAGAAGATCGTCTGAGTTCACATACGCGATTCCCATCCATGTTTGAGAAACGCACGGTTTTTGAACAAAAGTAAATTCTGAGCAATTGTAAACAATCGAAACGAGAACAATCGAACCAAATATCCGACAACAAAACAATAAAATAGGATGACACGGAATTGTAGCGCAATTAGTTAAAGGGTGCGCACTTTGATGGTAGTTGTTTATTCCAATGGATAAGTTGCAGAACTTTGTGCATCGGCACCTTGGCTTGCCTGCTCGGGAAAAAACTTCTCCAAATGTTGTGCGAACAGTCATTTATTCTTGTCTAGCACGACCTTCCGTCACAGTTTGCGTTGCTCAGCGACATGATAGCGTTCTAAACTCAGACCAGATAGTCCCTGAGTCAGATTGACCACTATCCGCATGTTAGTTTAATGCGATTTTTCGCTCGCAGCTGAATGGCCATCGACACAGACCATAAACCCACTTAGCCATCGAACTTCTATGTGATTCGGCTGTTCGCAACAGCTATGCACAGAAACTACCCGATAAGCTGAGAACCTCGACGAGCACTGGGACGAAATCAAGCAGATGATGGATTCGACATCTGAAAGCGAAAACCAACTGGTCACGACGAACTTCCTCCAGCTCTTTTCACGTTGAGTGACGAAGCCCTGTTAAAAGCACTTACTGTCTTGCTTCGTGATATTTGTCGGACGAATCACAGATGGAATGACTATGGCGATCATCGCGGGATTAGTTTAGTTCGAATAGTTACTAAGATGTTAGCTTCTATAATGCTGCGCTGTTTGACACCAATTCGCGAGAGTAACATCCACAAACAACGGGCTGGATTTCGTTCAGGCCGAATTTGCGTCGACCAGGTTTTAGCTCTTCGATCGGCTTGTCCAGAACCTGTCACACACACACACAACCGCTCCCCAAACCCATGGTTCGTAGTGTCTTGAATTTGAACGGCGCTTTCTGAACCCGTCGATCGGACCGAGAACCGTATCTGCAGTGCTCTCCACCGGAAAGGCAATGCAACCGAAGTTGTGACCTATTGCGAGCATTGTACTCGCATACCCGTGTATCTTCTGAATGGATTAAAATCAGACACCACAACTAATTCGAAGTTTGTGACGATAATCCGAAAACTGTTAAAGAAAACTACAGAAAAATGCATTATTTCATAGCCTACCAGATACTTGACTATTAATTGGAATATGCGTATGATTCGTTCATTAGTAAACCTGGAATGAAAGCGAACTCCCGCATACTGCCCTCAAAAGGGCATTCTGCAGGCCGCAATCTACAATTACATTTGGATAAGAAATTGAAATGCATAGTGGAAAATTGTCTGAACAAATTCTATGTGATCATCATGGCAGATTCCGACGTCCGAAAGGGTGGGCAACGGAGGCAGGTAAAGTTCACCTAATGTGCATGACATAACACGTTGGATGGCCAATAAAAATGCCCATTGGTGACAATCGGAGACATTTTATTAGCTCTTCATCTTCTGTCCATTACTAGCAGCAAAAGAAACCGGAATCTTCTGCTTGTACATAAAATGCAGTCTTGATCACAAGAACCACCATAAATCCGAACTATCATTACACTCAAACTGCATGAAATAAGTCCCCCACAATGTAATGGTCTATAAATATTGAGCAGATCTGGAAACACTTGGAGAACCAACAGAAATGAGATTCTCGAAACTCAGAAAACCCGCATCCCATAAATTGCACCAATCCACGGCAAAACCTAAGCAGAAAATCACGACTGCTGAGCATTTAATTCTCTTCCGGAAAGGAGCGGATACAATTGAAGACAGCGAACGAACAATAGTGAATGGTGAACGTGAACCAATGTTCGACCAGTACGGTATGACAAAAATATCGTACAGTAGGATATTTTTAAAATTCTAGTGATCTTAAAATTCCCACACATGAGAATCTGTTACCTGCTCAATCCGAAATCCTCATTTTCTAAACCATGTATGGAGTAAGAAATGAGGATACGATATATGCACCACACTGATCCTTAGATAAAAGTGATCGCTACAATGAATAATCGATGCCGAATAAAATGGTTACACTCTGTACCGTTTACGTTCAAACGGCATTAGACCAAAGTTCCGATTTTCAGGACTTCAGTCTAAATGGGTACAAAATTACAGACTAGCAAGGGATATCGATAAACAATGATGAATTTGAAAACTGTTGAGTGTTATTAAATCGCGTCTCATTTCATATTACTTTCTTCAATTTCGCTCCTAAAACATGAGAAACTGAAAAAATAGCAACTCAATGCAAAAACTTTGTCCGTCATAATTATCTTCTTCGTTAAATAACCGACCAGCGGAAAAGTATTCCTAGGATACGAATATAATACTTAACTAAATACAGTATTTTCCATACTCGAGGATCCAATCACTGCACCTTCTCAGTTTCACGGTACGACTTAAGAGCCTACTCCCACATCATTAAAATTGATACAGAAACTTAAAACTGGCATTAATTTCCTAAATCACGGGAAACATTGCAGTTTCATGCAACCTCATTTTAGAGGTCGGTCTATGAAACTAGGTCTAAAAGTGATTCGAGCTGGTGCAGTAAAGTTAGTATGAAGGTATCCAACAGAACTCAAAAACCCATAACTTCAGTAGTAAATAACCACATATTTGGTTGCACAGAAAGAGACGTATTCAATGACATCAACGTCAACACGGTGAAACGAAGCGCAGTGAAACAAAGTCCCTCTGAATTCATTCGACTACTTGGTAAGATGCAACATTTAGGGAAATTCCGAAAATATTAGCTACTCGGCACCAGTCCCCTTACTGAGATAACAGTGAAACTTCTTTCTCGTCGGAATTATCCACTTCTATTGCGTTCAGGTAGATAACTCAAAAATAGGACTGACAGTGGTCCACATTTATCTCACCCAGTATCCGGAGCCACATCGATTCTTAATAAGCGAGGTTTCACGAACAGAAACGACTGTTCGGAATTGTTTCACCTTACTCGAAGAACAGTATGATCTTTAGAGAGGATCGAAACTGTGTATTTGGACACGCACAGTTCTGATGCGTCCACAGAATAGGATGGCAGAGAACTTACCGGCTGAGATCATAACCTGTGTTGATCAGTCTCACGATGACATCCCAAGCTGTCATACCTCCTTAGCAAGTATTGCTGCACCAGGTAGAAATGCGTTGTATTACTTAACATTCGGAATTTACACTGGATTTATCTGGTCTGCTTATGCAAAATCTTTCACTTCCTTTATTGGTGGAACCATAATAAACCTCGTGTTCAGGAAGAAGCTGCAGCCAATAGAGGACTGCTAAGTGGAGAAATTGACCGACAATGAGGGGATTCAAATCCGCGATATTTAGGTTGAAATGCCAAATGGTCACTGTTGTTTGATCTTATTTTCAGCGGTGTATGCCATCTACTAAATGCAAAACTAGTCGAATCTGTACACCGCGCAACTGTTAAGACAGTCCTCAAGTTCTAATGAGAAGAAGCGTTTTCGGTCGCCCACATTATACATATATAGTGATAAATCTGTGAGTTGGTCTGTTATCACAGCAAAAAAAACGGTGGCTCAGGGTTCGCCACATAAGTCAGATCCTCCAGAACACTTCATATCATGGATTATACATCATGTCGCACGTAAGGGTTACACCAACTACATCGCTCAAACTGAAATGCAAGCGTGTCCTAGGGCGTCCCATCCCAAGCTTCTAATCAGGAGATCTGATCCTCAAGGCAGCAGAGCGAAATAAAAGTTCTTAAACTGCTAGAAGCTGGTGATCGATATTCTAATTCATGTCTTTTGATCAATTCAGACCAGCAGTTCAAAGCTTTTCAACACAATAAGTCATGAATGTAAGTACAGGTTGACAAAATGAATAATTATAAAAAAGTACTATCACCAACGAGGGTATCTGCGTTGGTTAGGATGACTTCACAGGAAATAACAAGTTGTGTAACAAGAAATCAACTCAATGCAATTTGGCTAAGCTAAATCATGATGGCAAAACTCGCGATAACTGAAAACTCAGCTGATTATGCCTCCAATCATCAACGCCCCACTATTGACTGCACAGTACTAATTAGACAAATTTGTGGTAACGGTCTGAAGGAAGCAATAGCTTAATTTGATGATTGATTCTATCGATTAATTTGGCTCACCTGACGAGTAACTTGTAAACAACAGCGGCGGAAGAAAAACGAAAACCTGTTTTTGACTTGTTGAATGCATTTAGACCATCCAAAGTAATAGGTCATTCAAAGCTGGCGCATAATTCCATTGTTTACATTCCCTGACTGGAAACGTCAGATTCATCAGCCACAACATCTGAACCGCGAAGACTTGAACGAATCGCAAATGTATTCATCATGAGGCATTTACGTACAATCCTACACTAAATGACCCATGATTACGTCGAAAAAGAAATACTTTGGAAGAAAATAACAGATGTCGTAATCAGTGTGAATCTCAATATTATTCGGAAGAACAAAATGCGCAATACAAAAGATTACCCTAAATCAACGAATGGAGCACTAGGCCTTCGGATGTCTCCATACCCTTACTGTTGAACAAGTGTACATGACCATTCCGAAGATAGGCAACCTTGGTAGGGAATCTGAGTCCAGGTGAAGTGATCTCAGGCGATTGGATTGATTGAATGGATAAGGCTAATTGCCAATGTCGATCTACTCCACCGAACAGTTGACGTTCGACCGTATTCAGGCTAGATATGGAATGAACAAACAGCACAGAGCAAATCGAATCACAAGCAGCTGTAGTGGTGCCCCAAGTCACTTTGATTACCCCAGTCACAGGGTCCTCCATGCAAAACTCCGGGCGGTTAGTGTCCGACTGAAGAAATAACGATGAGAGAAAAAAACTACTTGAATGGCTTGCAGTTCTCCGACAAACGTGTGCAATCAGCTCGGCCAAGAGAAGTTTTGTTTCAATCCAGTTGTCGGATGTCAGTGGAACGGAAGCTGTAATTCGATAAATCATAGTGGCCTGACTGTCCAGATATGAGGAACTCGCGTGGAATTGTTTCAACAAGTAATGAATGGCAGAGATCAAGTAAAATGGGTTATGTGCTTCTAAAGGACCAAATGAGTTTAGCCAGGTGGGAAACAACAGCAGACATTGTCTTCCCAACAAATTGATATTAACCGCGCCTTCCAAACCACATCGACGAACATGTGGACTAGCGTTCAGGGCTCGAATAGCATCAGACACTTCAATCGCAACACGAACTTGTGCTTCTTGACTGGAGGCACCTAAATGAGGCGTGCACAGAACGGACTGGTGTGCACAAAGCCGTTGCGTTACGGGGTTCAAAGAATCAAGTGGTTCATATTCAAAAACATCCAAAGCTGCGGCGGCACAGTGACCAGCCTCCAAAGAGGCCAACAGCGCATCCTCATGTACGATTCCTCCACGAGAACAATTGATTATTCGAAATCCAGGACGGCATAGAGCCAAAGAATTAGAATTGAGAAGCGCTCTCGTTTCAGGAAGTAGCGGTACATGAATTGTCAAATAATCGATATTCGGAAGCATGCTCTCCAAATCTAGAACGTCAGAAAGCCAATAAGGTAGTTCTCGACTGGAAAAGTTAGCCGACGGATCGCAACCAAGGATCCGCATTCCAAAAGCGTGCATTCTTTGTCCAACAGCCGAGCCGATGCGCCCCAAACCGATTATACCCAAAGTCTTCCCACAAAGTTCTGTTACCGGAGAACGAGCAGAGTCGCCAGTAACGAGTTTCCGAATCTCCGGCCACTCATTAGGACGTTGCAACAGCGCTGTTGGGAATTGGCGGGCCAACGATAACATCAGTGCACATGTGTGCTCCACAGCGGAAATCGTGTTCCCTTCCGGAGCGTTCACAACGAGAACTCCATAAACCTTGGCAGCGTGGCAGTCTATATTGTCCAAGCCGACACCGGCACGTGCGACTACACGAAGACCAAACCCGGAGGCGACACGTAGAACTGAGTCGGTCACGCGAGTTGCAGAACGAACGATCAAGGCGACGGCAGACAGCTCCGTTAGGATCTCAGTCAGACGTTTCTCTTGAATACCACCTTCGTGCAGGTCGTGTACATCAAACCCATCTTCTGTTAGACGTGCTAGAGCAGCATGGGCGACGTTATCAGCAACAACTACCACGGGACGTTTAACGGACAACATGCTCAAAAACTGACACAATAGGCGCAAGAATCATCTTGAACTGGAGTGCATACATATTTATAGGTTGAACAAAAACTAATGTTAACGAAAAATCACGTCCAAATGCTAAATGTGCGCTCCAGCTCAGTTTCAAGACCGAAAATTACCATGTTTACCCCGACAATCAAAACACGATCGACTAAACCTCTGACCGATTATCTTATCACGCATGAACGAGAGGGTGGGGTTGACAAACGAGTCTGGCATGCACGAGTGATCTGAATCCGTTCAGATTGATAGATGAAACGTTGCCAGACGAGTACAAAGTGTTTGGCAGTCTTGCAAACCAGTTGTAGTGAAGCCGTACATAAACCAACCCGAAATGCGGCTAGTGCAAACAGAAATATGTGTACCGACGTGTCTGGTAGTTTACAAGCAATGTCACCAAAGTCCGATTCTAAACATAAACAAAATTATTACGTTAGGTGCGCCAAAAATCAAGTTAAAAGTAAGAAAAACCACCGGATGGTTATTGGGAATCAAAACTATGTTCACTATGAACAACACAAGTAACTGTTGCGTCAAACTGGCCGGTTACAAAACACAATATGTTCCCCTTTGTTGGCTGTCTTACGATCGAAATTATCAGCCTATCTTTGTCAAATATTAGACAAACGTTCTCGGATAATTAAATGTTCGTTCAACATAATTAAAACAGACTACTCGAGGGTGGGAGTGGAGGGAGGAACAGCCTCCAGAACTAGCCAAAACGTTATTCATAGGCGAAATATATTTTTGAAACCAACATGTTTTCATTGTGGGTAGGCCCCTTTTTGTATGGTCTAACAACATCCACTTCTCAAATCACCATACTTGAGAACCACTTGGTCTTATTTGCCCTTCGAAGCAATCTTATATCCTTTACAGAATGATATTGTAGCCTTGGATCCATATCTCCGATTGAAAAAAGAAAATACTTGTCGGCGTTTTCCAAATACGAAAAACAGCGTGACCGGAAATGTTTGCAATGAGCTGACGTTTAGTTACCTCGGATAATCGTTCCTAACGTATCCCAACCACGATTATTGGTTTACACTAAAAAAAATTCAAATAGCATATGGTGATAAAAACCGAAATACATTCGTTCGTGGTAAAGAAAACACCGATTTAGTGCTCCAAAATGTCCACTTCCACCGTCCATAACTCCAAATACATCAGTTCATAGCTCATTTCAAAAGCAAGCTTCGGCGATGTTCACTCACTAAGGATTCGAGGCTGAACCTCTGATAGGACACGTTTGCAGCGAAACACTGAAACATTACGTGGAGAGATATTAGACAACGGTTTACAGTCGCTGAACAGAATCAGAGACGATTAAAAGGACCAGTCCTAGGATCATAAAAGTTCAACCTTGTGCCTAATGGCTGTGGCCAATAACCATCATTTCTTTTGAACCAATCAATGCGGCATCTTAATCTGAAAAGATCAAACAAATTGGTGTTTTGCTTTGTGGCTTGAATTTCCTGGTTGCCGCATGAGAATTGCAAGGTAGATGGATACAACTTTCAGGAACATCGTGTGAGTCCAAGTGAGCGGATACACTTGTGGGCAGTTGGCATAGGAAGTGCAAACCTAATTATCGGTAGAGTGTGGATGCGCAAACTGCGTAGACTCAAAGGAATGTACACATGGGTTTCGCTGAAACTCGTGCAACAAGCATCATGTGAACAACTTCCACTCCAGCAGACAACAACAAACGGAAGTAAATAAGTTAATTTATACTCCCTTTATTCACCCAGAACTGGCAAATATTTCCAATAATAAGCCGAGAGCTTTGGAGTTATCTAGTAGCAGAATAGATTTGGAATTACGTCACCATTCAACTATATCCAAACCACGAACCGCCACAAAAGTGGTAGGACCAACAAAGCGATTAATTCACAATAATTCGAAGCATGCATTGCTATGAACTCAGCATCAAGAAACAATGGCAGCCGATGAGTCCACCACTATCCTTTAGTAATTTTTGGCAATTTCGATCTGACATCTAGGGCCTCTAAGATAAAATTACTTTCACATCAT
>LUCM01009690.1:0-10456 GCA_008360955.1 Fasciolopsis buskii | reverse complement strand
TAGTTTTATGCTACTCCAGGCTTCAGGGTCACGATTCCTGGTCTCCTCACTTCGTGTAGTTGGCTCTAGCGGATATAAGGTATACTTTTTCCGTACTCGTAATTGGGGTATGTCATGGAAAATAATTTTCGCTTCTGCTGTTGTCAGCAGTTAAAAGTTGATGGAGTTCACGTAGCGTTTGCAGTACAATGCCCTTCAGCTCCATCACCTATGCAAACTTTCAACGGTCAGATATCCCTAGAGAAGTCGAGTGAAATGACAAGCACCCCAAAGGAATGAGTGTGCAACGGTTCAGCTAAGCGATCCCAGAGCCTGCGACTGTGTTGAGAGAGGAATACCGTGGCTTGAACACAACTTCCATCCATTTACATATCAGGAAACGTATTTGGTATGTACTTATGAGTTGCACGATGGTGGATGAATGCTCGTTGGCTAGAACAACGACAGAGGATATTGTACCGTAGGATAGTCGGCGTTCATCCATGAATTCTCGTACGCGATCACAGTTCATTTTCGCCGTCACCGTCTAAAGGTCTGCCGTGAACTTATGAGGCAACCCTATTGACTAGCTGCTGGTTGGTTGAAAGTACGGCCAATGAGGAATAAAATACAGAATGAAGAATGGCTGGCTATGGGTTTGTAAACGTGTTGGCATTAGGTCGACAATGAAGCTGACGCATTCTTTTTCCACGGTGGTAACTTGGTCTTATAGCCCCGTCGACTGTGCTTGCATTCAACGGACGACTTACTTCAAGTTCACGTGATGCTACAATCAGCCACGATAGACCTAACAGTGAACGCACGATGAAAATGAGCTGTGATCGCTTCTAAGAGTTTGTGGGTGAAAGTATGTTCCCAGCCAACAATATCACTTTTCCCATTGTTCCAATTAACAAGCATTCGTCGATCGTAGTGTAGCTTATAGGTACACATCGAATGCGTCCGTTGAGGTGTGGACCCTTCGAGCCTTGATCGGGTGTGATAGGAACTTTGCTACTAACAGAGAACTACATCAACTTTTGACTACTTACAAAGCTGTGCAGTGCCTAATGACAGTTATTGCGCTTTGCAGTTAACAGTTCCGTGTTCTTTAGTGGTAAATTGCCGGTTAATCAAGAAATTGCAATTTTAGCTCATCACAAATCTAAATGCAGAGGTCAAGCACATTTGGACGGTGTGTCCTAGATCACATCCGTGCATTCTGCAGCCAACGTAATTGCCTGGTAGTAATATCGCAACGGAACAGGTTGGGTTTCCACAGTGGTCTTCTGGATATCGGACAAAATACTAATTAGGGTCGTTGCCGATCCCTGTACCGAATGTCGAAGCCTATTAAATACACGAGCTAGTGATTAAAATGTCATTGGTATGGTAACACTTGGAATATGGAGAAAAGTGTACAAGGTAGATGATCATTTTCAAGTGTGTGCATACTTGTGGCGCGTTAGTGTTTATTTACGTTCTATCGAGACATGCACTTATGTTTTCATGGGACAGTCAGTTTGAATGCAGCGTGTTCTATATAGGAGTGCAGCCAGGTGATCGAAAATACATCATTTTGTCTGTGTTCTGGCCTGTATCCACATATTCAAACAGTTTCCGTGATCAGGAATCCCTGTTTCGAAGCCCAGTCTTAATGACCGAAAGCTTCGAACGTTGTCATTGAGCCCAGAGTCCACTCAGATGTTTGATCATAGACTGGATAATTTAGGGTGTCAGGTTAAATGAGGTTATGCGAAGAGTGAATCTTAGCCATAGAAACGTCTTGATCTTTTCGCTTGTGTAACCGAAGCAGCTAGTTGGTTCATTGCGGCCGCTTTCACAGCCGTCTTCGGGCACTCAATACAGGCACAGAGATCCCATGAAAAACCTTTTTGACCAATACCTAGTGTCATCGCAATCAGCTATGTGACAGCAAATGAATTGTCTCCTGTAATCAAGTATCTGTTGCACTCGACGGCTTTTTTAATTGGTACCTCGAAAATTCAAGGTGAACCCGGACGGGGCTTGGTTCCCTAACGCATTTACAGTATCGCGATTCTTCTCGGTTACCTGAATACCTCCCCACATGTTCTGTTTTTTATCACTATTAACACAAAACGGAAGACTTCGAGACTTTGAGAAAAAGTAAACAATGTTGATTTATGAATTGTGCAACGGTAGGTAGTTGTAATTTCAAAATGAGGTACAGGACGCGGACCTGTCTGGAATCGGACACCTTGGCACACGAAGGTACTGGAACGAGCCCTGGAGTGAACCCAACGAGATAAGCAGCCGATCGAATCCGGACAGTCTACTGTTCGTAGTGAAATGGTTTCGATCAGTCAGAAGACGACGACGAAGGGAATCTGCTGGTCAGTAACCAGACGTGGGCTTCTCAACGAGTGTCAGAATTCATACTGGGTTGAACAAAACGAGTGGAAACTAGTTTGCACGAAGTGCGAACACTGCGATAAGTTGAAAATGATCAGAAGGGGGAAACCAGAAGGTGGAGGTTGCTAGTCGCGCAAAATGGCGCCTGTGGAACAGCAATGACGGGTTCCACAGGTCGAGTGATGAAAAAAAGCCACGTACAGAAGGATCAGTTAGCCGAAACTCCGTCGACTGCATAAAATCAAAAAAATTCGATGTGTTCATATCCGGGTGTGATAATGTGTCAGCGACTATAGTATCAACCCCGCCAACGTGACGGGTGTCCGTCGTAAGCTGGAAGATGTAGTCCAAGGAGCGCACTCCCCTTGGCGTGTAACAATCCAGCTTGGCATTGAGTGCATAAACCGGCGGTTCACGATTCGTATGCACGCAGGAATCTCGGCCATCCGGCAAATGCCAGAAAATGTCGAATGAAAAGGTACACCGCCGGAAGTTCACGGAAGATACTTTTGAGAGATGAAACTCGAGGGTCGAACATCGCCTCGTACGCGTTGTTGAAGAACTGCGGCGGTTGCTATGTTTAAGGCGTCTGTGGCGACTATTAGCTTGACGCTCGGATCGGAACTTAGGTGATGCAGAATAATAGCGTCAGGGAGAGCTGTTTTAGCATCCCCAAACACCGGGTGTTAACCAAATCGTCCTTACATTGCCCTTGAGATGGTCAGTCAAAAGTGAAATCAAGGGTGCACAGTTGGGGATGAAACGAGGATAGTACTCAAGAACGCCAAAGCAACGTCGCAGGTATGTAGTGGTCTGTGGTTCCGGAATAGTTACAGCAAACTGAAATTTGTCTGTGAACAGTGTGATATCATGTTGGTCAATGTGGTGGCCTATAAGGTCCGCAGAAGGCACTTCAAAAATACCTCTATGCCGAGTTCGTTTAGATGCCGAAATGCCGGAAACGTTCAAACAGTTGCCGTAGGTGTGTGGTGGGCTCAGCCGGGGAGCTGATGGCAACTAAAATTTCATCGATATAACCGAATGCGTAGGGTAAATTGTGCAAAACCTCAGCGAAAAGTTGGAATGCTTGGCCGCATTAGGCAGTCCGAATGTAATCTTGGTAAACTCAGACAGGTCGATCGATATCGCAGTAGCCATTTTGAGGATATCCTTCTCAGCCATAAGAATTTGGTCGATTGCAGGCAAGACTGTTCGACCCGAAAGTTTGTTGTTGAAGTTGTTTTTTTATGGGGGTATCGCTCAGGGAGCACGGTTGTCGCCAAAAGTTCTACAATCATCAGATAACTTCGGGACTATATGCAAAGGTGAGGCTTACAGGCTGGACGAATCATACCCTAGTTTATCTTGTGTTCGAATTCTTGCTTCGCAACGGCAAGTTTCTCGGAGAGCAGACGGCGTGGTATTGAAAACACTGGCTGAGCGGCGGTGGTTATGCGGTGTCACATTGAATGGGAAACTGGACCGGCGCACTGACGTCGTTTAGTGTGGGACGGAAAGTCCTTTACAATGTCAGCAACGGGCGATCGCGGGATTGAAGATTGGATACCGAGAGAAACGAGTGGGTTAATTTCGATAGTGGAAAGCTTAAGGGTTTTCCCACCGGCTGGGGATGCTTGTGGTCGACTTTTAGATCCAAATGAGATAGAAAATCGGCACCGATGGTGGGGTTATGACATTCGCCTGAGGTAATATCCACCGAACGCGTCGACGAAGTGAACGTGGGTCAGGCGTTGCATTGATGTTGTTGTTGACTGCCTGTAACGTAAGTTCAGTCTGTTTTAGACGGTGATGCCCCGGTGGCGAGACAACGCTAATCTCTGTGCCCGTGTAAATGAGGACACGGGAACCTGTGGAAGTCCGTTATGTAAAACAGCCGACTCTGAAACAGCGCACCAGTAACGGTCGTCGGCGTTACTGAATGGTATGACCGTCCGAATATGACGGTTTACGGAAAGGGCATAGGGGAAGGCAGTTACAGACTGCTACGCCAAAAGTGTGATGCCAACAACAAGTGCCAGAGAATCGGGTGCGTGATCGAGACCGAATGTGAGGGGTTGTAGCTGTCAAATCAAGAGGCTGAGTAGTGGATGTACCACACATGCACTTTAGTTGGTTGCACACTAACACCCTTGCCTTAAGCTTGAAGAAGGTCATTTGATGTACTGGCTTGGGTCGATGTGCTCGGAGTGCAGGTGAATGTGTCTGGGAAATGGTGAGACGACGTCGAAGGGACAATCAGTACCTAGTTGGGACATCTGATTACGAGGGTTGCCCATAGGATAACACTCATGACCTCGCTAGGCTTGGTGACCAAGCTTATTGACAGGTGTGACTTCATCCAACATGGACAGAACTTGTTTCATCCAAAACGGGCATTTATCCGTCCATAGCGATCGGAAGGTAATATCATCTATTTGACGACCTTATGTGAAGCACTTGAATGAGGTTAAACATCCTGAGTGCTTAGTACACATTTCGCGACAAATATCGGTGAACGTGGTGCAATGTGTTCCCGTAGGTTGGGATTTAGGCATATTCTCTACACCGCTTGCCAAAGGTCGTTCGACCCGTTTTGTAATCCCGGGGATTATTCTTTATTGTTACCACACATTTGTGGGATCATCTTCGCTGGTGGAAGGCAGTGTGTAGGACTGTTTGAGACGTACGGTTATTCGGGGCATTTCTCAGAATTTTTCACGTCTGATAGCCAGTTGAAACCCTATGGTATCAGTCAGCGACCATGGTAAAGCATTTGGAGGTTACGCAGTTATCGGCTGAGAGTGATCTTTTGGTCATGCCAAGCCAATAGCTAGAACGACAACATACGGAAACTAGTTTGGTTTTATAATATCAACAGTATGTGTACGGGATGAAGGACAAAATTTCTGCGGAAGCACGGGACCGTTTTTGCGATTATTGCCACGGACCCGATATTCTCCTATGCAAACATAACATTTAAGCGAGTACCTTTCGTCTAGTTTAATAGCCGTGTAATAATTGAGTTGTGAAACATTTTCAGCTTTCGGCAAACCCCCGGAGACTTATTTATGAAACTCAGCATCCGTGCACATTCATAACGATTCGAATGATGTTCTGCCGTCAAATCACCTAAAGGGTGTTTAAAAATACGTGATGAGCAGCAGAGATCACCAAACTGATCGGTTGCTCCTACTATTGCCGTACATATTATTCACCTCATAAATACCACCATTCATTGCTGCTGAATAAGAATTTGTTTACATTATTTTACTGTTTGGTTGGTATCTCACACAATGCTTTTTGATAATACTATCCTGGTGAGTTCCATTCATAAACAATAAATCGTCGTACGATTCTGCGATTTTTTCAGTTATTTTTTTTTGTGGCGACGTTTTTGAATACCAGGTAATTTCGGGTTGAAAGGCTCAATTCTATTAATGAATATGTCCCAGCTTTCCCCAAGTTCATTCGCCTGTTACAAAGGGGACATTCGAGATAAGAGGACGTTAGGGAACTCTCAGGGACGCTCCTGTTGGACGGCTGATTTCTTGGTCACCGTTAAATTGTATTGCAAAGGATCGACAATCTAGTTGATCCTAATCTCTCCATGCTTCCCGCCTCCTTTACCTTACGCACGGAATATATGAAATAGCTTTGTGGAATTCTACTATTATAATTTGACCGGCTGTAAAGAGCCGTTCACCAACAAACGTCAAGAACACCAGTGATACCAAAATCTTACCTTTAGTTTTTACAAAGTGTAATGACGATGTCTGTCCAGTTTTTAGGTATATCAAAGCTAGACCGGTTCCCGTAAATGCTTATGAAAAAAACAGTCTATGGTACAGTTGGACGCACCATACTTCACGATCTAGTAGAGTCTACACATTCGTGTGACTAGTCCTGCTTCCGCGTGATCTTTTCTTGTTGGAGCTGTATGATTCAGATCTTCCAGACCTGGAGCAAAGGTTGAATTCAACACCGGGTGGAGAGTTAGGTCGAATTGCTAGCGGTTTCGGATAAACTTTCCGTAAATTTGCACTACGTCCGGAAAGTTGGCATGTATTTTTCACCCACTCATCTGGAAAATCCGGAATTGGAACACGACAGCAGATACCGATTGGTCGCATTGCATTATGAAAGAGGTGATTGGGTGTCGGGGGGAGGTAGTGGACAAAACAGTGTATGGAGAAAATCATGCTAAGCACTTTGTTCATTCAGAGCTTTCCAGGTAAGAAAACGTTCCCGTGCTAGCTGGGTTTATGCTAACACAATATTCAACATAAACTGAAAGTAAAAGACGAAAAAATGGTTCCGGTGGAGTCAAAGCAAAAGTGTGAAGAAGGGTTGAAATGTTCGTACAATTCACCAGAACCCAGAAGTTTCACGAGCCTAATATATGTTAGATAGTGCATCTCAAATGGTCTGCCAATAATCGAGTCGGACCTTCCCTTTCCCGAGTTTTATTTCCTGTGTTACTTACTAAGCTTTTGAGTTTGTCACCCGAAAAACAAGCCTCTCGCAAGATAAGTCGCCGGCACACTGAGTGATTATTCAGATTTGTTAAAGCTGCAACAATTCGACATTACAAAATTAAAGTTTATTGGCAATCAGGCCTTACAACCAATTTGGATTCACAGTGATAGTATCGTCACCCCGTTAATGATAGTAGATGTAATATCCATACAAATCCGCCCGATTGGTAAACAACTGTTGATGTCGTCACTATGAATTTGCTTAATCGAGCGAATTTATTATCTAATGACTTGTGATTAGTCTCCTCGAAATTTCCCGTGACTCGTCAACTGTGTGGTTAATAATGCAGTATCTGTATCCGAGACCTGTGGAACCATTGCACACTTGGGTTCACACATGGATACTGCATCACGCAATGTTGTATTTTCATTAAGGTTAGAGTGCGACCTGAATGGTCTGGTGGACAGGACGTTCGACTCCCCGGTTTCCCGTCTTATCTGGGACGTAATGAATGTGCACTACAGATGACTTCTAACAAGTTAGGTGGAACAGCTGTACAACACAATGATTTTCAATAATATCTTGGATGTTAATATTGGTTGATTAACCATATGATCGATTAATGAAATCTGAAATTAATGAAACGCAATGACTTGCGTTTTTCGCAAGTCATTGTGCGCGTTTTAGAAGATAGCGTGAGACAGACAAATTCACTATGTATCATGACTTTGTTTAATCTTATTCGTCATACAGTCTCTTTGAGAAACGCTGAGTAGAGGAAAGGGTGATATTCAGATGCGAGAAGGTACCAGAGACAACTACAAGTTCAAGAATTTTCATTGAAACTGAAAATTGATCATCTGTTCGCAAAAACCTGTGATGCCAACATGTTTTAGTGTTTTGCAGTCACAATGAAAGCGATTTGCTGTTTTATACTGTATAAATATAAGAAAAAAGTAACGATTATGGTTTGCAACACAGAATTCCAAGTTCCGATAACTGGTCGAAACAAATGCCTTCGGGTTAAGTCGCAGAAACTCACAATCGGTAGGCGAATTCCCTAATCAAGCGGTCATTCTGCTGGTCGGCTATTCTGATGTATGCTGGTCGGGTGGTAAAGACCGTTTTACTCTGTCATTCAGTACGAGTGTTCCATAAGATGTTGGAAATCGACCGGCAGACCTTATATTTTCAATTTGAGTAAGGCCAGAATAAATCGTCCAAGTCATTTTCATTGTACGCAACAGCACGCGAAAACAAATAATTCCGCTTATTGATAAAGCATGCGATTCTTGTACCCCGTAAAGGTTCGCACACGAACAGACAGTACATTCGAACGAACGTTGAAAACCCATTATGAACCCGGCCAATGAGCCATCCGTGTGATGTGTGTGTGCATGTGTATGTGCTGTCTGAATGTAGTCTGAACATCACAAGGGGTGGTTAGTAGTACTTAACGAATGTTTGTATTCAGGTTCAAGGTTTTTATCATCATGTCCCACTCAAACATTTGGTAGACATCCATACGTCTTACAAGTTTGTCCACTGGATCGCACTGTTAGTTGTCGCGGAGAATAGCCCTGGTGTTTCACCCGGCTGCGGTTTCACGAAATTCTATCCAGATTGCTTCTATATCGACCAGGATTCTTATTCAGCGACATCTTGGATACCTTCTGACCATTTTACTCACATGTTATCAGTAGATACAACTGCTCCTATTGCATTTTGTTTGTAAGAGTTAATGATGCCGCAAGCATTTGGACACTGTCAACCTTGAGTGAAATTAATAGCCAAAGTTTAGCTAACAAATTGACAGTAATTTTCCCTTTTTGAGTTTCAAGCCACTTTTTTACCACCGGACAGCAAACGCAATAGCTTCTTCTAGGTAACATGATGGTGCTAGCGTCCACATTGCCAGTCATTTTTTGTTTCACTGCAAAGCACTTGACACAATACCGGCGGTCGAGTTGCTCGCACAATCAGACCATATAAACAGTCCAGTATTCCAGGACCATAGTTATTTCGAACCGTACCGAACGTTATGTGATATGTCTTTTGAAATGGATGAGATATGAGAGTAGCTTGGTCAAGCGATTTGGTTGTCAATACGCTTTAAAACGACAGCCAGGGTAACCGAAATGTCAGCCTATTGGAATCTCAACCGATCTTTTTTTCAGATTCACATTATTTCGACAGAGGGTATCCTTTTTAAGTTTCCAAATCGATCATTAACTCGGCGCGTTTTCTTCCCAGTCCGATCATCAAAATGGGGTCACTTTGAACTTTTGGGGATGTGATTTGGGTCACAACCCCAACAACCTCAATAACGGCGAAAAAAGCAACAATAGCAATATCAGTCAAGCGATTTCGGGGAACACTCCAAACGTCCGACGGTAAAAATCATTCTAATTTGTTAACGGTTACAAAGGATTTCTTGTCGTTTTTTCTTCACGATCTCCCTAACTCATGTTGTTTTAGAATTTGGGAAGAATTAGTTAGTGTGTCTTGTCGTGCCATTACGACATCATGATGTGTTTCTTTTTCTGTTCGCAATGATAGTTTTCCTTACATCCCTGAAGCATGAGCGGAAGGGACACGCCCAAGTGTCGCTAGGGTCCACTACATTGGATAAGAGGAGAGGGGGCAGAAAATCGTGACTCGCAGATTAGGAGTAGCGTGAAGTTTTCACTAGGCTAGAAGTTGGTGACCACCCCCCCAGTGACTGCGAGGGCTATTTGGCCATTCGAATATCTGACCGGTTTAGTTTGACGGGCTTCATTTCATTTCCCATCATCGACGCATCCAGTAGTGGCCGCGAATCACAAACTCAAAGTAACTTATTCCACAAACCATCGTCATCATACCGCTAATCTTATTATATTATTAATTATTACTATTAACTTCAAAGTTAGGCAAATGGGCTTATCACCTAAGCCAGTATCCCACAGAGCTTCGAATTTCCAAAGTTCTGAACAGTTACAAAATTTGGAATGATATTCAGTTAAACTGTGGCGATCCGTTTGCTTTTAAACGGATGAATCAATCTATTTAGCGTTGCGGCCGGGAATACGAATACTAGTTCTGAAATTGTAGCTTTCGGTCGGCCAAAAGAGAGGTTCGATAAGCGGAATATGTGATAGCGGCCAACGCAAAAGGCAATCCCAGTCCATGTTGGTGTCAATGTAGCGAACGAGGGTCTAATCAGTGGTATTCGTGTAATGTCGTTTTGCATGCCCGAAAATGTGAACGATCAAGGGAACTCCCAGATTTCTGTCTCTATCAGAGAAAACGAATGTGTGCTGTGTCTCCAAAGTGTTAGTGTGTCCGAGGTTGTTGACTGTGCAAACCCACACATAAACTATTACTACTGGTACTGCTGCTACTTAAATACTGACTAACATTACTAACTACATTGTCAATAGCTATGCACGTCTATGTGATCTGTTCATTGATGGACTTCCGATAATAGCACAGCTACCAACCACTGTTAAAGTGAAATCTAGAAAAGAATGAAAAAGATGTACCCAGTTAATAAAAACAACCTAGCCGGACAAATAAATCGAGTTTATCTTCTTTTTGCACCAAGTTAACTCCTCGAAAAAGTCGC
>LUCM01009687.1:60527-71264 GCA_008360955.1 Fasciolopsis buskii | reverse complement strand
TACATTCTCTCAGGGTTTGATGACCTCCGACTCTATCCGGTCAGCTGAGCTTACGCTAGTAGTCTCTTCCATTAACGCCATTGCTGGTGCCAGCTCATCTTCCTCCTGGCTATCCTTACCCGCTTCGGAGTGTAGTGAAACATTTATGAGATTGTCGCCCCGCTGAACGCTCCCCTTGTTATCTTTCTTCGGCAACGTTTGGCTTTGGCTAACTGGGCCATTCGCATGCGCATTCTGCAGTTTTGGCAACCTCAGCTTATCTTGTCGCGATTACAGTAGGCCTCGTAAAAATCTCATTTCAGGCCTCTTCATGCACAGTGGAACTATTTGCTACACGTGTCACACTGTACCCCAGCTACACCCTTGCTTTTGGGGCAAGTAATTCTCCCACAATTCCTATCTTGTCCAGGGCTCCGCACTGAGTCTCTAGCTTGTCTTCCCTTCCTAGTCGGTCTACCCATGGATTACGGAGGCTCTGATTGAAGTTAAATTTTTGGCAAAGGTACTCACCCCTAGCTCGAGTCTTGAAGAGTGATCTTCCGAGAACAGGGAATATTTCGGTCACTAATTTTGCTGCACTCTTTATTTCCGATTGCCTGCGTGCGCCTTTGGGATTCTCTATTTATGATTTTCCTGGTTTGAGCTGGCATGCAATGCCGCGGTGTAGCGCAGTCCAGTTACAAGAGGACGGCGTTGTTATTAGCCGGGGGTGAACTAAACCAAGCTGGGAAACTGCGCCGCGATGCGTCATTGCAAGATAAACTTCTTAAAAATATAGAAAGTCATGAAAAATTTCAGCGAATCCATATAAGAAGCAGGAGTCAAGCATTCGGGCCGTGACGATACCAGGATATTCTTCCGGGCATGAAACTTTATATTCGTATACTTCTCGAATATTTCGAGAGGCATGCTTAGTCGCATGATCAATTGTTACACGGGTATTACAACGCGCACCGAACGGGCAAAATTTGGGACGAAATGAGGAAAAATAGCAAAACTGACGTTTTAAGAGAAACAAAGTGTTTATACACACCAATGATCCGTATCCCAGGCGCAGAGTTCACTTGGAGGATGGCGGCAGGTATCAAGATATGTCCGCGGTAGTCAGATTTAACGAGTCCATAAACTAGTCATGAATTTTGAACTGTCATGAAGAAAGTCCTCGAAGGCTGTTAGTGCAGGGTGAAAAGTTGTCAGAACGGACCAAAACAGCTGGAGGAAAAAGTATTTACGGCTGATAGATACCGTACATTAAAACTGAAATTAAAAGAAAGGTCAGTCATCTTACCATGGACCCTGGGGCCAAGAAAATAGTTAAAAGTTTTTTTGGAAAGACGGATGGATGGATAACAATGTTGAAGATTTTTGGCAAATCACTGTTTGAAGATATGAAGAATTGAAACGTCGTCCCATTGAGGATGATGAGGACCAATATGGTAGAAGCTGAATAATATATCTGACGCTGGGAATCAAAAACGGGTTTCTTAGCTCTTTTGTTTTTGTTTTGGGGCCTAACTTTTGGCCGCAGTTGTCGAGGGGAGAATTGTGGAGATGTACGCGGTAGACGATGGTGGCGGCGTCGGAAACAGGGATCTAAGTTTGGCTGCCTTCGTGGAGACTGTATGTCAACGTGGTGTGCGTTTTAGCCACGATAGGAGCCGCTCCAGCAGTAAACCCTTGTAGGTCTCGATTTCAGGACAGACTTGCGGCAGGGTCATGCAGATTAGGAGCAATGGCCACATCATTGCCGTCCTTGGAGCACATCGTGTTTGTCCGTCCTATGGTGGTTGATCTGGGCCTTCGGTCAGTTTGGTTTTACAGTATGTTGAGACGTGTGAGAATGGGGCCAGAAACTGCGTGGTAAACCCTTGGCGAGACACGTGTGCAAACGCCACAAATGAAACGGAAAATGGGAGAGAGAAATAGCAGTCTGAAGGTATTCCAGCTGAGGGTTATGGTGCGTGCAACTAAGAACGAGAAGTAATAAATACTTTATTCAGTCAGTACCCAAGCTCCGACACAGGCTCCGTCTATCGAACTGTGAGGATCGTGCAAGTTTGACAGATTTTGCAAGGTTATTGCCTCCGTGATTTCATTGGTAAAGGTAGCAGAGGCAGGAGAAATGATTCGTTTATGTTGTGGCATTTTACTCCATATGGAGGAATATTTAATGATAAAGTATTTTCTTGATGATACCCCTACATGGGAACTGACACCAAGAACGCAGCACGTCGCAAGCCACAGGAAGACTAATTCCTTGCTAGTGGTGCGGAAACAAACATACATTTACCAGTAATCTCATAAAAGTAAGCGAGTGATTTAAACTCGACGCATCCATAAGGGATCGAGGTGCATTTTTGTCCAATTTTGCATGTATTTTAGCGAGGAAGAGCAGCCCAGAAGTCTTGTTGTAGATGTTTGTTGAGTATTCTTGATCTCGAATCTGTCGCTCCGCCGCATGTTGAAACACATGATCGAGCAGTACTACAGGATAGGTCTTGTGTGCGGTTTATATAATAACGACTTGCTTTCCGGGGTTCTAAATTTCCTGTGCACCAACAAAATTTTTCTCCTAGTCTTTGCAAATTGCATCAGGGTGTGTTCTGGGAAGTTGAACGTGGTTGCAAAATGGAAACCCAAGTCTCTGAAAGTGTTAGGGGAGGGAATGTCTTCTTGGTTCATTTCAAAGATTCTTGTAGGACTATGTCATTTTTGCGCAAGTATGCTGCATTTGGGGGCCTGGAATTTAATCTGTCAAGATCTACAACATAAATCAAGCGACAGCATAGTATTTTTTACATTATCCAGCATGACAGTGAGGTCACCAGGGCAAAAGGTTTATAAAATTTCTATTTCGTCTGCAAACAGTATAGGAATGCCGTGCCCAATGATGGGAAAAATGTCATCGATGTACAGCAGATACACCAACGGACCTATTGGGCTTTCTTGAATAACCCCACTAGTAATCAGAAAAGGCCCGGAAATAGTTCCGTTTTGCATTCACTGCCTGTGCACTAGAGGTCAAATTAGAGGAGAGCCAAGCCGGTAGGAGGTTGTATACCGTAGCTCTTGACTTCAGTGAGAAGCTTACGATGAGTCACGCGATCAAAAACCCTCATCATTGCTAAGAAAATCGCAATCACCGACTTTCCGTCGTTGGAAACATGCGTCAATGTTTAAAAAACCGGTCCAGACTCTACTGTTAGTCCCATGTCAAGCCATTCACTCCTCTTTGCCTGTTTATATCACTAATAACCCAACCTACCATCTCCAGGAGGAATCACATGGTAACTGAATATTCCTGCACTTAAGGTACACTTACAAATTTGTTCATGAAACCCATGTATGAAGGTGGATGCAGCTTGTCTGTAATTTCACCGAAAGAAACACTATACTTGGACTAGTATCACTCCGTTTTGTTCCTAGTTTTACAGCTGCAATATTAACCAAAAGGTGGTCATCTTCCCTCTTCGTATGTGGCCTGGCTCACAAACATCCGCAATCGCTATTCAGTTCATAAACGTCCATTACAAATCGACAAACTGGGCTGGTATGAATACCATCATTCGGATCATTTACTGGTCTGACTGTTTCCCCTGGTTCAGCTCCCAAGGAGTTGCCGACTTTTATATGAAACCTGCATTTGATTATTAGAAGCCCCGCCCTTCACAGAATTAAATCTCGGCCAGTGTAAAGGGCTAAACCCGTAAATTTGAGGTACTGCTGAAAATGCAGGATATTTACACGCTAACTCCAGACTTCTTTGTATCACTGAGTAAATCGGCTCTAATTCAACCTGGTATCTCCATTCAAGAATCAAATCCATAAGCAAGAGAAAACTGCTCTACGGCAACCGAATCCTGGCCCTAACGTAGCCAGACCTCTGTGTTCGGCATCATTTGTGATTAATCAGTTACCAACATGTGCATTGTTTACACTAGAAAGCAGTTACATGATCCCAAGAAAACCGCTGAAGCTTTAGCTCATGCTCTTTATAAACTTAGTACCGATCGCATCACACATTTGCCCACCACGCCCAGGCTAACGGACCACAAACTTTTGCCATCGTGAAGCGGTCGTATTGATCTAGCTCAAACGGTGTCCCTCTACTTTAATCTGCTGCTGAGAGCCTGACAGCAGTGTTTTATCGTTGAATGCGTTTAATCTATCAAACTCAACTGGAGTATTTTCCTGTAGGTGGACATTCTCCATCATTATTACCTCCTGAAAAAAGGACCGTTTTTAGATCCACGCACATATCGTCCAATTAATTACGCACCAGTTTCGGAGAGGTTCACCAAGGAGGATCTAAGTGACTTTCATGAGAAAGCCAACATAATTAGTGAATCCCGGTAAGCTTCTGTAAAGCACGGATCCTGTAGCTCATGCCACTTTGCTTTCCCTGATTTAGTCAGCCTGAACGCTCATTGCAGAAAGTAATTACAATAATTGCCAGGGAATCAACAGAGCATTTGTTTGCGTGTCCCACATACGAATGGTACTAAAGGTCAAATTCTGTTCTAGTAGATTGGCTGCACCCTTAGTCACACTATCTCTCTGCCCACTTCTAGGTTGTCAGCATTAGGATAACCCTATCCAAACTTCAGGCAACATTGAAGACTTGAAGTCGTGAGATACCTCGCTGGTGCAAGGTCTAGCCTGTAGCGGTGTAAAACAACGCAGGGTTACAGGACCATTACTATTCCTGGTCCACGGTAATGAAGTCTTTCGAGAAATAGCCAATGACACCAAGCCCGTCCAATGTTTCAAGCAATCTTCTTTGCATCAAACCACGACTGAAATCGGGGAGGATATTAATTCGTTAGGTTAGTAGTGCGGACAATGTGCAGCGCGGTATTTGGCAAATAAAAACGTTATTCTCATCCGTGTATCACATTCTTCTGGCTGAAACTTCGTAATATAATTTTCGGTACTAGCAACTCAGCACGGAAGATATTTGCATTGCTCCTACTTATTTGGCTTCCACGAGCCAGCGATTTGCCAAATTGTTAACCCAGGCGGGAGTAACAGCTTCATTGCCGAAACATTTTTCACTCTAAGCTGTGATACAATTTACACAAATCATATGGGGATCACATGTGAAGCACTTTCCACTAATCTGCTCAAACTTTCTCAGAACTTGCCTTGTTGTAATAGGAGAGCTACAGTGGGTATTCACAAAGAAACTTCTCGGTCCTACACCAAACATCGGTTACAGTGGATCGTGCGAACTCATGCAACCCAGTCTTTTGTAAACAGCCCTTGAATAAGGCGTAGCCACAACCGAATCTCAAAGCCAATATGCAAGTGACTCATCAATCGTGCGACGGTGCATTATAGAGTAGATCAATACGCGGGCACAAGCACAAGCAAGCCTTAAGTATGACATCATATGCTGGAAACGTGAGTCGATGCCACTATACAGAAATGCGCATGTAGTTTGCGTGGATCCTAAAAGAGTGAGTGTCAAAATCGTGCAGTGAGTGAGAATAAACACTTTAAACAGAAAAGAGGATATGTGAGACAAAGCAACAAAATCGTTTGTGCGGCAGTTGTCCCATGATATCTGATAAAAGAGGAGTTTTTGAAAGACTTTCCCCAGCCTTTTCTTATATCGCACACCAAAATCCGTCAGAAACAGGCGAGTCAAAAGTTAGATATCGAGAAAAGATTTATCCCCACTTACCTAATCTCTACTGAATTGCAGTGCTTTCTTAGTCACTGCTTGCGGACTCGTCAATGGCGTACTGTTCGTTCAATTGTTTTCCCCTCCGATGACTTCGCGACCCCTGTTTGAGGTTGTTGGAGTCATGGGGTGTAGCCGGTTTTTATTTTCGGCAGGACGAAATAGGTCGTATAAGCGTGCGCCACAGATTTGAGGCGGTATGTGCGGGTGATGATTCCGGTGACCAGTACCCCGAGTGAATTTTCACAGATGTAAAATGAAACGGCACATCGCATAGTTGGCAAATGATGAACAAATAGTAGTTGAAATAGTGAGTGACAGAGTGCGGGCTCTAGTTAACAGTTCATTATATCGGCCATACGATTCACTAGCGAGTAGTCTGTTGTCACATCCTGGAAGAAATGTGTCAGCACACGCCTCGGTCACAGGTCCGTGGCGGGGGAACTATTTCGATTCATCGTCCCATGTCAAACGGGAGTTAATCTCTGATTAGCTTTGGAAAGTTGTACATTATTCAGTTTTTAGTCGGCGTGTCTTATTAAATGAAAAGGTTTGACATACATGCGAAATCGCTATTTTATCCATTTTTGGCCATTAAATGCCCTTACAAACGGCTTTCCGAAACCGCCGTATCTTCCGATCCCTCCCCCGTTTTACAAGGTTCGTGCAGAGCAAACTGCAAGTTACTCTTCCCTCTACCATTCTACATTTAACCATTCTCACAGGTCCCTCAAAACTGGTTACCACCTACCCAAAAAGGCCGACGGGCCACGAATCGACACGTGCTCATTGGAGACCATCACTAAATAACCCAGTCTTGAAGGCCTTTCGCTGTATGTCCACTTTTTCCGCTTTTCCTTATTCTGGCAACTGTCTTTTTCAGAAGGCCTCGGTCAGGTAATCACCTTGCTTCTATCCATCAAGTTTTGTCCACCGAGGGTTCAAGGGCTCCATGAAATAATCGCCAAATCTTGATGCTGGGAGGGCATTAGACTTGAAGGCCAGATAGGCGATGAAAATGGAGGCTGCCGACACCAGTGTGCGGTGGGTTAGCATTCTTTTCCTGTCATTAAACAATGTTTTTACAGTTTCGTCCTCTGGTCTTCGTTGTTTAGTCATTGAAAACATTTTCCTTCGAACAGATTTGATCAAAGCGTCCCATAACTTACCCCGGTGACGGAGGGTCAAATCGTAATCGAATCCCGAGCGTTTCATAGTTCAGATCGCCCGATTCAGACCTTGAATCTGGCAGAAAAGTCCTTGATTAGCTACAACAAAGTTCAAACTATCATCATGGTATATTTTAGGCGACCTTCCTCGCCGGTTTTTGAAACAATGCAGTGCCTGCCATAGCGAGTCCATGCTCATGCAGCTCTGAGGTGTACAACCCGAGGTTTTATAAAAGCCATTACCATCTGTATATTTTCCCTTTGGCTTCTTCGTCTTATCCAATAGTGACCGAACTAGTTGGCCTTGGTGTCGCTGAACGGCCACCAGTCAGAGGTCATCTTGCGTCGGGGCCATTATCTCTATTCCATTTGCGGACATACGCTTCCTACAGCGCATAAACAAATTGCACATTTTACCGCTGCTCTTCTGCTCATAATCTCAAACCGTTTTCTTGCGACAAACCATTTGGTTTGCCACCGCACGTCCCCACACTGCGTCTGTGCATTTCATATGCAGACCAGCGGCGTGAAGTTAAGCCAGGAGAATCACCGATGTTTGGCGTCAAAGCATATATGGGAGTTATTCGGTCTGTCGCACACCCATAAAAACCCGCGGGAAATCTTAGGCTCCAACTCTATCATGCTTCTAATCATCGGCATCATTCCTCTGCCATTGTTGTCCCTAGGATGTATGCCGAGGCCCTTGAAGTTTTCATCCGGGAGAGGTGGCTCTATGAGAAAAGCAACTCTTCTGAATTCATAGCACCGACACGTGAGCGCCAAACTGTTAAACGCAAATCATTACCAACAAGTTCAAGACAACCCAGCGCCTTGACTCTGCTAGTTCACGGCGAATACCCGTTGGGATTAGATACAAAGACAAGGAGGGACGCAAAAGTCGTCATGATGCTACTCTTGACTTCCAGAGGCTCCTCGGGCTGAACAGTGAAATAACTTAGGGAACAACTTTGTTTGAGCAGGCTAAAACTTTCTGGATCCTCGGCCCTTGTTTCTAGCTGCTGTAGGCGAGCCACGTCAAGGAAGCACAAGTCAGGGTGACCGTTGCCTGGATTCTCCTACCTCTACTCTTCAATCCTTGTTTCGTCGTGCATAATTGTGAGCTCCATTGCCCTAAAAGCGCCAAACCGGCTCTGCATATTTTGGATGCGGTGAAGCATGGTCGCTGAATCTGTCCAAAATGCCGCGATACAGAAGATGGGTTTGAAACGCTTTCTTACAGTTAGAGTTGTCCTCATTGCCTAAGCTGCCGAAATTAATTCCGGGCGTAGGACCGATAAGGACTTGAAAGGTGCGACCCGAGACTTGGTGAGAAATATTCTGACGTCCTGACTTTCGTCTTCACTCAATCTCATACGTACCAATTCGTCTTATGCCATTTTCAATGTGTATAACTCATAAGACTTTTATTTTACGCCGCTCGGAAACAGGCTTGACAGAAGTGTTTTGCTCTTTAGTACCTCAGTGCTGGTTAAAAATGATTCCCACAACAATCTGCATTCAAGATCAAGGAGCCATCTTCATCAATTTTTTTCCTTTACGCTCGTTACAATAACATTTTTCCCGGGATCACCCGCCAACAGTTCTTTGACGTATCTTTCTCACAGAAGGAGCCAGGGCGGTGAGTATTATACAAAATGATGGTAACAATGATCCGTTTATTTGGCTCTCCATAGTTTCCTGCTATTTTCCGCGCCCAAGCGCAACGCAACTGCTCCAAGCAGGAAAAATGTCACCGTTTGCTGCACTGCCTGTTTGTTGTATTTCCTTAACCCATCACAAGAATGCATTTTTATGTTTTTCAGAAATCTTTACTTGCAATAACGTTTCCCGCTTATCCTCAGATATCGCTACCTCACCCACTCGTAGACCACGCAGAACCCTGATCACCGGTGCAAAGCAATCTGCCCCTCACAACAAATGATCATTCGGCAAAGTTCGTCGAAACGTTGTTGCACAATCTAACACTACACGAAGTTTTTTCTGGTACCCTGGAATTCAGCGAAGAATGTTGAATCAAATGCCAAATTGGATCTCCTTTGGCGGACACGGTCACCATTTTCAAGGAACCCAACGATTTTGTAGTGCACAATCATCTCGGATCCCAACTGCTTTCTTTCACAATGAAATCCTTCTCTTAAATGTAACAACTTACGAAGCATGTGAGGCGTTTTATTGATAGTGGTTTCGGCCTGCGGAAGTCACGGGAAAGAGGCCTTGAAACGTTCAGGAATAATTCCTGCCAACCTTTTAACTGTCTCCAATGCCACAGTGTCTTGTTTCAGTGGGTTGGAGGATCATCACTGATAACACGAAATTGTTGATCTTATAGAAGGTTCGAATTTTCCTCCGTACCTTCCGGCGTCGCAGTAGTGAATCCAACCAGATCTTTTTCTCTTGAAGAGCTGTACGTTATCCACCTGACGCCGTGCGCACAGTGTATGAAGCTTGGCAATCATCGAATCCCTGCTAAGCAATCCAGTGAACCTCCAGCACGTCGCAACCAAGCAGCGGGTCTACCCCTTCGCCACCCCACTGGGCCGTGCTCAAGCCTCCGACGAAATTTCATCAATTGATTTTGGGGCTCACATCAATGGGTCGGCCAGTGTATGCGCATCCTTTGGTTTGACCTCTTCGTTGTTGTCCGGAAAAAAATTTTCAAGCTCACTAGACCGTTGGCCATGACCTGCATCCCACCCAGCGTGTTCATAACTAAAACTTCGGATTCAATGAACGTTGGTATTGTGCAAATTGCTCATCCGGCAAAGCTTTATCTGTGAACAAAGGTAGACGCCCCTATAAACACGATTATTTTGACCACTTCCACAGCGAACTGGCCTTTGAATAGCCGTCATTGGCAACTTTGTAGTCTCTGCACACTTCTTTGTCGTCACTCTTATTATGCACCGTGGTTTTGACGCTTATTGGCGTAGCACTCACCCCTGGATTCCTCTAACTCTTTGTTAGCTATTTTCTAAACCCTTTAGATTTTAAATTTGTAACAATTATTGATCAGTATTTCATCGTGTCCACACATCTGCTTCGATGATCTCTATTTCAGTCGATAACCTTAACTTCATACATGGTTCTGGCCCATTCTTGAGACCAGATAAATAAAACTTAAGGGAATCGCCTTTCACAGTTCAAACGCTGGTTGTAATAATCTTCGTTGGTCTTACCGTGATGGTAGTCTTCTAGCTTCTACACCAAATTTTCTCCAATTAAATTTCGACCCTAAAACTTCAGGTAGACGAGCGCGCCAGTTTCTTCTAATTTTTATGTGAATGCAGCAATGCATTCCGGAAGTTTATTTCACAGCTGTAAAGGTCACAAATAAAGGGCATACTGCAGTCATCATCAGGTCCGCCTAAGCCGTCATACGCTACTGACATATCGATGTAGTTTCGGTACCATATTTTACAGATGTGATCAACAAACCCAGTGCAGACCAATTTTTTACATAGATGATGCACAGGAAATACGGACAATGTAAATCGAATTGACAGATGGTGAAAGCGACCTCTAGCAATTCGGGAGGTTTGTTTGTTTTTGTATATTTCTCGACATACGAGAGTCGTGCGCAAGATAAAATCAAAATTAGGCCAGGAAGGCACAGTGAAGCCATGGAAAACGGAAACCAAACATACAATGCAATGTGGTTTCGCTCGCAGGATCATAACAGGCAATGTGGTTTTCTGAGCAGGGGGCTTTAATTCAAAGCTAGGTAAAGGTTCGCAAAGATTTTTCTGTGGTTGTATTCCAGTCCTGCACTGTGAGTTATATTGTTTGAATGCAACAAAGGTGCGCATCACGGGCGCAAAATATGGCTGGAGGGCAATGGCTATCGCCGCCCGTTGGTTGAGG
>LUCM01009687.1:0-58751 GCA_008360955.1 Fasciolopsis buskii | reverse complement strand
CCATGAACGAAAAGGTGATATCAATGCTTTTCTCAGAAGCCCAATCCAGTTTCATACACTCGATCCTCAAGTGAGTATAGGTGGTATAGAATAATGAGAAAGGGTACAGTAAGTACTCTACGTACTTCGTTTTTAAGTGCGATAGGTAATACTGACAGAATGCGCAGGTTATAGGGGAATTTATTCCACAATGACGAATATCTAACAACACCAAAGTTGGCTCTAACGGAAGTCTTTGGAACTGGAAGAGTTATAATGGAATCTGCATTTCCGAGAGAGTAGGAGAGTTGGTTTCTAACACGAGATGCGGAGACGCATCTTTCCTCTGTGATAATATTGTTAAAAAGTGCCAGGTTTACTCTTATGCGTCGGAGCCACAAGGGATATAATTCCAGCAAATCACAGCGTTCCCTGTAATTAAGGCTTGTAGAGTAGCCAATTAACTGCTTGGTAAGTGCACGCTGGGCGTTTTCAATCGCAACTCTGTCACACTGCCTCATGTTAAAGCAGACTAGAGGGCAATACCCTAGAATGGGTCTGACGTGGGTCCTAAAATGGTGTAGTTTGCTTTCGTTCAACTTCAGAGTTCGGTGTAACAGCCCCACTAATTTATTCGCTTTCGCCACCTGTACGAGAGTATGCTCCGAGAAGTTTAGGGTGCAGGAATAATTTAGGCTTAGGTCCCGAACTTGGCAATTAACGGGGATGGATTGGGTTCTAAGCTTGAATTCTCTTGAGGGTATAACGCATCTTTACCCCCATGATGCTGATGTTTTCAGCGGAAAATTTCATCATCCAGTCGCTTGCCCAGGAGTTGAGTGACGCTAAGTCTTGTGATATGTGACGTATGGGGGATTCTGAAGCTTCGTGGCGAAAGGTATATACAACTTTGATATTGTCTGCGAAGAGAAACGGGGTGCGTTTCGAATAACATCGAAGACATCATTAACGTACAACAGGAAGAGCAGGGGGCCCAGGACGCTGCCTTGGATTACACCGCTGACACTAATCTAGGTTCAGATATTAAGCCGTTTACTTGCACTACCTGCTTTCTAAATGACAGATAAGATGAAAACCACGACAGCATTGGATCAACAATACCGTAGGATGCCATTTTACTCAGCAACCTAGGGTGGGAGACTCTGTCAAAAGCTTTCGTCATGTCTGAAAAGAGGTGTTTCATCATCCGCAATCCTTATAGAATTGTACAGGGGGTTTAGAGCAATGGGATTTTTTTTCCTGATGAGTTCAGGGGCGACTTTTTTGTCTTGGAATTGCATCAGGAGCGGGCATGGTTTTTGTTGGGTCTTTTTTCTTAGTCTCACACAGTGACTAGGATGGTGATCCATGTTACACGCCTTCAATATGTTTTCTTTGACCTTTTCCAGTGGTTGGCGATCTGGATCATTGAAAATTACAGCATTGTATCTGTTCCGGATACGTCTAAGTGATTCAGAGGACACTGAATCAATGAATAGCCTAGCACTAGCAAGGTCGTGTAAGGAGGGGTTTGACGAAGGCTCGGTGAGATGGGAGAGTGGAGCCAGCTTGGTGAGCGCTGCCTCAGCTGAAGTCAGCTGGGCAACAGCGCTTATCAATCGTCTCTCCAAGTCTTCAAATCTCTTGTTTATTTCGTGAAATACATCGACTAGCTTTACCGAACAGTTTCCTACTTGCGATTTAGGCACATATCGTGGCACGCCTGTTTTCCTGGTAGTAATCTTTACGCGGTTTGACTGCGGCATGGTATTAAATCTAATTCGAGTGAGAAAAACGGACTAGGTAGAAGAGACAAAAGTGGCCAAAAAGCGATATGCAGAAAAATTTGCGGAAGTTTTCTAAACAATACACAAGGGTTTCTGCCAAACGATAAGTAGGTCAACTGGTTAAAGCTAGGAAAACAAATTCAGCAAAATTTCAAACCACGCGCTGACACTCACCGAGATGATAGAAGACTGTCCTGGAATGGTTACCCACCTAAGCTATATGTCCATATTCTTATACCTCGGGAGTAAGTCAAAAAGGAAAGGGAAATCCAAGCGACAAAACGCCTTGCCGGGATAATCTTTCGGTGAAAATACCGTCAAACGGGAGCGAATCATTTTTGTGCTGCTCTTCTAATTGTCACCCACCGTCGAATTCCAAACACGATCTTCAAAAGAGTGAACGGCTCTTTAATTGACGATATGTTTCACTTCTGTTCCCTTCACCGTGTCAGTAGATCCAAGAAAATGATAAATGACCTGCTTCGTGAAGCTGCACCGCTGGCTACATGCATCGTCCTTTTTCAATAGGTTTGAATCATGTAATCCTGCAGTTGACCATGTGGCCTACCTGGGACAGGGTCCTTCAGGCATCTCAAACAGATTTGCTCCTATGTCAAAGCAAACTTCGATGCAGACTTCCTGATATTTGCGCTGTATGCTTTCTTCCATTACCCTCTTCCTTCATCTGTCAGTTACCACTAAAAAACTCGATGCCATCATTTGTGGCGTAGGACAAATTATACGGTGATTCCGGATTTCCTGGGAATCACAAACTGACCGTTCGAGTTGCGAGGTGAGTTTGCTTTATCAACCCCTTGGATTTACGCCAACAAAGGTTGTCCAGTTTCATCCATAAATTTTAAATCCCCTTTTTTTGTGTCAAAAACTATCCACACGTCACTCTAATTTAATTACAGCGTCGGCATTCCACCAAGCGAGCATAGGTATCAAGTTTAGCCTCAACCGAGCCTCTCCACCAAAATTCATCCGATGTGCTTCATATTACAACATCTGATTTCTCCCACAACCAAGCAGAAATCACCACGTGGCACCGTATAACTGCCTGCCTATTATCACAAGTTCAACGATTTTTCTTCCTCTGCCTGCTCACCTTAATCGCCGGCTAGAACACGTTCCAGATTTTCCACGTTTCTTCCTTTCCAGTTCCCCGGCCTATCTTCCATTTTGATTCCTGCCACCGGTCGGCTCTGAGAAATGCAATCTTGGAAAACATTGCTACCGCCCAGTTGCATCCGCTCGGTTTTACTTAACTCTCGTCGTTCGACCATCACCAAGCCGTCCCCTGCATGCCACCACCAGTGGATAATATACAATGTTAATCACGACACAGAGCAGTTCATTGGCAGCTCTCGAAAGCCGGGTGTGGGCCTAAATCACGTCAAATACATAAAGG
This sequence comes from Fasciolopsis buskii, assembly GCA_008360955.1. Classification (NCBI taxonomy): domain Eukaryota; kingdom Metazoa; phylum Platyhelminthes; class Trematoda; order Plagiorchiida; family Fasciolidae; genus Fasciolopsis; species Fasciolopsis buskii. The sequence goes on along the minus strand of LUCM01009687.1, from coordinate 55,571 downwards.
CCTCTAAATCGCCTGTTCCTCATATTCCCAGGACCTTTGCTTGGAAATTAAAGGGCCAGTCCCACGCCCCACTTTCCTACAAAACTCTTGGGATTTCACGGCCCAGTTCTTGGAAGCACAACCAGTATATGGAATATAATGTACCTTGTTAATAACTCACGCAAAACGCCTTTATTATTCTATATGACGTCTAGCTTCAGCCGTCCGCTCGCCCTTTTGGGCACGCCGAATACATGTCAATATCTTAATTGGCCAAGTTCCCCGGTCTACGCTTCGAAGTTCATCATTAACATACCAGTCGCAAACGTTTCGCTATGATTTGTCTTTATACAATAATATGCTTCTTCTCCAAACCGTCAGCGTTTCTTAGTTATCTTTGGTTATTTGCGATTACTCAATGTTAAAATAAATTATATTTCAACCATGCGTTTTATTAGTAATGCTCCCCGCTTTATTCAGTCTCATTGAGATTTCGCCCATTCACACCAGTTTGTCCCTTCTTGATGTCCTCGAGCGCTACAACTATCTCATAAGGCGTTCGACTATTCTTGAATCCTATCGGACTAGCCTCGCCCTTCAGTTCAGTGGTGGAATTTCCTGTGCACTTTATAGTGAGTTTCCTATCGGATCACTGATGCATGTAAGTCCAATCGTGGGTTTTATCCCGGCCAAACCTAGTCTTAGCCCGGAAAACCGAATTTTATATAGTCAATTCCACACCCAAGTGCAACGCTACATCAGAACAAACTGTGCGCCTGCAATTCCAGTCCTTTTGAGCTGACGATGTTTTCTTGATTGTTCTTGAACAGCCCATGTTCTTCGATCAAACGTCGACGGATTGAGGCGCGGTCTTTGATCTTTCATTTTTATTAATTACGGGCACATTCCCGCCGAAACCCGGCTGTTTTCTCCTTGTACCATCCAGATCGTGCCTCAGTTCGCGCCGCTCGCACCTGAGATATATGCACTTCATTATTACCATATAATGTCTTAGAGTAGTGAATTAGTGGCTTCGCAGGAGCGGCTAAACGTAGGGCTAATTGGACATTATGTTCTTCATCCGAACTACTGACAGAATGTCACCCAACCTACACGGAGTCACAGCTGTGGACTGAGTAAAACTGACGGAGAACACTGATGACACAGAGGAGAGAACAAAAATCTGCGAAATTGTTAGTTTCCAAGGTCTTTTGCAAGGGGACCGGTACGGCTGCCTCATGCGCTGCCCAAACTGTACGCAACATCGAGATTGTTCGGACTTTAGCCTTTGTGCGGCATCTCCCCTGGCTGCACACCACCCCTTTATTTTCCCTTCTTTTTTGGTTGTTTGTTTTTTTGCAATCTAATATCCAAAAACCTCTTCTATCGATTTTCCCATCGAGGTTTCTGAAAAGTCTTACCACTAGACAGTGCCACCAAGCTGCACTTTGCGTCCCTACCCTGGCAAACATTTGACCTCTAGTTGCTGAAACCTATTATTCACGAATTCTCTAAGTTTGCTGAGGCATCCTTACAGAATTCTTAAACGCAACTAGACATTGTTTCTTTTCAAGGTGTTTTCCTAAATTTCCTGAGCAATGCAATTTCACGTGGCTTTCACTAATTTATTCGCAGATCATTTTCGTTAAATATAAACCATCAAATTCTCAACTGTCATCTCTCAATGATTTAAAGGCCTCACGTTATGAATAACCAGCACTACAGGTTGAAACACTTGCTTCTGCCATCAGATAACCCAGTGGCCTGTCTAACCACTAACTCCATTTGCCGTTTCCATTCCTTTTTAAATGTTATGCACTCATCCATAAGTCGGTCGCTGTCGAGTATTCCAGTCGCTTCCCAAATAATTGCCAAAGTGCTTGTCAAAACAAAAGATTTCGACTAAGGTTACGCGGTAAACTAGAGCTGAAAGCACTTGAAACGAACGAAATCCCAAGTACTTAATGGCATGAGAAAGTGCTTCGTGACTTTTGCTGATATATGCAGTGTGTCCAAGCACAAGGTCAGCGACCTTCAGTGAACGATCTGCCGCCTGTTTAGCAGGGTGCAGTAGATCAGCGGTTTTCCGTCAAAAATCTCTCCCCTTCCCCCATCGCTAATCCCATTGACGCAACCGACATCATAGCCTATTTAAGCCACCCGATACATGTATGCCCTTAAACCCTCAAACCTTTGACGAATTTACTTTGCCAAGTAGGCCATTTTCCTTAAAGTCACTGACGAACTTCCACTAAACCAGTGTAATCAACCATGCTAGATGCATATGGCATGCACCATCAAATTTTATACTGGACGAGGTTCCGCGGGTTCTCCCGCTTGCTTGTCTAATAATTTTTGAGTATACCGACGACTCCGTCGGTAAGGTATTCATTAGACGCATCAAACAGCAGCATTGAGTAGACCCAGCTTGGGTCGCAACCTCTAAATCTCTCGGTGTCATAGAGCCATTCCCTCCAAGAAAACAGCAGTCTGGTCAAAGAAACACGCTTCTACGGCGAAGTACCACAAAGTATCGGGCTGTGACACACATTAACAATCACAACTCCAGCAACCAAGGACTTAGATGAAATCCACCCACAGTCACTAACTCAACCACCGTGAAGGCTCGGCTATTTCACCACCCAAATTAACACACTGCCGGTTACTAAACCTAAAGTGACCCCTCACGGCATCACAAACCAGTGCTCGCGCGGTCGCCTACTTCTTTTTGCTTCAAATTATTCCATTCAACCTATCCACGGGTCAATTGCTGTGCTACATGCATCACTGTCAAATATGCTTCCTTTGCTTAATTTGCGTCAAGCATAAATGGGTCTGCTTTAGAGTCGTGCCTGCCATGAGAGGTGTCAACGTTACCGAACCAACGCCATCCGCCTGTGGCACTTGCTAGCAGCTACCACGCATGACGTCGTAAGTGGTCACTACAACCGCAGCCCCGGCCCGTAAGATTTCACAGTTCTTCCCGCCAAGGTGCACAACAGCAAAAGTCAGCAGTACACCTACTGCAGGTTCTGTATCCGTTAAAGCAAGGCCTTCATTGTGCTTCCACCAGCCCTGGATAAAATGGCTCTGCTCCTAACGAGCTTTTACCCTCAAATTTATTGCCTATCAGCCTACCACCAGACTTCAAAACACAAACTCCAAAATCACTCCATGTCCCTCCATTTATGCAGGTGCTCCATCGTCTTTAACTGTTTAGCTATGCCACAGGTGGCTTCTCTCCCCAAGAAAGAGGTACCACGTCACAAACCTGGCCTCGCAAATATCCCTGCCCACGGAAATTTTTGAGAACCAGCAGCTATGACAACTTTGCTTCCGGTGGTGGTCTAAATTGCGGCCCCCTTCCTCACTCATGACTAGCCCTCTTTCCATAGACCAAGGTAGTGTACCACTCGACTCTGCCTTGCGTCCTCTCAAACAGCTAATGGAAGTCTCTTCGTATTTTGTTATCTCATTTGTTCATTCTTTCCCCCAAAGTTGACCGCAAATGATGTGCCCCGTCCGAGTCTCCCGGATCATTTTGATCAAGATATAGCCTTTAATTATTGCACCTTTGCAACATCCAGCGATTACGAACGATACTCATGACTTTCCATCTCAAGAGCAGGAACGTGTGACCCGTCCCCCAAGAAGCGATGATTCCATACCTCTCGCTGTAACTAACTGCGGCTTTCTTATCAGCGCCAAACTTCCAGACTACTTTTTGCCTTTTCCAGGCACCAACTTTGCCAAGTGATTTCCGCTTTTTCTAGGCGATGGTCGTTCTGTGGCAAGAGTAAGGCTATACACCCACCTCTCAGCACGCCCTTGAGATCACGCCTTTCTACTAATCCCCAAGATCTAGCTGGGCGATGGTAATGCCGGATATAATTCATTCACATCAAGATACGCAACCAAGAGTGGAGAAGGTTGCTTAATTTTAAAAAGCTCCTCGCTAAATTCCATCCAAGTTGACATATGGCTTAGGGCTGATAATGGTAGCAAAAGCCTACTTTCTGGATGAATGTACCAACCATGAGGTCCTTAGCAGAACGATTTTCTACTAACAACAGGCGCAGTCAACTAAATTTTCACTTGAGCAGGTCCGAAATTTGTAACCGATAACCTTGTAGTGCTACATGTTTGCCGGTCTACCCTTACAACCCCCGTTACTCGCTTTCTTCAACCGCCAAACCTTAGCAAGGCAGATGGACGCAGCATGTGTTCGATCCAGCAACCAACTGGATCATTCTAAATTTTACCATAGAATTGATGCAGATCCGCAAATCCATTGAAAGTAGTTTCGCCGACTGTGATCACCTGTACACTAGCTTCGCATTCTCGCTGACGCTTCGATAATATTCCAGCTGCACCCTAGAATTCTTGTTTTAGAGCTAACTAGATATTCCTGACAGCTGCCCTTCGCATCCTGAATCAGGAATTTTTCTTATCATGGCCAAAACAGTTACCACCACTAATGAAATGCCGCGCAACCCCAACCTCTAAACCCGTACCGCCACAAAACACCGTAATCTCCAATATTAAACAAGGACATCACAAGTCATTCATGGCAAGTGCATTTAAGGATTGATTGCAAATCTTACACGTATTGGTTTTCTTCCAGCCACACATCACAATCCGCTCTAAGCCGCATAAGTCCAGTGACCATTTCTGTAAGTTCCATTGCCTCCCTGTCCAGAATTTTTCATATATTTTCGTCCCGTGAATTGTTTGATGCAACCTTGAAGGCTTCCTGCTGCTTCATTTTAAGCATTATTTTGACTATTTTATTTTGTTAACTACTATTCTCCGTCCACCTCATATGATATCAAGTGTCATTTCGACTCTTCTCCACCCCTTTACTACACCCATATTGATCGTTATCTTTACCATGTTACCCTCCTGATTTTTGATGGACCCGGCCACTTGACTACACCCACCATTTCTTCCCAGCCAAATTATGCGCCCGCGATGCGCACCTGTGATGCGTTTGAACATGGATTGACTCGCAGTGCGCGACTCATTATCAGCCCCAGAAGGTTTTGGCGATGGACTATGCAGCTCTGGCTTGAAGCCCAAAATCTCGTGATTAGCCCATCTTGTTGCAGGTTATATTCGCGAGAGCACAGACACTGCATCTCCACGACTAAATTTTTGTTTTACGATTTACACTGCGCCATCTTCGTATAAATTTGACCTTGCCTGGCGCATGACTCTCGAATTTCGAGGAATGTACCAATTAGTTGTTACCAACAAGCAAAAAGAAATGTGCATTGTTACGCAGTTGATTTTATATTATAAAAGCCGGCTGAGAAGCTCTTGATATCCACCAAGTAGAAACTGTCATGCCCGACTAAGCTGCAAAATTAAAAAACTTCGGAAAGATTTCCCAATGGCCAAGGGCCTCTTTTTGTTTCCCCAAACCTATCCACTTGCAAAGAATGACGATCGATGATACACTGCCACAGAAAAACTTAAGAACGACTTGCTCTCAGCCAGTTCGATCTACAAGCACATCTGGGAAAGTTAATAGAATTAATAGCCACCCATATCGGGCTCTCCGTCTATTCCAGTTATCATATCACCATAATAACACTTATCCGGGCAATCCTCAAGAAATCTCTGGGGCATTTGGCAGATTCCTCGCCTTATATCTGAAAAACGGACGGTAAACTACCAACTGCATCTCCTCACAGATTGAACTCAGGAACATTTACAGTGGGTTTTTTCTTACAAGGAGATAGCTGCCTTACTGGAAAAGAACCAAATTAACTGCAGCCCCTGTTTAGCTTCCCCTACACAGAGACGGAAAAACTTGACCCGGTCAAACGTCGACCAATCAGCCCTACCCTGATCACTACCAGAATCATGTAGCGCTCTGTAAAAAGCAGCTCATGACACATCTTTGGGGAAAAAGCTCGTCAACACTGACGTACATGCTTTCTTTATAACATGAGCTTGAGCCACGTGTGCGGCTGACCGCCGTAATAAAATCAAGGTGGCTGCTAGCTTCGTTTGTGATGGTGGTTCTCTTTGGAAGTGACAAAGACCTTTCATAGAATATCCCAACGTAGGCTGATAAACAAGATCAATTTTTATAAGAGTGCTTACCACTTACCTCATGGGTCACGTCATATCTTTCACCCAGAATTCGAGGGGTAAACTTAAGTTGTTTCACGCCCCCCAAGGTTAGTAATTTGCGGGGTAATCCAAGGCACTATATAGGCGCCTCACTGTTTTCTTATGCGTTCATTATGTTTGCAACGATATTATAAGATCAGCTCCTTACACCCTTCGAAAGAAAAAGCTCGTACACACGGGTTATATAACAACAGCAGTTGTCAAGCAGACCTCTTATTTTCAAATATTCTCCTTTGAGGAATTTACTTCTTCAGCAGCTAAGTACTCGGCCATCGCCCACCATTGCATTAAAAAGGTCGTCTGGACGGTACCAATTCTTGCCTTTATGTACGAATTCTACCCCTCGAATACTCTGGCATGTGAAGCTGGCCTGGGATTAGGGTAATTACTGCCGTAGTCTGTTAAAAATATTTTTCATGAAATAACTCAAAATGTGATATCATCGGCCAACTCACGTAAAGAAACCATGGAAGCACTTTACAGGCGTTTCATCCTTGGTACGAATCATCAGCAGTTCGGGTGCGGTGGATATGCACTGCTGATGATTCCTAACAAGGATGAAACAGCTGTACAGTGCTTCCATGGTTTCTTTACGGTGAGTTGAGCAATGATATCACATGGTGAATTATTTCATTAAAACATTCAATCTCTCCTACTACTAAAATATACCAAGAAATGTTTTTGTCAGCCGGAGGCACTACATTTTGCAATGGTTCGTTATAGGGTATTCCTGTCGTATTCTATGGCAGGTATTGCTGCCACTAATGTTTTTTATATTGGTCCTCGTGTGCCTGAATTCACTGCTCGATTATCCCCGCACACGGTACTCAGTCTAATGAAATAAGGGCTTCCAACCTTGTGTCCGACGGTAGTTGACTCAGATTCCTTCCTTGCATCCTTTTAATCCCAGGACAAATTCTTTGGGGATCAATTCACACTCCATCACATGTCCATTTAGATTCCCACACTTGCCTACTACAATCTGATCAAACCTCCAAAATCCGTAAAGCCAGCCTACTTTCTTATAAAACTCCACACGTCGCATAAAAGTGATCGCCTTGCACAACTAACCCGTCCACACTATATGGTTTCAACTGGTATTAGTTAAACAAAGATAATTTACGACTTTGTGGATGACGGAGTCATCCCTACAGGTCTGTGCGCCACGGTACAAGCTTCTGCCACCCTTTGTTTGCGCATCCCCGCTTCGGTTTTCTTCAGTTCATACAAGCAATTCCCATAGGGATCGAAGCATACCTATCTCAGCACATCCGAACCTGGTGAAAAGTGACCTCTTCCTGGCAGCTGCGAAAATTATATCAAGCAAACAATTAAGGTTGGGCGAGGAAACTTCGCAAAGTACCTATATGTGCTCAGCCACTCTCGTGCTACGAGTATTGATTCTTCTAAGATGACTTTGTAAGCGACCACAAAAGCTAACTCCGGCTGCCAAGAGATGGCTCACCTTCAACAATGGATATGTGTGCCATCAGCCTAGATCATACCGCGCAAAATCAAAAGCCCCAGGACCAGTTTGTTTGGTTAATATGCATCCCGTTGCACTTTTGGACGACGTAAGGTACCGGCACATCGAACTGACCACACATGCTTTACCACCTCACCCCTCTGGTTTTCCACCCGCCCCTTCCCTTCAAACGCACACCTAGCAAGTGTGCTGATGCCCAGCACAACTCCTGCGGTTTCTTTCCCGACTAGTCACTCGTGCCTACTAGGTGGTACAAGCTGTTATCACCCTGTTCAAATGCAGAATAACCAAATTAGCATTTTCTTCTTACCACTTTATTTCCATCGCGCCAACTACTCTCCTAGCATTGACCAAATCTCTCGTCCACCAATCTTTCAAATTCATCGGTGGGCTTTTCCCATAATTCGAAGCGGCACAATCGGTGGTAGCTCATAATTGAATCCTCGCCTTCTCGTGGTCCCAGAAACAAGGCTAATTACGCAAACATGGCAAAGAATGACTTCAGTACTTTAACGTGCTAGCTAAACTGTCAGAAAAATACAACTAATGCATCCAGCGACGTCAATCATTGCTTGAGAAGCAAGACGTCATTAAGGGCAACACAATCCAGGACTGACTAATCCATGCATTTTGCACGCGGTAAGCACCAAGGATGTTAGCAGCACAAAATCCCCGTACCAAATATTGCCGTTCTACTGTTCATTTCGAGGCGACCTTCCGGACCCTGAATTACTCTTCCGCAGCTTGCCGTTATTACTTCCTTATGCTGTTTTTCTGCCTGCCGGTCTTTGCTCCGCTTGTTAACCGTAGTGCCGGGTGGAAAATTTCAGACTGCTTTTGCTTTTTCGATGCCTTCATTCAAGGACGAAAAATAATCGCAGCTCGTGCCCATCAGTCAAAAAAGTACAAAAAAGACACAAATCTTGTCCCTGACAACTCCCATCCTGGCCTACGCTTCAGCGACCCGGCTTCTTTAAAATCATTGGTATTTGCAAGCTTACGGGCAGCTAAGACTGTTAAAAACACTGGTAATACTATCATGGGAAGGGGGCTCGCAGCCTCTAGGCCAGTCATTTCCCACCACCACAAAAGTCTGAATCCCAAGATAAAAAATTGCGGCGTGGTGGATATTCATTTCCAGTGTGTTTAAGAACTATTTTATTTCTTAACAAAATTATCTCCCTATCCACTGAACCTCTCAGTCCATTTTGATTCAAGCGGAACATGAGGGTACTCAGCATTCTTGAGGCGTGCTCCAACTTCCCCATCAAACGACTTTAAAATATTAGTTATATTTTATTTCTTCGACGGTGCCGAGATGCGCAGTGCGCATGATCACGAATTGCGACGATACTGAAAAAAGAAAAATGCTCTTAATTGCAGACGGTGGAGGCCACCACAACCGCCAATAATGCAAGTCAGGTCATACATATGGCAGCGCATTATTTGTGCTGAACTTGCCTGTGAAGAATTTGAAACCAACAAGAAATTCTCGTCAGCACCAATTGATGTCATCGTTGCGCATCTTTTAGGCCGCTATATGCTGGCAGCAGACCAAAATGGATCGATGACTCTACTAGAAAGTTGCTTAACCTTTGGGTCCCCTGAATGGTGGGAACAAATATGAATTGGACTAGGCAGGGTGGATTATGCATGACAAGAAAAAATGCAGCAAATCAGCGAGCGGGAAATTTGGAGGCAGTTTCTGGTGAGATGCTTAGCCTGGGGAGCAGTGATTTCAACGGACACTGGCAGCATAAAAGCAGAATATTAGAAACAGGGTTTGTTGGGCAGGTGGACATAGCAACAAAAAAGATAAATTGTGCAATCTTATGTCTGTTTTATGAGGCATGTTTTGGGTAATTTTGGTTTTGCGAATTTCAGGTAGGTCCAAAAGTGGAGTTGGAGTTGGAAAAAGAAGATTAAGACCGGACTCAAGTGAGACATATTCCGGTAAACTTTTGCAAAAAGCATTTGCTAGATGCGGCGATCTGTTAATACATTTGGCAGACCAGAATAAATGACTGTCCTTAGCCATTTTGACGAAGAATATGAAGGGCCAACTTATATCAGACGCCAATAAAAACATTCGTCCATGAGCTCTTTTGTTGCGGCTTACCCAAAACGGGGCTTTGCGAAAGAGTAAAAGGAATCCGATACAAAATGGCGCACGTAAAAATAAGGGCTGGAGGGCTGTTAACCATAACAGTGCCAGTGGGTGGGGCTGATCGTTTGCTGACAATCCAACCTAAAATCACCCCTTAGGAGTGAACGCAGGAAGCGTAATCCGCCAATCTGTCTGCACCTGCACGCTGCTACGGCCGAGCTGCTCACCCGATATGCGCCGGTCAAAGCGGTGGATCTAATCGAGCCCCGCATTATTGTGACAACGATGCTTTACAGGGGGTGAACGAAGGAGTCTGAATATAGCATAGGTAGAAGAAGCGTGACCATTTTTCCAGGAGTGGATAATCCCGGGCGAGACGAAGCCGCGGTGGCCAAAGCATAAAGTTATTGTCAAAAGCCGAGCAGAACTGAACGGCCCGGAGGGAAAAGGAACGAGCGTTGGTCTGGCATGCTTTTTAGCTATGGATGAAGAAGCGATCAATCCTACGAGTGACTCAGAGAAGGAAAGTAATAGAAAGTATAGCGCAATCCAAAACATAGGGTTGATAGCTGACGCTATTAGCAAGCCTTGTTTTTGGTGTGTATACATAGGCGGGCAGGTTAGCCTAGAGTCCAGCTTGTCTATGTCCGTGAGTGAAGAGAAATGAACCGGTATTCATAGGGAGGGAAAACGAACAAAGATAGTAGACATAAACGAAGAATGAGCTAGAAAAGAAATATGCATTAGTGATTGACTAAAAACACAATGTAGAAATCCTGGATTATGTCCCACTCCAGGAGGCCATGCCATTGAATGAAATAAATGTTTGGGACCGGCGTGTAAGGTAAGTGGAAACCGCCACAAATAAAGGAAATGAAACCACGTAGGGTTTTATGTTCACGGAGATAGTATGAGGTGCGAAATGTCTAATTTGGGCAGAAAGATATCAATGAGAATTCAGAAAGAAGGAATCCAAGATGCCAACCTAGTTTTATCTGGAGGAGGTCGCTTGGATTCGTCAGAAACGGATGTAATTCCAAGAGGCCAAAGCCATCTGATTAGCAAGAGGGGCCGATGAAAAGTATGATTTGAAAATGAAATCAGAAGCTGATGCTCAAAGAAGGTGGCTGAGTTGGGACAACAATGATTTTCAACTGTTTTGGAATTGGTTATGGACGTTGAACGGAGAGGGTTGTGGGTGAGCACCCATTTACACAGTTATAACAGTAAGGTTTGTGGATATGCGGCCAGATTATTGAGCAATAGGAATCGTTCTCGTGACAGAAGGAGAGTGAAGTGCATCCGACGTGGAACTGCATGTATACAATTGGCATACTGCAGTATCGAAACTTATTTTGCATTTGAGAGTGGGAGTAATGGGGGCGGTCTGCTGTATGATGTTTTAAGAAAATGACGGAAAATAATGTCAAAACAGAATAAGTGCAATGGACAACCTAATATATTGCACCTAGGACGCTGGTGACAGTGTTAAAATGACAGGGAATAAGTGATGAGGAGTGGAGAAAAAATAAAGGTGCTTTCTCAGTTTCGGTTTTCATGTGATGATAGGAATAAGGGATTTGTTTCCTTCTCAGCGACGAACGAAAAAGTGCGTTACCTTCTGCGTGATCTGTCGAACCTTTGATTGGTTTCAGCCGCCTCAGTTCCGGCTTCGTGCCTGCTTATTATTTTTGCCAGGTGCGGTGATATTATCCAGAATACCTGAGGTTCCACCTAATCTTGGTAAATTTTTATCTGACTGACACATTCATGGGGCATTTTTGTCGTCGATTTGCTTTTGGTTGATTAAATACCACCTCCAAAGTTTAAGGATTTTAGCTGTTTCAAAACTTTTCGTCATCCTCCAGCTAAGTTTTATGAATAAGGCATCACGTTTGGGGCTTTTAAACGCAAAATTCCTTGCATTCCACCGCAAACAGCCAGCACCGTAAATCCTGTACAATTCTTCACAAACTCTATGTAGCCTCCATCCTTGACTCGAGCAGGTTCCGCAGGCATTTTCGGAAGCAGATTTTGATCGTGCTTCAAAATATGATTCTAGAGTAATTCACGTGGGTGCACGTGTTTGTCTTCATGCCCTTTTTTGATGTCGGTCTCTTAACGTTTGATTTGGATTTTTGCGTGCCCCTTGAAAATCGAGAGTTATATAACAATATTTTTATGGAACTTCGTTTAATATTGTGAGGAAGGAGTGATTGGTTCATGTTTTACACTTAGTTTTCCATAACAAGGATGTTAGTTTGGGGCGTGACTGCTGGGAATATTGCACAATGTGCCTATCAATTCAGTGGGCTTTAGAATCGGGTTTGAAACTTCTTGTTTACTAGGGGAATAACTGGCAGACTTGTACCTCGTCAAGATTAGTTGCAGCTAGGAAGATTGCCTCATACCCGGCCACCGTCCTTTGCTATCGTGTGCTGAAATCCGTTATTCGGTCGATGCTTCTTGCTAGCTCTTTGCTGTTTATTTGGCTTTGATTCTACGACAGCGGACATCTCTCTAATCGAAAGCGATTTCCTAGAACTTCTGGCACTAATTGGGAAGTTTGAGAATATAAGCCTGCACATTCCCATAGATACTTAGGCTCAAACTTGCTAACCAACTTCTTTCAAAGTTTTCAGCTGATGAGAACGAAGAAATAGCTGTGGTCTACCGGTTAGCTCTACTAACGTTTCTTGATGCTAAGGTCCAAGCTCCCGCAAAAGAACGGTTTGCTAGGTGTTTCCCCTTGAGGAATATTACCACTACGGTACTGCAAGATGTTCTTCTTGGTTTTGTAGAAAGGCCCTAATGCCTCCTAGGCTGAATACATTTGATGCAGACAAATGTTAGAAATTGTGACCTGTATGTTGACTGAACCCGTTTGGGTTGAGTCATTTGCATGCCTTTGAATGAAAGAAGGCAATGGAAGCCGTGGTTTTGTATTTGACCTTCACGGGAAATTCAGGCCAACCAAAGAAAATATTACGATCGGTGCCTTCATATTTTAAGTCTATGGGAGTGTTGTTCACGGTGGAAGAGGGAAAGGCTGCACAGACATTAAAAAATTTCCCAAAAGAAAAAAGTTCACCTTGGAATGGCCTTGCCCCCAAAGGACCGGAAATTGGCAGATCTCAGGGACTAAGATTCGTAGTTGCTCCGCATGAAGCTGCTGGGCAGGATGTTCCCGAAATAATAGCGGTTTAAATTGACGTAACTTTCCGTTAGTGAACGGTGCCTCGAAGGTGTATACGCTGTTCCTGTGCACGATCGGGTGGGAGGTAACAGTGATGTTCGGTGATACCATTCTCATTATTACTTGGTAAATCTGCCGAAGCCTGATAATGTTGGAGCAGTTTTTGTTTATGCAACGGTCTGACAAGGGGAGCTAGTGAAAAACATTCACTGCAGGGTCACAATTTAGTTACCGATTTGATTGATGTACCTGTGAGGTTCTGCCAGATAATGTTGCTAAGCAAGTGCATCTGTGAGCGATTCTCGAGAAATCAGTTTAGCGGCCGGGTGATATTGTTTTAAGAATTTCTATGGACTTCGACCAACTAAGTGGATGTCAAATGAATCTTAAGTATTGAACGCCATTCCCGCCGGCACAAGAAGTGTTGCGAGGGACGCTTCGATGAGGGGGCCCTACCAACTTCTAGGACACTCGATCCGGTAAGAAGAGTGGGAGAAGCCAATTTTGGGTGCCAAACCCTCGCAATGAATCAAGTGGAAACAAAAAAGCCATTCTGTTGCGGTCACTTAAAATCTATGACCCTTTGATATGGATAGGTTTGTAGTGCAGAGTTTATTTGCATCATGCGCAAGCTGAAACAAACCGTTGTTTGGAAATGGCTGAAGCCTGATGAAAAATTGAGAAAACCAGAACGACATGCAATGCACAAGCTGTTGAAAACTGAGAATCCCACACTCACCCCCATACATTATCCTTTGGTTCTGACGTTGAATTTCCGCATTAGTTTACTTGCGGGTTTTTCGATAAAATAGACAAGGTTTGCTACATCTGCAGCTACTCAACTAAGAAAGGTTTGAGATTTCCCGCCGGAACAGCTGAGATGCAACAAAGTAAGGTAATGCTGTCGGACTTCCATCCGAAGGAATGGGACTCGGGAACAAAATTCAACTTTTTTGCTAAGGCAGCCACAGTGCATCGAACCAAATAAAGATGACAGCAAACCACTCAAGAATATGCCCTCTGAATCCACTGGGAATATGTAGCTTTGAATTAATACTGCAGTCACCTGTGATCCTCTCCGATCCAACTATGAATACTGTTTGTCCTGGAACGAATTGTTATGCGGCATCGCATGGATCTCCTTGCACAATTTGAATTTGCCTTCCATGTGTTGAAATCTGCCCGATGTGGTTTTGTCTTTGGGCCTGATGCTCATTGCAAGATTAGGGGATCCTCAGAGGATACTTGTTAAGATGGTATTAGGAGAACATTTCTCCGTTCACCTTGAACCCATCCAGCAAAAGAACTTCTCGAATGGTTGAATCGATCACAATTATTTTCTTCGACTGAAGGCATATTGTGTGTTGGTGGAGGATTTTCCGCAGCCCGTCTAGCAGACAAAGCTAGATATCTAAATGTCTTACTGTGCACCCGCCAATTTACTAAATTAAACGTTAAAAATTTCCGTTAAATAGGGGGATGAGTTAGATGCTCACAGGTGGCGGATGCTTTTGATGTCAGTCTGGGTATTGAAAGGAATGTCGGGAAGCGTGTGCGCCATCGTTGCCAATCGGCAACATTATACTTATAGTAAACGGCAAGATTGCCTTCGGAGGAGCTTTGTCTGCTGGTTATGCCCATTCCTATGATAGAGTGGGCTACTTTGGTCTGTTGTAGGGCGAAAAAGAGAGAAAAACACGACCATCTGTTCACCAGCATGAACGATAGGGCGATAAATATTGAATTTAATTTTTGTTGCGCAGATCCTTTCTTACAGGTTTTGATGCCTTTCAGTGTAAAAATAAATCAGTCACTAGTTGTTTTTGATGACTACTGAAGCAACTTTAAGACGGTGTGAATTAATGAACTGCCTCATGTGCGATCTCTAGGTAGATTTTATTGGAAAAGGTTGAACTGTGGTTCAGTCCCGAGAGATGAGCTACTGCCGGGCAGCTGTTGGAGTAGGATAGGTGCATTACGTCAAGCCTTTCATCCAGCAGCATCTGGGCAATGCAGGTAAGGTGAAAGCATGGAGGCATTTCTGGCCAACGTCCAGAGAATCAACAGTGATCGACCCCGGAGCCAACACCCATAGATTTTAAAGGTTGGTAATTTCCGACCCCGAGGAAACGTTATTGCTCTGTAACGCAGTGGAACACTGTGATTTTCTTCGTTAATGCTTTTGACTTTAGCAAATGTTCCATTTGTTAGCGAACTCGTTTCGCACTCGTCGGCTGGGTAGATCTGCTGCGAGAATGGTAAGAAGAGCTGACAGCAATTAAAGAATTGGCACGAGATTTGATTTTGTTTTCCAGAAAAAATCGCATATAAATTAGGTGTTCCCATAAAATGTTTCTGCAGTGATGGGTTGATCAAGGTTGTCATGGTTTGTGTTCGCAGATATTTGCGGAGCCGTGGTGTGCGTAGGTCATATTTGTCGGAGGGTTTGCGGCCCTGGTCTTATACGTCTCACCATATTCGATGTGTTAGGCAAAGCAGCTTTCATATTTACCTGTTATTCTTATTCTTCCATATGTGTATCCACAGGGGTTTTGTTATTACATGTCTTATCTCCAATTACTGCGGTGATTCATGGCGTTTGCGTTGCTGATAGGCAGCGGACCAGCTTAAGAACCACTGTTTAATCAGGGAGTGACTCGTTTGTTGCGCTGTGGAAGCTTTGTTCCTTGCTCAGCGTATTTGGATTGGACTCGTTCCATATTGGCTTACAATGATCACGTCCAGAATTTTGAAATCATGGCAGTGTGGGGTGTAACAGCGAGTTATCGGGAATATCACAGAAGAAAGGTAGTCGACAAAAGAAGAAAGGTTCTTTGACCTCTGCAGTTTCTGTACGATCAGCCGTCCATTTTTCAGCAGTTTTGGTCCATTCGGAGACCTGTGGTTACTCATCTTATGGTCTTGCACAGATGACGGGCCAACTGGAAATGGGACTGACATCGCATCAAAATGAAAAGAGAGAAGAAAAACGCTGCCAAAAGAATAAATTTCCTGAGGGCCTGTGGTTACCTTTGCGCTGAAACAGGAAAAAACGAACTACTCTCTATAGTAAGTTTGGACCCGTACTCCTTTTCAAGTTTGTTTTTCCAATACAGTGTTTTAGTTTGATCAAAACGTTATCATGTAAGAATCACACAAATTATTTAAGTATAATTGCCGAGAGTTAAGCAACAAATCGTTCGGAGGATGCCCGGTTGCTTAATGGCTGATGCATTCCACGCAAAATCACTCGTCCCTGGTTCGCGTCCCAGTTCGGACACGGTGGATATGCATTGCTGATGATTACCAACAAGAATGAAACAGGTGTGCGGTGTTTCCATGAGTTTTTAATCGTAAGTTCAAGGATAATACTGCATAGTAAATTATTTCATGAGAACACTCAATGTATTACTAATACCAGCTTGTACATCGTGGGTTCCTTGAGCCTTTCTTTGCCACACAACCAAGCAAAAGCTCAAGGACATTCCCGAGGCCAGTGTTACGGATTGCGGAGCACTGCAAACGCAGATGAGAGCGGTGGTTACATTTTTTGGGCTTAACTTGTTATTTGTTTAAAAGCTGCACTCCGTCGTCACTGCCTGTGTCATCACCGATTTTGGCCCTCGTTGAGCTATGATTCCTACACTGTGATTTGACTTTTCGATTCGAAAGGACCAAAACCAAGTGTAAACCTCTAAGGCGCACGTGCCGCATTAATCAACATTGAACTTACGCTCCACATTTTCTGTTGTTTTGATGTTTGGCCGAAATATTTTCGGACTGGAGCTTTGGCAGGATCGTGTGGTAAAAGTTTACCTGACGATGACCTCGGTCGAATGTATCTTGTAAAACCAGTTGTTTGTTTGGTTATCGTGCGAGTAATTGGGGTTACTATCAGGTTAACGCTGCAGCTGGAACACTTGAGTGGATTAACTCCGCTATACTTCAGCAACGACCGCTAGAAAACTTCTCTGCCATACTCTGTCTCAATGGTTAAGCACGAAAGACCCAAGAATCAGAAGAAGGTTTTCCCTCCAAAATTCTTTTAGTCTAACCCTCCTCTGTAAGGACGAATTTCCTGCTTATCTCTTGACCTAGTGAACAGTGACGAATCTTGAATTGCTAGGCTGAATTCCATTTCAGACCCCTTACATTTAGACCCGTTGTCACTGAACATCAACTAAGGCCGTTCACCTCTAGCCATAAAGTGAATCCACGCATTCTAACAAGGAATCCGTTGTTGGAGAAAGCGTCAGTTCGGCAAGCATTACCCTGATGTTCAAACATGTGAACAAACAGCATTATCGTTTGTTATCCCCTTTTCCCCAATTGACATAAATAGGTTTAAAATAGTCAACCTTTAACTTTGCAAACGGAAATCCGTAAAAATCGGTGTGCTCGGTGCTGTAATAGTTCCATCTGTTGTTAACGAAGTTGAATCACCCCCATTTGACAAAACAAGCAATTACTGACTGGCCTTAAAACTAATGCTCCGCCCTGAACCACCGGTAAATTCTAGCGAATTTCGGATACCAGTTGTTTATGGTCGACTTAAGTTTCCCATTACCATTAATAGCTAATTAGATCTGCAGACAGTTGTTCTGGGACACTGCTTTGGCTTGGAATCCCCCAGATGAGCTGATTATTGCAAAAGCCAATTCAAAGTCGATTGTCAGAAATGACGGGATGAAGCTCAAGGATCCGGCCATCAGACTTAAAAACTACATTTTCGTGGGGGTGACGAGGTCTTGCCAACCATGGAAACAATAAGCCGAGACCAGTGGCACCAAGGCGTGGCAGATTTTCAGGTTTATGTAAGCAACCTGGCTTAAAAAGTTCGCCGAAGAGTCCATGTGGACGGTACTTATATAAAAGCCGCGGATAACGTTACAGGAAACCATAGAAGAGCCCAAAAGAGGGAGTGCGTTGTTGACCCGGCAGGCGTTGCCAACGACTGCAAAGCACTGTTTCGCGGTCTAGCACCTAAACCCCAACACATCAGTGACCAACAGGTCGGTCCTTCCACAGAACAAGGTGTCGATACGGAGTGAGGTTTGGTCGGATGACACAGCACTTTGTAAAAAACTCACCGGTGCGGCCGAAAAATCACCCAGGTGTGCCTATTTTTTCCTTTCGTATGGTTCCGGGTTCAATTTCAATGATTTGAACTCGCAATCGCTGACCATGAGTAGTTGGTTAAATTGTTATTTACTTTTTGATCGATAACGACGTTTCTTGCTCCTTGAACAATTACTTCCCCATTTCCAGTGGTTGTGTCCGACGCGACAAAAATAAAAATGAAAAATTTTCTGCGGATGTCGACAGCATCAATCGTGCTTTCATCCATCGTTCCATTTATACCTCAGTCATATTTGGACAGGTTAGTGCTATTGCAATTGCAGTTTTCCTAGGGTACTAGTGTTTGAACTTCTCCGTCTTACCAAAATTATTAAGGGGTTGGCCCTGATATTCTGTCCTCAGCTGTTTTAAGGCATGGTGCTGTGACTCTGACAGGTTGCTCTCACTCCCTCTCCCTTCGATTTGTATTGTTCGCATTTCCTGTGCATCGTCTACGCAAAAACTTGATCTTGCCTATCGCACGCATCCCGCAAATCGAGAAATGTACGTTAAAATTGTTATTATTAGATGCATTTACTTCTTTTATCAACGCACCATTGAGCTCGTCTCTTATCCCTGACTGCTGGGACCCGCCACTAATATCAACATCACAAAATGCAGCAGGTCTACTGCATTCGAAAAAGGCTTCTGCTCCATAGCCCTAACATCTTCTAGTCTTAAACCGACGGAGCTTGCCGCAGCAAAGCTCTTATGTTCTAGCCATGCACCTGACGACCCTTCTCAGAGTGCCCATAAACCTAACAGGTCCACGCTGGACGGTGTCGCCTGCCTCTTCCGCCACTTTGTAACTTCTTAAAAGCATCGACGAAATCTGTGCATTGTGATATTCTCGACGTTTGATTCTGTCTGACATCCCCTCCAATATACAAACTGGAAACATTTGGTTGTCCCAGGCCTCTGATAGCAGGGCTGTTTGATTACTTTCCTAACCAAACCCAGTGCACACAAATGAACAGCAAAACGTCAAAACCATCGAATAACAACCCAGAAGTCGTTCAGAGTACTGTTCTCTTATCCTACCTCTTCTCCACATACATCAGCGACTGGTCAGCTAGCTCTCCCTGTCATGGTATTAATGCTTACGATGATGCCTTCTATCAAGCTGTTTGGAGCAAAGATGATTTTTAAAGTTTTCCAAAAACCTTTCTTCTGTTTGCGATTTATTTGCACGAGCTGGGTTAAATCACAACACATCTAAATTTTTCGAATGTCTCTTCTGTCTTTCTCGGTCGGCCTACCCGTCCGAAACATCTTTCATCAACTCAAAGGCGCCTGCCAGGGTGGACAGTGGGAAATATCTAAGGGTTACTATCGACTAAAATCTGAGGTAGACTTCCCACCTTTCTAACTAAGTAAAGGGCCACCGACGGTTGTTATTTCAAATCAGGAAGCTTCTGCACTATAAGGTGGAGCAAAGCACAATCTCCCTATTTTTATGCTGAAGTACTTTTCCAATCCTTCTTCAAGATTTACTTAAAAAGGACTTAAAAATTCCTCGCCGCGGGCTATCACTTATTAGCCGTCCCTCATACCACTAACTGAGTTGTCTTTCGGCCTACGTGATCAGCACCTTCCAGCGTGTAGGGCGCATCCTCCGCACAACGGTCTTTCAAATTGTCGCTCTTAAATTTCTACGCCGTCTGCATTTCTATCTACATCCTGCAGAATGACTACCTAGGGGAGCTCCACTCTCCCATATATAGCGCACATTTTAATGAACCGAATCCTTGTGCAACCTACCACAATATGGTATTATTATTATTTCCCGGACAGTGCCGAAGCATGCAGTGCGCATGATCATGACGTGCAACGTTAGTCACGCAGAAAAGACATACAATAGCAAAAGATGTGCATCCCAGGTGGTATATGTAGATTGAGAGCGCCATCAGTAACGAATTTACGCCAGGGGAATTTGAGGTGGATGTTGACTTCTGGACCCTACCGCTTTGTGCTTGTTTTGCATTCGTAGGCCTCCATATGCGTACAGCAGGTCGGGGTGGGTCGACAACGCCACTGGTAGGTCTCTTATTGCGGTGAGATTCCAGAGCAATGAAAACAGACACGAAAGTATTAGGGTGGACAGCATGTGGGGAAAAAGGAAGCGCCCTATAACAAGGAGCAAGAGATTTGGAGGCAAGTTCTGGCAGAATCCATAGTCTGGACTATTTGAATCACGATTCATTTAAACATTTGAAGACGTTGTTAGGGGATAAAAATTTTGTGGTCGTATGTCTAGCTTAGGGGGTTTGTTTGTGGCTAGTTCTGCATTTTCAGCTGGATCCAATGTTGGAGATGAATTTAGGAAAAGAAAGGGCATGTGGCTCAAATACGGCGATGTCTGGTGAACTCTTATGAAACGTGGTATCCGAAAGCCGCAGTTTCATTCCAAATTTGGCAGGTTGGGATGAAGGTTCTAGGAAAAATGCTGGTCTCCATGCGTTTTAATGAAAAGCGCTAAGCTCTATGCAGCATGACAACGCTCGTCAAATGCTGGTCACCCAACCCAAATTACACCTTTGAGGAGTGAACGCAGTAGGAGTGATCCTCCAACCTAGTTGCACCCGTACATTGATGCGGCCGAGCTGCCCGCCCTATGTGCGCCGGCCAAAGCCGTGGATGTGACCACGCCCCGCACTATTGAGATGGCGCCAGTGTTCGCGGGAGGTGGCTGAAAGAAGACGAATATAGCGAGGGTAGGAAGAGTTTTTTACTAAGTTTCACGGAGTGGATAATCCAAGGCGGGCGGAAGCCGCATCAACCAGAGCGGGAGGCCATTGTACATAATGAAGCAGATTTTGAGGGCTCAGAACGAAAAGAAAGGGAACGAGCGGTGATCTGGCGTTCCTTTTAGCTGTAAATCAAGAAGCGACCAATCGTGCACGCGGTTCAAAATGAAAAAGTGCCGAGGCGTATAGTTTACTCAAAAATGATGACTGGTGCTGTCCGCAGTCCGGTTTAATAAGTGTGTCGGTAGGTGTCCGGGCTGATCCAGCATGCTTTTGAGGAGTTCCAGGATGTCTAAATGGTCAGGGGGGACATTGAGGAGGAGTGAGGAAGAACTTAACGCCTTAGAGTAGCTTCGGATTTTCATGTGACCATCTGGGTTAGTAGATCTTTTTCCTTTTTTGCGATGAACAAGCGCGTACCGTTGACGTGATCTCAGAAACCCAATCATGTATCATGTACTTGATCCCCAGGTAAGTATGAGTGATACAGATGAATGAGAAATGGTCCCGTAACTACTCTACTTAGTTCTTGTTAAATGCTTCAGATGATAGTGACAGGATGCCCAACTTCTGGGGCACTTAGTTCCATAATGAATACTTGACAATACAAAATTTACTTAGACACATGTCTTTGGCAGTGGAAATGTAATAAATAAATCTGCATTTCGAAGGGAGTATTGGAGTGGGTTTCTGACAGGAGGTGCTGAGTTGCAGCTGTTTCGTTTTATAATTTTATTGAAAAGCACTAGATTTGTCCTTCTGCATCGGAGCCACAAGGGATCCAACTTCAGCGATTTAGAGCGATCCATGTAATTTAGGTTTACAGAGTGGCCAGTCAACAGCTTGGTAAAGGTACGCTGGACGTTTTCAGTTGCCACTCTGTCACATTGCCTCAGGTTTAAACAGAATAGGGAGCAATACTCCAGTTTGTGTCTGAAGTGGATTCTAAGTGATGCAGCTTTCTTTCGAACTCATAGTTCTGTGCAGCAACCCTACTATTCCACTTGCTTTCGCAACTTGTGTGAGGACATATTCCGAGAAGTTTAAGTAGCAAGAACAGTTTAAGCTTCGGTCACAGACCTGACAGTTAACAGGGATGATCTGGTTACCTATTTGGAGTTCTCTCGGGGGTAAAACGCACTTGAACCTCATGATGCTGCTTTTTTCAGCAAAGAATTTCATCACCCAGTCTGTTGCCCAGGAACTGAGCGACGCTAAATCTTGCGACATGCTTGTTACGGCTGACTCTAAGGTTTTAGGGGAAAAGTGTAGGCGATTCTGATGTCGTCGGCAGATAGAAAAGCGACACAATTTCGGATAACGTCGAAGACATCGTTGACAAGTGACCGAAAGAGTGGAAGGCCCAGTAGGCTGCCTTTAAGTACATAGCCGGTTGCTAATCTAGGTTTGGATACGAAGCAATTCACTGAAACTATCTGTTTTCTAGGTAAGAGGTATGATGAAAACCACGATAGAACTGGGTCCAAGATGCCGTAAGATTCAATTTTATGTAACAACCTGTGGTGAGAAACTTAGACAAAAGCCTTTGTCATGTCCGAAAGGATTACTATAACTGATCTTCCGGTGTTCATGGCCTTAGTGATATAATTCAAGTAGTCAGTTAGACAAGTGGCACATGATTTTTTACGAAGAGAGCCATTTCGTCTAGTGTTGTTAAGATCATGTTTGAGAAGATAGACAACAAGGCTATTTTTATTAAACGTTTCGTAATTCCGGAAACTATAGGGGTGTGGTTAATTGGGCGGTAATTGGCGGAATCACTGCGCTTGACCAGTTTTGCCAGTGTTGCGTTTGGGTTGGGCTGGTCTAAAGCCAGCAGCTCTTGCTTTTTGTTTCTTTGACCCAATACCGCTTCTAGAGCTTTGGTTAGACGACTTATTTTCAGAAACAATAAAAAGTCCCTTGTCCTATTAGAGTCCCACTGGAGTTTAGCGAGCTTAATGGTCATTCGGTTGCAATAAGTTTTTTTACGGGGCATCAAGGCACTTGTGCAGGTTAGAATATAACTGGCCAGTTGTCACTTGGACTTCACCTGTTGGAAAAAGTCTCAGTTTGAGTTTCGGCCCAGAATAGGTAAACGATTCCAATCCGCACTAAAGTATGGCCTTGGATTTGGAGAGTGGTATCTATTTAGGAGGGCAATGTAAATGAACAGCTAACAGGCAGGTGATCATGTCTAGGTAAACTAGCCTTAGTAGAACTTAAATGTGTTAAGCCTATTGCAAATATCAAGTTCCTTGTTGGGTCGATAACGTGTTGGGTTCAACCACCTTGATGAATACTTTCAAGGAAAGGGAGCAAATAATTTGGAGCAGAAAGCGTAGACCAGCATATGCCGGGAGCATCAAAGTTCCCAGCGATCAGCTTGGGACCCGGTAGGCCCAAAAGCAGTATTCATCCGTTAGGTAATCAGCAAGAAATCATTTTGACGAACATTATTGGGCAGTAGACGCATCCAGTCAGGAGGCCATCGTTTCCAATGTCGGATCTAACCCAAACAGCAGCCTGTGATCCTGACACAATGTGGTCAGTATGGATTCTCTGACATAGATAAGGGAGCCACCTCCATGCTGTGGTTGGCGGCTTTTCCTGAAGGATTTATAACCAGGAATGGTTATGGCGTTTTCCGAGGCGTGATCATTTAGCCACGTCTCAGTGATTAGTATGAAATCAAAATTTAACGAAATTATGACAGGAAGGATACAACGAATTTTTGTTAGCGTGGAACGGGCGTTTAATAGAAGTAGAGAAATGTTTCTCGGAAAGCCCCTGCCAGTGACTAATGTCACGGTTTGTGAAGTTCGGTTTCACACTGGTTGCAAGTCTTGAGGGAACCATCATTTTTACTTACAAGTATATTTATACAATTTCTCCTCTTCTCATTTGTGGAATCTCAATTTGGAGGATGTTGCGTCATTTGAGTTGCAAAGCGTCGTTTCAGAACATAGCGAGCTGGGGTGGACGATAGATAATCCGTCAGGCTATTTGAAAAAGACATCAGGTTTGTGGTTTGGTTTTGCGGCAGGGTAATGTAATCTAGGGTTGCTAAATTCAGCCTCATGGAAAGCTTCCCTCACGGCCATGTTTTCCAACCCGCTTTGGAATACATAGGGTGTGTTAAAGGGTACGTATGCAAGGGAGGTATGGCAGAAGGAGGATAGGTCGGGGATAAAATGGGGGTTGACACAAGGGGGCTTGGTTGGGTGTAAGGAAGATGCCGGTAGGCGGAGAATGCCAGTGGGGTTCATCCGTGGCACATAAAGCTGCCAGTTTGAAAATAACTTTCATTCCATCGCATGTTGGTTGCCACCGACAGAGATGGCGGTTGGGTTAAATGTAGCAGGATGGGGTAATGCCTGACGGTATCAATGAAAAGTGGCGGGTTGATAAGAGTTTGTTCAAATGGCTGTCCATGTACAGGAAACTGGGCAACTGTTGTAGGATGTGGGGCTGATAACTGGGTAACCTGAGGCCTCTGGTCAACCTCCTACATCTTGATATCTCAAATGTTCTGGAGTGGGTCCGCTTATTCAGTATGGAAATACTAGTCACTGGGCCAGCTCCACTTAGTCGTTTATTGAGTGCTGCGCATTGTGGCCTCTTAGCAGTCTTTTGCGTCAGTGGCACTCATTCTGACGGTAACTTTGAGGTATGCTGGGTGGGTTGAATGCTAGAATTGAAAGGGACACTGTGACCAGTTTTAGGGTTTTCGGACCGTGTAGGCAGGCTGGATGCCTTAACCATACCGGCCGCATCGTTTGCAGATTTCTGCCGGGGTTTTGAGGAAGGGATTACTGAGAGCTGCAGTGGTGATTTCCATTCTGACATGGATGGTTCAAGGTGCAATTTTTTGCGTGGTGGTTGAAGGGGTGCGCACGGTGACTTTTTTAAATCTGCTTCATATTTCGGGAGAGAGCTTGCGGCTTGGAGATCCTGGAGCTAGTTTTCATGGTTTGAGGGGTGATAGGAGGTCTAATGGTCTCTATCATAGGAGTTGCGGACGGTGCTTCTTTCTGGAGACCAGGTATCTCTCGCTGGAGTGGCGTTTTGTCCTTCGTAATCCAGATTGCTTTGTGCAGGGTATTAACAGCAATGGTGTCTTTCTTGCGGATAAACTCACGGGCAACTTTCCCGTCCTGGAATTGTATTAGGAACGGACAGGATTTTTGCTGGATCCTTTTTCGTAATCTCACAAAACGGTTAGGGTAATCAGCCGTGTTACACGCGTTCAGTATAGTTTGTTTGAACTTCTATAGTGGTTGGCCTCCTGGGACACTAAACATTATGGCATTTTTTGTGTTTTGAACACGCTTAAGTAATTCAGACGACACTGAATCGATGAATCAACTAGCTCCGGCAAGGCCGTGCAATAGGGATTTGACGATGGCTCGATGAGATGGGAAAGTGGAGCCAGCTTGGTGATCGCTGCCTCCGCTGAAGTCAGCTGGGTAACAGCGCGAATCAATCGTTTCCCCAGGCCCTCAAGGCTCTCACTTAATTCCTAGAAAACGTCACCTAGGTTTGCCGATCACTCTCCTATTTGCGATTTAGGTACAGATCGTGGCCATCCTGTTCTTTCGGTGGTGATGTTTACACGGTTTGCATGCGGCGCGGTGTTAAAACTAATTTCAGTGAGAAAAACGGGTTTTGAAAACGAAACAAAAGTGGCGCACAGGCAATATTTGGAAATGTTTGTGGAATAATAATTATAATGATTATTTATCGATTTGCGAGAGGCATGCGCATAGCAAGATCAAATTTTTACAAGGACGATGCACAGGAAATGTAGATGATAGAAGTCGACTGGGGTAAGTGGGTGGGAGCAATACTGAGTTACTGCCGAAGCTCACTGGAAGGCGAAATGAGGTACTGCAAAGCATTGAGAAAGTACAACTATGCAAGCAAAAAGCAAAAATAGAAAACTTAATTTTCAAGACGAAAAGAGTTGCCTGGGACTGCTTGCAAGCAGCGGACTACCAGTCATTTCGTGTTTAAGTGCACTACATGTGCTCGTTGCTGGCGCACAACATGGACGGAGCCCAACGGTGGATATCGATATATGGCCAGAGACACCAAACGTCGGGAGCGTTACTTAATGGACGAAGACGTGAAGCTGAAAAGAAGAAAAGCAGTGGTATTGTGGTAGTTGGATGGAAGTGGTGAAAACCAGGCGGAATGTCATTAAAATTGGATGAGACGCGTATTGACAACAAATGGCCAAAAGAATACTGAGAGCGGAGGAGGATTGTCTCAAGCTATCTGGAGGAAACTCGTGAGGCTTCGGATATGGAACTCCAAGGATAATGATTATGTTTACATGCGGATGGCGGTAAGCTGTATCGAGAGGCGCGCCAGATAGGCGAAATTATGTGTATGAGCACTCCTTAAATACACTATCCAAGAATGTCCTCTATTCTGCCATTTTTGTTGTCGCAGCTTTGATCTTAGTCAGCAGTACGGGCGGGGAATATGAGGTGCGCAAGCCATTCCGGAGACAGCAGCAATCGCGGTTTTGCTCGATCGCAAAGATGCGAGCTGAGATATCCAGTGCAATAATTGGGGTAGTTTCGGTTGACCGGGACAGAATTCGAGCGCCAGTTCCAGCTAACAGTTTCCTAACAAGAGTGATAGGGTAGCAGAATTTTCCTGAGCAAAATACAGTTTTTTACTTAACGATAAGTAGGCAAACTGGGTAAAGTTAGGAAAACGAGTACAGCAAAATTTCAAACCGCGCTGTGACTCGCCGGGTTATTTCACGATGCGTTTTTTGCATTTTTACAAGTTTATGAGTAAAAGTGTTCTCCATATTTACCTACATGTTTACATTCTGGAGAACAGAAAAGTGTCAAATTAACTGTGAAGATGGGAACGGACTTTATTTGCGGCAAAGAAGCATTGCCGTTATCCAATGCCCTCAGATTCTCGTTAGGTGTGATTTTCCCTAAAGTTGGTCGCCCGTCAGTTGACAGGCGCCAAACGCGTACTGAAGTTTGCAAGAAAATTCCAAGCCTTTCCGGCCCCCAGGAAGTGCGATGGTGGTCAGTATCTACCGTACTTGCAGTAATATAAGGGCGAGTCGAGGGAGGCATTCGAAAGTTGTTATTCTCCCGCTCGAGACTTGGTAGGAAAGAGCATGTGGCGTTTTAAAAGAACGTTTTTGACACCCGCACGAGGCTTACCAGTGACGGCTAGATTAGCTGTTCCGGGACACTAAAACAAGTTAGTTAGATTTAGATGCACTCTCAGGTTTAGTACCGCACAATGGGGCCTGCAAAATCGCCGTGGGGCGGATAAAGCACACCGCTGACCTTAATTCTCTTGCTACGCTCGAGCATCTAGTGAAGCAACTACCATATTCCTAACATTCTTAGTAGCTGAAAATGTAGATGGACTAATCCAGAATGGGAGGAACCAAGGGTTTGGAGAACTGGCCGAGTTTGTGTTATCCGTGGTCGGAATAGCACGGTGCCATTTTGGGAAATTTTTGGAAAGGAGCTAGAAGAACTTTGGCTCTAGTGCAATATTTTGAGGGAGAAAGGCTTTCGTCGCTGCGGTCCGAACCACTACGTAAAGTTCACGATGCCGGGCAATGGGGTGAGCGACGCGGAGTGTATGTTGCAAGGAAAGGCGTCACATGGCACCGTGCTGAGATCCACGGACAGAGAAGCAATGGGCTAAGCACTATTGAATAGCGGGTCTTGCGCAGCTCTAACCAGGTCGGACGCGCTATCCCGGTTTGGTCTTAGGCAGCAAAGTGAAACCTTGACAATAAAAACTTCCAGTAGGACTGCAAGGGAAACCTCGATGAGTAACGCATTTCAAGCGTTGCGAATGGGCGAGCCGGAGTTTGGGATAATCGAGTGTCGCCATTCTCAGAGAGCTGTTGATAATTAGGTCGACCAAAGAGATATCCGGAAGGACTGGACAGTGACTAAAATCATCCGATATTCCAATGGGTTAAATCGAAGGGGACGTTATGGCTCTCGTCAGATTCGACGTGCCTGAAGCCCACTGGGTTCTGGAACGATGTATGAGAAACTGAAAATGTTCCTATGCCGTGTGTATATTTCCGGGAGGGGTGGCATTCGGCTACGCGGCCTGCGAGGTTAGGTCGGTCAAATGCCTACCCAAAGGGGGTGTTAAATTAGCATAACAACTAGCAAAATGTACAGAAGGTATTCCGCAGACGGGGGATTGCAATATTCCGTGGAGAATACAAAGCGATTGCAATGGTTGACTTGGGTACCCCGTTGTTAGACGGCCATTCCGTGGTTTCCTTGCCATCGGTGGGTGGAGCGAAAAAGGTGCTCGAAAACTACGTGTCTGCACCAGTGAGGCTACAGCATTTGAAGCTTTATTTGCGCGAGCAGTGAGAAAGCAAGCATAAGGTACTCTCAATTCATGAAATGGACGATGGAAGGGAGATACGCTGCTGCAATGTCGTTGCATAATTCTAGGCACATCCGATTGAAACAATGCTTTCTTTCCGTTGTGCCAACTACGCTTTGCACAAGACCGCCGAGTTGTCTGGCCCTGGGTATGACGAAGCACTGCCGGAGGCTAAAAAGGCCAGTTTCTGTGTCGATGTATGTTTAGCGTCTTTCGGCAACAAGGTCAATGCGGTCTTGCTTGCGAGGGACGTCAGTGCACTACTAGCCCAGGGATGATTCCGATTCACCAAGTGGACCTATAATTCCCCAAAGCGAATAGCGATCTTTGTAGCCCGCAGTGCTTACGTTGCTGTGGCGCCAGTTCACCCGGATGGAAGACATGAGAGAAGGCACCAGGGGTACCAGGGGACACAGTTGTCGATGAGCTTGATTTCATTTCGGTCCAGCGGACAACCCAACTTCCGGGCTGGATATCCTCGCAAACATGTCTTCGCTTTCTGATCCAGGAAGGCTGTCTGCCTTACTATGCCTCTCCGCGAAGCAGCTTCTTCAAAATTTGTACAAATGTGGCCTAGTTTGGCATCAACTCTAAACCGGTCAGCGTCGCCAACTGGGAGTAATGGGTCAAGTTTATGAGAAACCTTGTGGTGAATAAGAAACCGAGAATGCTATCAAGGGAGCACGAAAGGGCTGCACGTGGTCTGTGACGCATCAAAGAATGGATGCGACGCTGTGGTGTACTCCTGACGAAGGCTCGAAAACAGATCAGCGCATGG
Organism: Fasciolopsis buskii; assembly: GCA_008360955.1. Taxonomy (NCBI): domain Eukaryota; kingdom Metazoa; phylum Platyhelminthes; class Trematoda; order Plagiorchiida; family Fasciolidae; genus Fasciolopsis; species Fasciolopsis buskii. Next base: position 26,609 of record LUCM01009687.1, on the reverse strand, counting down.
TATCTTGCCGCCCGGTAAGTTATTGGTGGCACCTGTAAAACGTGCAGTAGTACCTCAACTGGAATGCCTTGTGCACCCCTTCAAATACCCAAAACGTGAGATAAAAACCGCGACAATAAAAATGACAACTTAGACGACATCCTTGACTGGTTTGTTTACAACTTTTTACTTTTCACACAGACCTTTCCTTCTCCATTGCACATCTTAGTTCATTTTGCCACCAGCCGTATAGGAATGTAATCAGCGGTTCTGAGAGTTCCATATTCTTTCGCCAAGACGTTTCCCAAAATCTCACTCTCCATATAGTTCGTCAGAATTGGCAGTATTCCGCCGCCTTCAGCATTTTATTTGCCTTTCATTGCCTTTAAATGCGACTCCCTTATTCAATCTGCATTATGTTATTCTTGGTTTTGACCAATTCCCAACAAATTATCTTATCCTCAGTGATCTTCGCCTTCTCGGCTTAACTGTTCCGTCCATCACGAAACGATCTTGTCGATTGCGCCTCTGGCCATACCTCGACACCAGCCATGATCTGCTCTCAAGTGTTGCGCCAGCGACCCGCACATTTAGTTCACTTAAACACAAAATGTCTTGCACTGCGTTCCTCACGAACAGTTCCAGGAAGCCCTACACAATCTTGAAAAATAGTTTTTGCGGTTTTGGATTTTGTCTCGCATACTTGTGCACTGCGTATTGCTTTACAGATTCTGATCGCGCCCACCGAGTAATCCAACGCAGCATAAAACCTCATGCACCTTCCGATTTCCATTATTCACGTTTCCTCTTCATCCATGCAAAAATTTGGTCTTGCCTTGCACCTGTCCCTAGCAAAACGAGAAACATAAATTTTTATTATTGTTGTTAACTTGGACACTCCACGCCTGCCCTTGGGGATCAACGCTGGAGGGGTAGCCAAGTTGTGGTACTCGACGGACTCAGCCGTTGCTCCTTGCTACACAGTTAATAAGTTGTCACGTTTTAGTACCCTCGTGGCCCACCGACTAAGCGTTATGCACCAACATACCACACCATCGCCGTCGAGGCACTACCAATCCGAAGATAATATAGCCAAACCCGCATCCAGAAAGTATCGCGTGAGAGTCATTTGCGGGTTCGGTCAACCTGCCAAAAGTTTCAATATAATTACTTGCACTGATTCAACTTGTCTGCGTCCATTGTGCCTCCCAGCTGAGCAGAGTTTAAAAAGGTACGGTCAGCAATTTGTCGTTTCCCCCCCAGATTCGTGGCAACGTTTGCGGCGATGCTCGGGTCGGTCATGCCTGTGGCGAGCTGTGGTGCGGTTGATTAGATTTCCGTTCTATATGAGTAATGTGCGCTCCACAAGAAACAATTGTCTAACAAATTTGGATAGCTTGTCATCAGAGGAAACGAAAGAAAAGAGATTCAGTGTAATCCGGGTGGTACAGAAGGAGATATTCGGCGGCATAGTACAGGAGACAAACTGGGGTAATCAACATTCGTTACGGAAGTTTTGTTCAGTGGTTATTGACGACTTGCTGTGCATCGGGGTTCTACTAACGCACACGATTTATCCAGCTAGTTATAAGACTCGAGTAATGACGCCCAACCGTCCCATAAAAACTGAAGTGGGAATTGATTAGCACTAGAGTGGAGGGGGTTTCATGGACAATTCGCATGTCCTAGTGACTATTAGAAAACAGTACTGGATCGTGAGGGAAAACAGTGCCTTGAGAAGTGTATTGGTAGAATGTATTACATGCCGCAGAATGAACACCCCAGTCGGTCATTAGCCGATGGCCACGCTGCCCTTCTATCGTACGGCCAAGGGTTTGTGGTGATTGCCCTCCGTGTGGGTGGATTACCATGGCTCGTAAGGTTGGATTTGGGAGGAGAGGTGTGGAATTTTCTTCATCTGCCGAATAAACTGCACGGTGCGCCTGGAGGTGTCACTTAGGCTGGATACCACCTCTTTCACTATGGATCTGTTGTTGTCGTGGGTAGATCAGGGGCATAGAGAGAGATACACGGCGAAAACGGCACCAGTCTTCGCGGGTGTCCTAGAACTGAAGGACAGAAAAATACGCCTCGAGCAAAAAAATATTGGAGAATGCCTGCTGGCAAGAGAAATCCAGTGTCATTTCAACCCTCCTTACTCTGATTGCCGGGGTTGTGTCTGGGGCGCATATTCCGATCAGTTAGTTTGTCGACATGGGCCCTCCTAGGCCTGCATTCGAACCAGAGTAAAACATCCAAAAGCCAGTTACTGTGCGGGGCCGCCAGGGCGCTAGGAATAAGACAGAGGAAAGGGAAACCGTGTAATCCAAAATGGGGAGGGGTTGTCAGGCACACAAAAAAGGACTGGTAGACATTCTTCGAAGCCTCCCGGCAGTTGCTGAGATTGACCTTTGGGACAATGTTTTACCAATATATGCCAGTTTATCGTACCGCCTTCCGCACTGCAATAGCGTACAGTCCAGCATACTCTAACCTGCATCACAATCGTCGTCTACCGATTGAACTGACGTGACCTTCGACTTCTTTTCCGGTGGGAGAACTTACCGAGAAAAAAGGGACCCTCCAGAGAAGACTGCAATAGGCCTGGTGTGTTGTTCATAAGATACAACAAGTACTCAAACGTATAAAAAGGAAAGCCGTAAAGTCAGGTCTAAGGAAGGCTACGCAGAACTTGGCCGCCGCTTAGGACAAGGGAGGGGTCGTGCGTAGTTAAGTTTTAAGGTCAACAACGATTTTTGTGATGCGACAAGTAGCCAAGATGATGGATTATGGCAGCGCGGTATTCACGTGGAACCACTCTAGGAGTCACCAGGCAATGACTGTAAGGAATTGGAATTCGCTCCTGTGAAGACTGTTCTGGTCGTGGAACAAACAGTTGAGGTGCAACCGGAGGGCGGCGGGGTGATTGGAATATCGCAAAATGTCATTTGGAAAAGTGTCACCTTAGAGCGATGGCATAGTACCGATGTCGAAACTGCAGCAACTAGGTTGTTTGTTCTAAAACAATGAATCTCTTTTCACTTTATTCCATATAGGCACCAAGCCGTCGAACATCCAAAAAGACCAAAAGTCAAAGTCAATCCCGAACCCTTCTCCCCCAAACAAACGGTCAAAGGGATTGTTATAGATTGATGATAATGTTCGCCGCTTTCCGGAAAAATGCATCCGCACCGTTTCCAGCCGCACATTTTCATTGTCCGGAGACGATGCTGCTGCACTTGGTCAGTTTTCCGTGGATCCTAATTCATATCGAACTTCACGACGTATCTCCTTACTCTCTCTAAGGCCTTCTGGTCTCTTGGAGGGTCACTCCGCTTATCAGCAGCTGCAAACGTGTAGACCTTCAAACTGGTGCGATGGCATTTTGTCTTAATCTGAAAATCCGAGATGTGCCCTTCAAAGGACACCGTACAGGATAAAACGTGTCTTAATTAGCGATGCGGCATTTTTATGTGCCAATGGTAGTATATTTGCATTCAACGTATGCAGTCCGGATTTATCGTTTGCTAGGGAACAACGGTGGCCGCATTAATTCCGGCGCAGTAAACTTAAATGAACAAGCTAGGCTCCGCGGTGGCCAACCTCAGGGAGTCCTTAGCGTATCAGTCCTGCCAAAAGATGGAACCGAGTCCCCCAAAGGTAAACCGGAAATCCCAGTAGGATCAGAAGCCGTGCTACCTGTGACGTGAGGCTTTCATCAGGGAGAAACCAAACTGGTGGGGCAAAACATTCAAAAGTATTGTGTAAAGTTGCCAAGATCGGGAAGAGTGGTGCGGACCCAAAGCTCAAGTATCTTCCTCAGGTAGCGGAACCGCTATGATATTGTTGACGGAGCAGGTCCTTTGACCGTATCCGAAGGGGATCTGGGCCCTGAGGCGGCCGCACCTGAACTTCCGTATTCTAGCAGCGGAGACAAGTTTCGTATCACTTTTCGGAGAACTACAATGAAAATTGAAGGGGAAAGTTAGGTGCTAACCAGACGTTAGACACAAATTTGTGACTGGGACGTGCTTGTTCCAAATGACGGACAAGGGATGCTGCAGTAAGAAGTTAACTTTAGGGTATTGTAATTAGACGCATAATGCCCTCCAAAAATGGGGCCATTTCACCTCCTTTCACCCAGTTGACTGCCGGCCAGATTCGCATGCCGAAAGTGTGACCACGATTTGCGTTCATGTCTTCTTCACCTACAGCGATAAAAGCCAGGAAAGGTGCCCAGAACTACTTCCAAGCTTCCACTCCCGGCGGCCGGATGGATAACAGTTAATGGTCCCAAATACCGAAACTCTCAGAATTGGGAACGCATAAATATTACGACTTTTGCTAGCTCTCTTTCAAATGTTTCTACTACTTTAACAGTACGAACCGCCAGACAAGACCAGAATTTTTGTTTCTGTAGGTCTCCTTATGACTTAGACGAGGAACTGATCTTGCTACCAGTCATCCAGTAACAAAATGATATCGCCGAACTCTTTAGGCACCCCTTGCTGCTCTCGACCAATGAGAAGTATCATTAAGCGCCATGTTCAGTGGAACCAACTCATAACCCACAACTCACACTTCGCGGAGCTAGTTGACGTCCGCAAACTTGGATTGCGTGAGAAGAACAATAAAAATCAGGATCTAAACTGGTGCAATAGTATGTGGCGTTTGATCATACTTGCTTTCTATCATTCACAAGCAGATCGTAACAAGTTGAAAAGAGAGGCAATGGCAAAAGAGCTCAAAGAAGTGAAGATTTGAGCAAAAACGATAGTAACTTTTCAACAAGCACAAATGGACTGTTGAAAGCAAAATGTTAGCGAAAGTAAATGAAGATAGATATAACACCTAGAACAGGCGGAACTGTGTGCGCAAACCTAGGAGTAAGGCACCTTCTTGCAAACAGTGCAATGTAGCAGAAAATTCATCACATAGAATGAAATAAAAATAGGGTATGAGCGAAGAATTCGCGCCTCTACGAATTTTCGGGACCCGGGCCAAATCGCGCTGGTGGAAGGGATATGCTAGAAATTCCCCGGGAATCTAGATCGTGACATGAGGTCTGCTCAGACAAACCTGGAATCGCGGTTGCTAAACCTCGAGAGGCAATGCACTTGGGCAAACAGGATTCGGAAACGAATGTGGATGCCGCGAGAGCTGAAACTGGTGAGGTAGGCCCAATGATTTCCCTTGTCATGCGTCCGTTACGTTCAGCCAATAGCCGGCATGAGTGTGCAAACTGTGTGAACCACGTGGGTGTCTGAGGTAAGGCAGACCTATTACTCCCAAAACCAAAGGCCTCAGCAAACAACTGCAAAAACGTTTGTGGCAGTATATGACACTGCAACGGTTAGGAGCTGCCTTTGGTCTTGTCTGAACCGTGGGGTATTTTACTTGCAATGACAGGGTAGTAAGGTTTTAGACTATAGCATGTGGTGGGTTTTTTATTCCTTTGTACTCAGGTTGATTCTATTCCAGATTCGAACATGGAAGCTGAGGCGGGGCATTTTATATCCCAACATTTTGTCCTTCATCTACCTAAATTTCGGAGAAAATCCTGGAGTGTTCTCACATCCAGCAGGATCTTGCTTAGAAGCTTGGGTGGACAGAGAAATGGCGCCTATCACGGGTGTCCAGCAGGAGCAAATGACATCGCAAACGCTTCAGAGGATGAAGCCGCACTCAAAGGACGCAGTGAAACCCGGATAAGTGTGGAGCGAAGCAGCCGGCAGGGCTGTCCGTGAGGTGCAAAGATATCTGCTCTTGAAGGTATCATCGATATCTTAAAGCAGCGGTTAAACAGTCGAGAAGCCCCTCAATACTAAGAAAACCTCTCCTGGATCCTGGCCGAAAACCAGGAGTTGGCGTAGAGAATGGAAATTCCTGGCTGGATTCCATTTTCTACTTCAGGAGGAATATTGAATAACCGAGACAAGCTGCCGGCGGAAGTGGCGACAGCCACAAATGGGAAACATTTTTAAACTGGACTTTACTGGGACTGCCCGAGATTAGCATTCAGCCACTTTCCCAGTTTCTTTCCTACCCAACTTTCTGAAGCAATTCCCTAGCGCCTGCCCAAACTTTATCAAACCCTTGGACTTTTCTTACTAGGCTGCATTGGTACTGACCAAATTTCTTCTTGGCTGAGATTAATAGACCTGATAATGGCGGCAGCCTGCGTCGATGCGTCACCGAAGCTACTCCACAAAATACAACTTAATCCAAAGATGAGCCCAATTTACCCATTTCCTAAAATACTGGAAGGATTGAACGCCCTCAAAGATTGGACTTGGCGTCGAAAGATCTCAGACGCGCTGAATAAACAGAGCCGCAATTATTGGGGGCCGGCGTGATCTGACCTGGCTTCAGCCTAAACTTTGTTCAGGGCAATAGAGATAAGGGCAGATATCTTCCAAGAGGTTTCTAGATTAACTTAGAAAGCGCATGCACCTATAAAAATTGAGACTGAATTAAAGAATGAACACTGAAATCCTACAGGCCAGCGCGCAAATTCCTCCTTGAACCAATGTGACACGCAGAATGTGGGATTGTGCTCTTCGATGGGATCCAAAAGCGTGAGCCGAGGCCCAGTGAATGTATCTTCAACCATCAACACTTGCGCAACACAATCTAGTATCACAGCTAACAACTTGTTCATCAAAGCAATATGGCGGTCAACAGAAAGCACCCTGCATCTCACCTTTCGACGAGAATCTTTCCCGGAACTCTGACTTTGGCTGTTTTTTGTTGTTCTTTTTTACGGGCCTGCGACTGGCTATTGCCCGGTTTTTGTGTAGTTTGTTGCAACGAGGGCTTGGGGTTTGGCGGGTTGCCTGAATTTCTCCGCTGGTCCTTCTAACGATGGATGATCCTCAGGTTCCTATGACTGAGCTAGAGCAAATCAAGTTCAAGATGAACCAAACGACGGACGAGGTGAGTAACAACGGGGCTACATAGCTTTATCTGTATGCATTTTCTGCGTATCCATTTGACCTTCTCCGCCCGAATATCATCGTTATCCGTAGTTTATTCTAATTTTTGTATTTTCCGTGTGTCATTTCTACCAGCTGAATGAAATCGGACAGCGGTAAGATACTTTGGTCCGGATATACCTGGGGACTAAAATTTCGGCCGTTCGCCGCACTACCGTTAATCATTTTCAACGGAAGGGCATCTCGACCCTAGGTGCAGCATGCCCAGTCCCAGCGCTTTCGAAGGTAGTTCCTAGCGCTGTGATGCATGATGTATGTGCAGCATGACGGCTCGGGGAAATTTCCAGTGTAGCAAGCGCAGGATAATCGAAATCAGGTTTGCGGCGCACGGTTTGACCGTGACTAGATAGTCTAGTCAAGGCTAAATGTGCAGGTGCTAGTGTGCATTACTTCCTGTTTAACAAAAGACCATAACCACGAGATAAGGAGACTCCCGAAAGTATGTAGGGAAAAGATCATGACGTTTAAGACACCAAAAAGTGTCCTAGTAGAGCTGAATTGGCTAACCACACAAACCGCTGTTTTTTACACGACAGAGACAGCTTACAAATTGTGACCAGTAACAAAATGCAGGAGGTTGCTGCTCAAGTGAGATTATTCTTTCACGCATGTTGCATTGCGTTCAAGTAAAATACCGAGTCTGGAAACTCCGGAAAAGTTACTGTAAGTGTCCGGCCAAAACTGGTAGTTGCGGGCAGTTTGTTTAGGGGCTGTCTGCCCAAAGCGGCTTGCTCCATAACCTTAGTATGGAAAAACGCGAAGCAGTGCTATCGGCGTCCCAATGTTTCCCCCCTCGGGGCTAGCTCCTGCGGAGAATGGACAGAGGCGCGTTCGGAGCTTATCGGGTATCGGGTACGAGACCGTGGCAAAGGTCTTGATTTGATTCTTTGTTTAAATAACTTGTTTTCGAAGATTAGACTCGTCGAAGCAGTTTCATGCGAGCCGTAGCTGGGCGGTAGCTGTGCTTGAAAACGAAGCTCGCTTCGTCTCATGTTACCTGAAAAAGTGAAGACAAGCCGAAGGGATTAGGGTTTTTCCAACGCACTAGTCAATAACTCGCTGTTGGTGAATTATTCCTGGAATATTTTTCTGCCTTGCGTGGACGTCAGATTGGTAGTTAGAGGGTTCTTGTCTAAGTCCAGCGTAGGGCTGCCGGAAGTACTGGGTTATCTTTGGCGTGTCTGGTACGCACGAATTCCTGGCGTCTATACGGGAGCTACAGATGATTCCGATCCTGTTAGCGAGATTCAAATTTTGATAAACATTTTGCGACTGGTAAAGACGGATTTAGAAACAGCTGGGAGAAGTTGGCCGTCGGTGGTTAAGTGAATTAAGTGCCTGTCGCTCCAAGACCCCAGACGCGTGGGTCCTTTCGGAAATTCGTTATCCGACTGTATTATTGCTACATCTGATCACCTGTAAACTAATGTGATTCTGTGGAGCCGAAATTTCATGGTCATGGTTACTGGTTTCCTTTTTTTCGCGTAGCGGGCCCTAGGAAGTGTGCAGCATGCACCTACCACTGAACATGTGCAAGTGTGTAATCAAAAACAGGCTTTCTAGATGAAACAAGATATCATTTTGGAATCGGACGGTATATTCATCTCGGATTGGATAAACCGTATCGCTGTCGAGGTTACCTCATTTGGCAATGGAACTTTCACGACCCAGACTCCTAGCCCAGAAATCATGACCCGGTGGTAGCTGGCAGCCTGAGTTAGGACGGGCATCAGTTCGAAGCCCATTGATAATAGTTAGGTTACGAAATGTTTACTCATTGAGTACAATAGTCTAGTTCACCATCAAAACCCATCACATCACCTATAAAGCACGCTTTGTCACTACATCCATCGTGCCAAGACAGGAAACGGTCTGCGATAAGCGGAGAGAAACCTACGACCTCACTCGCAACATAATACGCACATTTCGTTGACATGCTTGTCACTCAAATTCACCTATATTTACGTTATCATGTGTGAGCTAGCAAAGTTTCAATTGACTCTAAGAACGGAATACTTTAAGGTTTGGTCATATTTTGTTGATCTGTTTTAACTTGGTTCATTAAATTAATTTGACCGAGGTGCGTTTCCCCAAACCAAAGAACGTCGAATCGATGTGCTCGGTGCAAAAGAGGTCACTAGCGAACGACGCATATTGGGTTGTGTTCCCAAATTTCGGATGACTAACTGCAGGGAATTTGGAATGTAGGAAATATTCAAATGTTCCAGGATTGGTTCGTACTTCGGCCCTTTTCGTGCACTTGTCCATTGGATCTGGACATAGCTCCGTCAGCTAGCTTCAATTCATCACAGGTAGCTGATAACTAACTGGATGCGTTTAATCAAATTAAGCTAGTTTTGTCTTTTAATGGTATACTTGTGTCAAAATGTGGAAATAGTATGCAGACGAATTGGCTGTAGTCAAACCCCCTTGGGTTTTCACGGTCGCATTAGCTTTGGAAATGCCTAATCCGTCTTAAGTCGTTCGTTGACACCTCGTTTATTCCGAGTCCACTCCAGTGATGGCGTTTAGTCTTAATGGGCACAGCTGGACCAATATTCTCTTCTCGAACAGGTTGATATTGAGGCCGCTGTCTGAGATCCGATGAAATCTATTCAGTTTTCCATTTCTACCCGGGGCTTCAGTTCGCGCATAATACGCGGTGTGAACAGCCTTGGAGTATTGCTCGCTCAACTATTCTGGGTACCCTTTCTATTTGGCGGCTAAACAATTTCCGTTCTCGTTATGGGGACCCTGCAAATTGACATGAGGAATTGCAGCTTGATAAATTTATCTGATAGTAACATTTGTGGGAGGGCGGGAAATACTTTTGACACTATTTAAGCTCATGTTCGTTTAACTACCTTTAACATCGTCATAGTGTGATTGCACCTTGACGTGTGACGGCTTGCGGGCCTCCATGACCCAAGAAACTATACAGGATGGGTCATCTCAAGCCAGGTTCAATCATACCTGGGCGGCCAATAGACAGAGACCTGAAGTAGTAGTCTGATTCTGCAGATTGCGGGCTGATGCAAGTTGACACCGCAGTCGGAAAATTAAAAGGAATACTAATTGATCGAAGTAGATGACGCTACGCGCAGCCACTCCGCTGTCTTGCGGATCCTCTTCTGTTGTAGCATCTGTCCGGTAAACTGAGGGTCGCTGGTTCGATTCCAGCTCGTGGCGTTGACTAGGATCGGCAATGGTCAAGTGGGTGGAGTGCCTGTCACCAAAAGGGTCGAGGTTCGAATCTCAGGTCCACGGATCCCCGTGATGGTAGACGACAAGTCTATCGTCTGGCTCGTTACAGCATTTGATCTGATGTGATCTTGTGGTTCTGTCACTCGAACTTGATTGTGGGCCTCTCAATACCCCCCCATAGTGGCTACGAAGCAAGTTTCTTCTGCTACATCTATGCTTTGAGGATGTTATACGAAAAACCCATAGGCTTTGATTGTGAATCCTAGTCGTTTCGGGTTTCCATCATCTCCAGTGAGTTACGCGCCTGCAGGTATTTCCACACTACATCGGTCGTCGCTGTCCATGCGTCGAGCATGGTGGGTAGTTATAAGTGTACTTTAGCTAATTTCCCTCTTTCAACCTGTCTTTTGTCCCCGACCACATCTTTCCCCACTCCGCCTGCTCATTATGCCCCCACTGACAACATGCTCGATACTTGCAACGGTTCATTGTCAAATGGTGTCTCAGTTGGCTTTCATTCTACTAGCCCACATTTTTCCAAACCTCATCAGTCTCTGAATTTCAGCCCCAATGTGTGCACTCATACGGGTTGGTCAACAGCGGTGTTTAACGTTATCAATGGGCTTAGTGACATTTTGTGTCTACTCCACCAGGATCCTGATAGCGTGGTTCATCCAGCTTCGTCTAATATCTAAGGTATTTTCTGCCCACCTGAGGAGAACGCTGCTCCCACTAAGTCAAGACGGTGTAGAAATAGAATTGAGTGATAAGGAAGAAGCGATAGCGATCCTTTTAGACCGGATCCCAGTTAACAGACGTTGGTGCGCCGTAAGATCTCAGGAATCAACCGGTGTTCGAAAGTACAGAGTGGTAGATCAATCTTGTTATTTAGGCATACGCCCCAACAGACCATAACGCTCATACGCGAGGGTCGTTGGGTCCAATGGAGCAAAAACGCCAGCTGCCTAACTTCAGGGAAGTGAGTAAGATGCGTCGACAGCTGCGGCGTCCATTGACGATAAGTCTTAAGAGTGACCGTGAAAACTGGTGGGTTAAGGTAGGCGGAGAGATTGAAGTAGTGGCCGCTTCAGGCAACAGTGAAAGACTGTTTAAGCTTATACGTGACACAAGCGGGCGGCGAACATCGGCTAGTGAAGTCGTGTGCGATAGGAATGGAGATCTCATCCATGGTAGACAACAAACGGTAGACCGTTGGGCTGAGCACTTCAAGGATCAGTTTAGCTGGCCACACGCTAACGTATTTAGGCTGACTTCTGTGGCTGCGAATCATTGGGAGGCGTCTGTCGACCCTCGCAATGGAAACGGAAGTAGAGTCGAATATTCAACTTTTGAAGCGGGGAATAGCAGCTGGTCTCGACGAACTTCCGTCAGTTCTTTTCAAACTGGGTGGAGAAGCACTGGTGAAATCCTTTACCTCCTTGCTTCCTGATATTTGGAATGAGGAACGTATTCCGTTATCATGGGGTAAGTCACTGATTGTACCCATCTTCAAGAAGAGCGCACGGAGTGCCTATAGCAATCGTTGTGGGATCAGTTTAATTCCGATAGTTACTAATGTGTTAGCTCCGATAATCCTGCGTCGTTTGATACCTGTTCGCGAGAGCAACATCCGCGAACAGCAGACCGGATTTCGTCCAGGTTGAGGTTGCATCGACCAGATATTCACTCTTCGACAGTTACTGGAAACGCGCCACACACACACACACACACCCACCCTACGATCGTAGTCTGTTTGGACCTGCACGGCGCTTTCGACTCAGTGAATCGGACATCCCTATTCAGTGCTCTCCACCGTAAGAATATGCCAACGAAGTTTGTAAACCTTTTGCGAGCACTGTATTCGCATACCCATGGTCGCGTGATGGTATACGATGAACTATCAAGTTCATCCGAAACGACTAGTGGCGTTCGACAACGGTGTCCCATCTCTCCATTCCTGTTCAACTTCGTCATGAATGAGGTGATTGACGGCGCTTTAACAGGTCTCCGGGATGAAGGAATCGAACTGGGAAATGGAGGGAAGCTATGTGACTCACATTACGCAGATGACGTTGTTTGTCTGTTCGAATCCGCGGACCATGCACAACTCGCACTAGGTAGACTCTCGAGGTTTGTAGCTCGATTCGTCATGTGCTTTGCACTTTCAAAGTGCAAACTGCTGTTACAGGACTGGACGACATTAGTGCCGAACTTGGTACTGGATGAAGTATATCTAGCGGTTGTAAATGGTTTCACCTAAGTTATGTTATGGTCGGTGACCATCCTAGGATTTTGGTTTCGCCGAATTTTTATTCTATTTTTTTCAACGAATCTTGCGTTTTTGCAGTTTTTCAATATTGATTTTATTTTAAATATTGTGCGGTTGAAAATTCTTGTCTGCGCAAAGATTCTTCAAAACTCGTTCTGTAATTGGCTATTTCACATTTCGACCAAGGCGTCTCAACAAAACTATATTAACTATAGAGCTCACTTGAATTCGGACTTATATTGGGGTGTCACCAATAAACGCGCGGTAGCGCCCTGAGTTCGTCTTCTCTCTTTCGCTATCAGGCTTGACTAGCTGCTCGTATTCCGCGCCACTTTTCTGTCCTGTGTGGCTGCTCATTCAAAGGAGCGGCAGTTTCGTTCCTTTCCATTCGTTGTGCGACTACGCGGCTCCAAGACTTTAGCCCGAATTATTGTCTTCAATCCTCACTGTGTCGCTGTCCTTCTAGACCACATTCTGTGCTCCTGTGCTATCGTGCGACGCTAGTGCTTGCATTTTGTGCTTCAGTGTGTGTATGGATCATTCCAACTCGACAGCACAGCAAATCTTGCCACGGGGTCTTTCGAACTCGGCCGATAACCACAATGGATGCGGACATTAAAAAGTGTTCCAGACCCAGCTCAAGCTGATGGAGGCTCTCACTCAACAGGTTAGAAGTATGACCACAAAAGCCAGTAGTCCTGAAATGCCCTGCTTCGCTCAATGACTGACTTCCTACACGACCCACAGTCCGGTGTTACATTTGAACCGTTTCAAGCGGTACAAGGATGTGTTCACTGTTGATCTAGCAAATAAAAACGACAAACCAAAGTGCGATCACTCCTGCGAAAACTTGGCTCTGCAGAAAACTCGCGGTATCGCGTTATGTGGACTTTTGCGTACACCAAACGATATCGCATTTCAGGCAAAGAATGTGCGAGTAAAATAGGAGAGAAAAATCAATAAATAAACTAATATACTCATCACCTCGTAAAAAACAAAAAAACTTATTCGGGAATAATCATAACGTTGGATGAACCACCAAGCCTCACGTTTGACCTGACTATTCAGGTTCTAAAGAAAATTTTCGGTGATCCATCTTCGCTGTTCAGTACTTGTTACCAGTGTCTGAAATTCATTAAACGGGACGCGGACGACGTGGAAACTTATGCAGGAATCCTTAACCGCGAGTGTAGCAGGTTCAAGCTGGGTGCCCTAACAAAAGACCAATTTCAGTGTCTAATTTTTACTTGTGGGCTCCATTCGCCAAGCCTTTCAGACTTACCCGCCTGTTAGCCGAAATCGAGCAACAAGGCAAGTTTTACAATCAAATTTGATTGTAAAAATTGCCTTGAGAGAGACACCCACGGTAGTCGAAACGTTGGGGCATTACATCTACCAGCAACCCTATTTTATTAACATTATATCACTCAATTAAAACCAATATATAGTGCATCGATTTTTCGATACATTCCTTACGTCATTTGGTCCTGACTGTTACACCACGTTTAAAAAGCGAAATTGGATGTAGACAGGGTAACGAGAAAAACGGAGCTCACAATAACACTGAATTAAAAAAGGAATAAAGTTTGAGTTCCATCCCATAGTCGTCAATCTGACTCCCTCCTGCAGAAACCAGTCAGTTTCAACGGTTGTTTAGCTCACAGCCGGTTGTTGTGCTATTGTTGGAAGGTGACTTGTGACAGGAGGTCGAGGAGTCAAAATATGACTGCTCTGGTTCCAAGTTTCTGAGATTTGATTGAAGGGTACTGAAGAAACGTCCCCCAGCGGAATTAAGTGCGTTGCCGGCGTAAAAGTCGTTTGTTTGCTCAGTGCGTTTGGCAACGTTATTGCGGATGGACTACTGCCGAAATGCCAGTAGTCAGAGTGTTGTTAAGAAAACCATAGAGATGTTAGGGTTTTTGTGCTGCATCATAAACGGCAATGGTTTAAGCGTGAAGCGCGTGGATGATAATAGCGTTACCTTCACTGTTAGTACATTTGCATCGTCGTCTTTATATATACACGTAAATCCTTGCTGGTTAAAATGCGTTCCTGGAACATTTATAACAACGAAGCGGTTTAGTAGAATGATCGCGGAAAGCAAAAGGGCTGCATAGATGAAGTTGATATGCCCATCGCTAGCCTTGTCGCCGTTCTTTGGTGTGGTGAATGTAATCAGTCTTTGGAAGCAGCCTCGGTTTCCAGATGCAATAAAATAGCACTCCATGGGTCCGGTAAAATTGATATAGCATTTCGAGATCTCACATACGATATCGTCTATGCCTTTGTCTTGTTTTTCTTTGTCCGAATGGCGGAGATTTCAAGAATTTCTGACGCTCAAGATCTTCTTAATATTGTTCTTCATCGTCTGGTAACGTTATACAAATGGTATGAATGGAAGGACAATTGACCGGCGGATTGAAAAGTGTTTGATTCACCTTTAAAGGTGTTGTTTGTATCTCAACGAGGTGGCAGCGTTAATAGTGTCTTTACGGCGAGCGCCTATCGATCTGTCGACAGAGCTGTTTAAGGGTTATTGTAAGGCATAAGCGTAAGATGATCTTGGACTCTATTTAAAGTAGAAAAAATCCACACAAGAGACAAAATCGGTTGAATGTAAGAACCTGAGTGGTGAATTACGCTTATAAAGTCCAAGAAGGGTTTTCCAATATTAGAGGTCTAGAGTGAAGGAGCCAAAACTGTGAGATGGTGAGCACCAATGTCGGCTTAGGGAAGTGGACAAACTGGATTTCTGTGTTATTAGACCACACGGCTATTTGTACTGCTGGTAAACTAGGTCCGAACAAGATGCCATTTGAACCATGACAGAAAGTGGTTAAAAGTTAGGGAGTTAAAACAAGATGTATAGGTTAGAAAATACCTTTATTTGTACTCTCGTAACATTTTTGAATTGATTTAGAGAACTTTGTCAGTCGTGGGGCATAAGTAACGGAGATGATAGCATGCTCACCGCTGAACTTTCCTTGCACGTCTAATTATCTGCGCATGTTATCTTTGAAACAAAAGCTGGGAAGGCGTCTCATTTGCAGCTGTCGTTCGCCGGGCAGTCAAATTCTTATCACTTCCATCGTTAGTTGTCTACTCTAACATTCTTCTCGACCAGTTGTCATGGATGCAAATGTTGGGTGGTGCGGTAGGCATTGAACTTGCTTCCGCAGTACATAGCTCAGCCACCCTAGTCAGTTGCGCGAAATCGAAACCTAAAGGCATGGCTAGTTAAACTCTGCTCGGCATCTAGCATCAACATTGCTACCGTAGTGCTGCCACCACACACGGAATCATGTATAAGTATGGCATTCATTAACAAGTAGCTGTCGAATGTTATCCTCCTGGAGAAACCAGGACGCACATCCTTACAGCAAGGTCACACGAAAAATGCCATGACTTATTCTTCCCTAGTTACAGGCTTACATTATGAAAACGTCATAAATATCGGCTGTAAAAGATTAGCCGGATTTTCGCGATACAGACTGCCATGTGCAACTGCAACGCCGGCTGTGGTAGAAATTCAACAGGAACAGTGAGATCCAGCATTCATAACTTTGGCTGGGCAGCGGATGGCGAATAAAATAACTTAAGAATAAAAACTCCCGGAGTAGCGCGTCCCTGAACAGGAAGTTTCATACTGCATAAATGTTAGTATAATCGAAGGCCGCCCAGACTCCGAAACCCGTTTACCTTATCTGGCAAGACATTACCGTCATGCGACATCTTTTAGCGGTAAACAGCAAGACAAGCCTCACTGACCGCTGCCTTTCCCCCAGTTACACGTTTCTGTGAAGAGTGAATATCCAAGGGGGGCAGGGAGTAGACCTTCACAGTTGAGAAAAGATAAGACGCCACTGTAGCCAACACGCGGAACACAGTCTAACTTTACAAACGCAATCTTTCAATCATTGTGATTCCATAGAAAATGATAACACGATCGCCATTGTTCACGGTTCACTGCACTATCCTTCAGTGTCTCCAGCCAACTGGGTGACGGGTCTTTCGGACGCCAACCACGAAGACGTGAAACACCTACTTTACCTAAGTTCGCTGTACATCTTCTTATTCCACGTTGCCACGTTATCTGTTGACCTTCACATGGCTTCATCCATTCCTTGAGAGAACCCAAAATAGAGCACGGTATGGTAGACGAGTGTTCGCCACACGCAACACGTGACCCAACCAGCGTGGACTACTAAGTTCCACCCGCTGAGATAAAGTATTCTCCGAATTGGCACCTAGTACTAGATTTCTCACCTCAACATTGCTCATCCGGTCACTTCATCCAATCCTAGCTATACTACGTAGACATCGGTGGTCGAAAACCTCCAACCGATGAGCATCTACCACACGCATACTCCATGTCTCGCAACCGTACAACAGAACTGAGCACACTGCGGCACAGCAGACACGGCCTTTCAGCTTCAGGGAAATATCAGGCCGACGCCACAAGTGCTTCAGCCCAGCGTGAGCTGCTCGAGCCTTCAATATTCGCCTATCTACCTTGACTGCCGAGCTACCATCATTCGACATGTAGCTACCAAGTTATGTGAAATGGTCCACAATCGTTAGGTTCTCTCCATCCAGTACCAAGTTCGGCACTAATGTCGTCCAGTCCTGTAACAGCAGTTTGCACTTTGAAAGTGCAAAGCACATGACGAATCGAGCTACAAACCTCGAGAGTCTACCTAGTGCGAGTTGTGCATGGTCCGCGGATTCGAACAGACAAACAACGTCATCTGCGTAATGTGAGTCACATAGCTTCCCTCCATTTCCCAGTTCGATTCCTTCATCCCGGAGACCTGTTAAAGCGCCGTCAATCACCTCATTCATGACGAAGTTGAACAGGAATGGAGAGATGGGACACCGTTGTCGAACGCCACTAGTCGTTTCGGATGAACTTGATAGTTCATCGTATACCATCACGCGACCATGGGTATGCGAATACAGTGCTCGCAAAAGGTTTACAAACTTCGTTGGCATATTCTTACGGTGGAGAGCACTGAATAGGGATGTCCGATTCACTGAGTCGAAAGCGCCGTGCAGGTCCAAACAGACTACGATCGTAGGGTGGGTGTGTGTGTGTGTGTGTGGCGCGTTTCCAGTAACTGTCGAAGAGTGAATATCTGGTCGATGCAACCTCAACCTGGACGAAATCCGGTCTGCTGTTCGCGGATGTTGCTCTCGCGAACAGGTATCAAACGACGCAGGATTATCGGAGCTAATACATTAGTAACTATCGGAATTAAACTGATCCCACAACGATTGCTATAGGCACTCCGTGCGCTCTTCTTGAAGATGGGTACAATCAGTGACTTACCCCATGATAACGGAATACGTTCCTCATTCCAAATATCAGGAAGCAAGGAGGTAAAGGATTTCACCAGTGCTTCTCCACCCAGTTTGAAAAGAACTGACGGAAGTTCGTCGAGACCAGCTGCTATTCCCCGCTTCAAAAGTTGAATATTCGACTCTACTTCCATTTCCATTGCGAGGGTCGACAGACGCCTCCCAATGATTCGCAGCCACAGAAGTCAGCCTAAATACGTTAGCGTGTGGCCAGCTAAACTGATCCTTGAAGTGCTCAGCCCAACGGTCTACCGTTTGTTGTCTACCATGGATGAGATCTCCATTCCTATCGCACACGACTTCACTAGCCGATGTTCGCCGCCCGCTTGTGTCACGTATAAGCTTAAACAGTCTTTCACTGTTGCCTGAAGCGGCCACTACTTCAATCTCTCCGCCTACCTTAACCCACCAGTTTTCACGGTCACTCTTAAGACTTATCGTCAATGGACGCCGCAGCTGTCGACGCATCTTACTCACTTCCCTGAAGTTAGGCAGCTGGCGTTTTTGCTCCATTGGATCCAGCGACCCTTGCGAGAACCATTGTCTTTGATGAACGCTAGACCTAGGACCGCAGGCGAAATCTGCTACCAAATGTTTAGTTCTCTTAATTTGATCCCACTGCTCGTCTACATTGCTGCTCGTCGGAGTTCCTTGTTTCTCCGATAGTTTCTATTCGTAGCTGTGGCGAACAGCCGAACCAGACAGGGGTTCGACGGCCAATCGAGTTTGTGGCCTGCGTCGATGACCGTTGAGCTGCAGCAAAAAGCTCATTAAAACTAACGCATAGTCCGAGTTGACGTACGTGGTCCATTACGATCTACAGTTCTGGACAGAACGGCGCCAACGGTAGCTTACTGCAATATGGTCGATCTGACTCAGACTACCCGTGGAGTTAGAGCGCCATGTAATCGTGCGACGCGAACTGATTCGGAAATTCGTACTAGATAGGAATAGGTTATTGTCTGCACAAAACTGGCGAAGTATTTCCCCGTTATCTGTTCGCTGAACAGACAAGGCGCACTACCCACCTAAACAGGATTCCAATGTATTAAGTTTTCCAACTTGAGCATTAAAATCACCCGCCATCACTACAATGTCAGAGCTTTTGCTCTTCCGAATATGGATGACGAGGTCATCGCAAAACTCGTCTTTTTCCATGTCAGTGCTGCAGCCCGTTGGTGCGTATGCCGAGATGACAAATAAACTGCGCCTAACACCATTATCCCTCCAGACGCCGACTGACCTCTGCAGTCTCACGACACAAGCGACTGTTAACCGGGATCTAGTCTAAAACGGCTGTTTCGGCCTTCTCACTTAAGACTATTCCTACACCGCGTTGAACCACAGTTTCAGCTGCTTCGTCTCCCGAAGTGTGCAGGAAATATCTCGACGAGACATTTGGCGCAGTCAGTTGAATTATTCTACTCAACTCGAATCCTGAATTCGCAGCAGACATCAATCAAAAGTAAGTCCACTGTCAGAGCCAAAGACGCCTGTCAGCCAGCCTGTAGTAAAGTGCGCACATTGGAGGAACCGAGATTCACAGGCTGTCGAGGCCTGATAAAATGTGAGCTGACAGACTGAAAACCACCTAGTGCACTACCCTACTTGACAAAGAACCGTTGCGAGTATCGGGTGTGTTATTGGTGGGGGCACTATGGATAGGCAGAGCGGGGAAAGACACTGGGTTGGCGACAGAAGGGATTAATTGATTTAAGGAAGCAATTCTAAGCAATAGCATACTGATTGGCGGTTTTCTACTAGTTGAGCACTTCCTTGAAGCTTTTGGGTGCTCTGATTGCGCGCATGTCGAAGCATGGGATGGAAAAAATAACTGAGAAAGGTCATGTGTGTGTGATTAACCATACGTGTGCATGTTTTTCCTCTTCGTAGTTGATTGTTTTCCTGTGGTTACTTTTTTTACACGGCTGTGATGAACGCTGATAAAGTAACTGACTCGTGGGGGCGGGGTCGAATGTTGTGAAGAGTCTCGTAATTTTGATAATGCTGGACGTTCAGATTAGGACCACCCGCCATGTTCCTGCTTGATATCGCGCTTGATCTACGGATTTGCGTTTTATTGTACTCATTGGAGATCATTCATGCTGATTCCCTACAGTTATGTTGCGAACCTAAAAGACAGTGGGCAATATTTTCAATGCGTCTATTTATTTACTATATTTTCAAGACATGAGAGCAGCGGAGGGAGCATGCTCTAAAACCGCGATGGCCCGCTGAGCCGAGGACGGATCCGCTCGCCACGATCCTGAAACTTGAGGTTGTATCGAACCACATAAGGTCCTAATAACTATGGTAACAAGCCGCACGGCAGCGGAAAGTCGTCTGTTACCGTGTATTTAAAGTGTCGGTATAGGGGCGTTCCTTAAGGTATGTAAAAGTGCCCGTCGTCGTGTGCGAACGTTTTGCGTCCACTGATTTGAACTGCTTTTGCCGTTAACGTGGTATCTGATCAGTTGTATTTCAATTCGTATTTTGATGTCTGCGCTAGCCAGTAGTTCAGTCCACTAAAGATGCTTTTGTTAATTTCGTTTAAAGGTAGGTTGTTTGCATCGGTGCTTGCTGAATGTATCCCAGGTGTAATGGCTGTCGTCTACAGACACAAGGAATGCAGTATTACTTGCTCCGTAGATTATGACCTTTTGATGGGTTAGCTACCTGGGGTTCCCCTGAAGACCGTGTTTCTCGACAACTGGAGTGGATTTTCAATTCGCGACCACTTTCTTCATTTGCTTCGCAGTATCAGAAGAGGTGTTATTCGATACATCCATTATTTCCAGCTTGCTGGTAGTTTACTTGTTGCATGGTACCCATGAAATTCTGATCTACAAGTTCTCGAGTTCATTTGGTGGTCATTTATTCCTGTGCCTATGGGATTAACTGAAACACAAGTGCAGTGCTGTACATACACGGTTTTTTATGCACGGATGCCTGCATTTTCTTCGAAACATGCCCCACAAGATTTCTGCGACTTACGTGAATCGAAATTCGAAACACAAATCCGAGCTATCAATTGTTATTGGGCTTATGAAGTTGAGGTGTGCCCAGGGTGTAGGAGTCGGACGTTTCTTACGAGCATGATCTAGGTTATAAAGTACTTTAACTACAAGCCTGTGAATTCTTACGGAGAACGTGCAGCTACTTCACTAGTAATTTATTACGATCAGATTTAACAACAACAATTTTCCTTATTCATTTTTTTAGCTATCTACAACTGCTCCACAGCCACACTATGGTTTAGTATAAATTGTTGCAATGTCTCATGACTTGAATTGTCACCATTTCGTGTAGTTATTCCCAAAGTTCAACGTGTGGCACAAGAAACCAGTTCAAGAGCAGTATTGGCTAACACGAGAGTTGTTTTCTTTGTTTCATAGGGCTTATTCTTCGGAATGATTGGTGGTAGGTAGCTCCCCGGTTTCCAGAATCATTGTCCAATGGCCTCTGGAGGCCTTAGGTAATTTTACACTCCGTCTCAAGGTTCGACTACTAGTTCTCTATTGTATGGTGCTTTGGAAGTCAAATTGATAAAGGTTTTAGTTCACCAGCGCGCACTGACCCAAACCTCATAGCATTTTTACTGCCTTTACTAACATGTGTGGTTTGTATCTGAATTTTCTATCCCCCAGTTTATGTAACTGGGACTTCATCAGCTTCCTTCTGAATGTTAGTTTTTGTTCTTGTCGCAAAACCCAGTTGCATACGCACCTTTCAGCGTTACGATTCTGCTCACCAGAATACATTTCGTAATTTTTTGTTGTCTCGGGGAGTTGAAGAACGCTTCGTACGCCACGAAGTTGGACTGATAATCGTATCCGGTCCTTGCGGCTGCTCATACCAGCCATTCGTGAAGGCAGTCTCCTGCAGTTCCTCTGAACTTTTCTCAATTCCTCTCATTTACGACTAATGTACTGGGCACTCAAAATGAGTTCCATCCGAGGGGAATATGATTTGAGCAAGCAGTCCCGATTCTCCATTCGGTTGGGTCACCTTCAGATTGCCCTATGGTCTTGTGGGTAAGATCATTTAGTCAAAGGCTCGGGGAAGGGTCACTTATGTCAACCCTGTACCTCAGTTTTGGCAACCATGTGTTATCAAACCCATGGAGGATTCATGGATCCCAGTGGATAACCGATAGCATCGGCCAGTCCTCACATAATCGGTGTCCATAGATGCCCGTGTTATTTAACTGTTCATTTCTCCGGGATTTCTGAGCCTAGTAAGATCTTTTCTGTCGGAAGCATGGTTTTCTACTAAAAATTCCTTTCCGCGATGTCTTTTGACTGAAGGGCTTGTCTTTCTTCCCGTGGGTAGCTCTTTTGCAGTAACGAATCGAGCGAGGTGTTCCAGGACAGAACAGTATTCTAAAACGAAAACTAGCGGAACGTCAACCTAAAATAGTCTTTCCAAGGCCTCTCCGGAATTCTTTCTGTGGTGGTAAATCCGCAGCTCGCTGTCACCCGGCTCGTTATCAAATCTTACCCAGTGAGACGTTATGTGGTGTTGTGCCACTCCAATTTGCTGGTCTCCTCCGTGTAGTAGTACCTCGTGGCTATGGGCATGTTCTCGCTCCACGCCTGCTCCAAGCATATAAAAAAATACCCCACGAAAAACGGCGTCAGCATTAATTTTGTTTTCACATTCCAACTGGCGTGCTGAGTTGCCTTCGAAGGGTTATGAGTTGACGTTTGTAAACTTGGCGAAACTTCCTCCTAACATGTGTTTGTGTGTAACTGCTGAATAAAGTATCAAACTCAGTAAAATGTTGCTAGTAAACCTTTTTGTAATTTGTGGTGCTACAGTAGTGGCGATTAGGTAACGAGCGTTTGAAGGTCGAAGCAAACGGGAAATTGGCGCTTCGGATTATTTCCGGCCAGCCTCCAAGTAAAGTACTTTTGTTCATTTGGCAGCTGTCTTCGCATTAACAAGGATAGCTTTTTGTGCTTACCGTCACGTTGATACGTCTGACGTCCTGTGTTATCCACCAATCGCATTACCCCAATGTCTGTCCACGATCATTTGTAGCCAATCAGTTCACTCTGTTCTGTCATTTTGTTTTCTCATGCAAGATCACTCAAGATGTTCAGAGGGTGTATCACTCAGCTGATAAGTGGGTTCTCTTAAACTTAATCTTTTATTAGGAAGGAATTATTGCTAATTTTGGTGCAAACACTAGTCGTGTTTATGAGCCGTTTCCCAAAACGCGATGTGAACGCGATATGCTTTGCCTAAACAGTTCTGTATTATAACTGAACGGCCTACGCTTTACGCTGTGCATTATGCCTCGCAAGTCATCGCGGAACCTACCACTTTGCGGACCCGACGAGGTCCGTCTTGATGATGGGACCATCAGACCAATGACGGAGGCGGAGCTTCTTAATCGAAAAATCGACGAGACTACTTCCGAGGTTAGTGGGTCTAAGTTTCCTCCAGCCCCCGTCCTAACTTTTGCTCTATGTAAGACCTTCACGAATTAGTTGAAATGTGCATCGGCACCTTACTTGAGCGGGATTCCATGAATTTTAGCAGACGGGTGTGATTTCAGGGTTCAGCCACGGTGCGCTGTTCACAGATTCGTCACATTTTGGGAAATTTATTTGGTTAATAACTTATGCATTTTGCACAGTGTATATATATGTTTAAAATGTCGAAATTATCCAGCGTTGCAGGTATTCTTGTATTATCATCGCACTAGGGCAAACCCAATGTTCTTAAAAGTGAGGCAGAGGAAGACAGGCCATTCACGAAGAAATTACCTGATTTATGCTACTGGAGATCAGGAATACAAAGCACCAGACTTCTTCTTAGATGCATCTGGGATTTGTTAGGAGAAGCAATGAGATTCATTTGAAAATTCCTTCAATTGTTTCACACTTATGGCTTTCGCATTTAGTTTAAAATCTCAGATTTTGTCCTTCAGCATGGCGGTAGCTCTTTGTTGCTGTATAGACCAGGCTTTGTTTACGGTGCTATTTTTAATTAGTTGTCGGACAAGAGAAGTGATTCTCGCCGGGCCAGTTGCACGCTATGCCGCCAAGTCGTGTAAATTCCAAGTGGACAAATGCATAGAGATCCAGACGAAATAATGTATCTGTTACGTTATATCAAATGTCTGTCATTGTTACCATAGTAAATAAGAGACTGTTTTTGTGCGCATAACTGTACATAAATGTCCATTTTGATTAGCGCATTTTGATCTGGACTTTTCCCTCAATGTAGGAACTGCAAGTTTGCGCTGTTTATCCTGGATTGAACAGTGTTATTTGCCCTTAGACGGGGACCTCACTGATGAAATTCAAGTCCAAGACATCCAGAGAGGCGTTATTAGATTTGTAATTCAGGCACAACCTGAAAAGCAATTTTAATTCGATTGTTTACGAACGGTAGCAGTAGTATCAGTAGAATTTTCGAACTTTCTAATCAGTGGGATAGAACTGTTGCAATAAGCAGTAAAAGAAATATCTGTGAGCAAGTGGATGTATCTTCTCAGAGAACCGAGGGATCCAAGTAGAACGACACGTGACTAGTCCTGCAACACTTCGTTGAGCTTCAACATTACAGCGGTTTTGTCTCTTGGGTATTGTCTGCAGTCCAAGGATGGAAGATCTTATGACTTGATGTCGGTGTTGATCCGCTGCAGCTGTTCGTAAGTTTCGCTAATTAATGTAAGAAGCTTTTGAGCGAACGGATCAAGAGCATGTTCTTGATTTTTACTAGATAGTAAGCAGAAAGATAATGTCTCGTTTTCCGTTGCACTTGGATATCTTGTGCAACAAGTAAGCTGCATCGTGGTACTCAATCGGCCATAAAACTGGAATCAGTGAACACGTCGTTGATCAGGGCGCTCAGTTTATCCGGCTCGTGAGATTCAATAGAAAAAATGAGACTAGTGAAAATTAAATAACACTGCACCCAATGGCCTCTTTATTCGGATTCACCTTGAATAGGAACAGAGGTAGGAACAGAATTAGAACAATAAAATTAAGGGATAAGTGGTACTGAAATATGCAAAATGTGCCTTTATTAATTGCACATCGGCCCTTGATTTTGTGTAACGCTCGCTTCCGCAAAATTAGTCTTAAACCACCCCATGTGTTTACCTGCTTGGTGGAAGAACTGTTTCTCCGTAATGACGACAGATCAAAGTAAGTAGATCTCCAGTCATTCCAATCGGTGTCGACGTAGTTTAAAATGCAACTGTGTCTCCGTCTCTATTGTTCGCATACGTTAGCGGCTTGCCCAGATGAAATCTTACCGTTTGTAGATGGCGTTATTTTGGCTCGGTCTGTCAAAAAATCTGGCTTTGATAAATAAACTGGTTATTTCTCGCGCACTCAGGGATTTTTCAGTCACCAATCTGCTATTAGGTAGTTAAGTATCGCGAGTCCATTCCATTGTTCAATCCAGGTTCAGACATTCTCGCCGTCGTTTTTAGTCGCCATTGAATTGCAGCATTATCTGCATCGGCCCTTGCGTATTAAAACACGAGTAGGGAATTTTAGTGTTTCATGCTTTACCATGTCTACTGTGTATGTACTACCTCATTCTTTTTTGTTCCTGTCATTTTAGAAGGGTTGCTAAAATGGATTACGCACAGAATTACGTGTGGTTAAAATTGTTTCCAGTACGCCCTAAATGATCTGGTGTTAGAGCCATGCACTAGCCATGTAGCAGCATCCATTGCCTACACAGAAAGTCATTTATGGTAGTGCATTTTGATCTCACCCCTAGTTAGTCACGGACGTTGAGGTTTAGCTCTAGATTTGTACTCTGCAAGGATTCGTTTGCAGTGATTCTATCGTTTCATTTCTGGCTTGTGTCCTAACATTAAACAGTGGTTTTGTCTAGACTGAAGTCGTGTTCCGTTGTGCAGTTTTATTTTGGTGCCATTTTTTTTGGCTGACTGAGCGTACACGACAATACTAGCTGTAGTATATAGTAAAGTAATACAACGAAAGCAGTAAGATTGAATCTTTTGATGCGTTTGTGGGAAATTCCGGATAGTTCAAGTCAACGCAGTTCAGTTTTTATTAACATTGTGGTACGACTCGTTACCACACCTGACCTAATGTAACTTTATGTAATTCTATCCCACTCGAAGTTTCAATATCCAAGGTTTCCGGTCTCCCCCTTGTAGTGGCCCGTCGTGGCTATGGGAGCATGTCCCCTCCACAAACTCATGCTTCAAACATGTCGTAACGTAGCACTAACGGTCTAGTTTTGTTTGGCCGAAAATAGAAAAAGAAAACGAGGAATAGTCAAAGATCGACTGGAGAATAATATATTGAATAATTACATAATAGGAGAACGATTTCAAGGGACAGACCGCCGCTCACTGTGGGATTGAGTTATAGCACATTGTGTGCACCCTTCATGTGAGAGAATTTTATGGACCCCAAACAGGAACTGTAACTGGATCTGCACGAGCCACTCCCCTGATTGAAGTTTTCATGCCATTAACCTGGTCACGCTGATCAAGCCCCTCAAATTACCTGTCCCATGTAACGGCGTAAAACGAGACAGTACTTCCACGAATATGCACAGGACATGCCCCAATCAGCTTAAACTATTCATATCCAGTTCCTTTTCTAAAGTTTGAGCATCTGGGACCCAAAACATTACGCCTGATCTCTTGGTCAGTGATAAAATTCTGTCATCATATTATAATCGGCGACTTTCTGTTTTCGATCACCGATTTCTCTGAAGTATTGCTTGTGTCTGGTAGCAACACCGGGAGTGCAATGACGAGTTGCGTCGTCGTTTGTTGGGTGCAGACAGTCGTCCTA